>PUFA01000141.1:3220000-3797500 GCA_003508835.1 Eonycteris spelaea | reverse complement strand
ATTGTTGGAATGCTGGTTTTCTTGACAACTCCAAACCCCAAAACTATGATAATGTGTTATGATGTAGTTGAAATTAGCGTAGTCAGATGTTTGCTTAAAACAAAGAAACTTTACGTGTTGCTTTTCATGTGCTGTGCCAAGTCTTGATAATACTTTTTCCCCCAACCAAGGGACCTCATAACCTGATTATGGTTATTGCTTTACAAACAGTTTTGACAGAAGGTGGCTGCTAGAGCTTAACATACGTGCCAGTTCCATGTGATGGAACTGGTTCCTGCAAACTAAGCTCATTGTTTATTCTTTGCTGAAGTCAGCAAATAGAGTTAGAGAGATACCCAGTCATCTATCACACCAAATAAAAGGACATAACGGCTTTCAAAAGGGTTTTCCCACTTACCCAAAAGGCTTTCTGAAAGCTTCTACCTCTGCAAAAAAAAAAAAAGAAAAAAAAGAAAAAAAGAAAAAAAAATTAGAACAATTATGGCAGATTGCATGAAACGTGAGAACGTCATAGTAACTGCTACTTTTCATTATGTTTGTCTTTGGGTCATGATCAATGAACAGGAAGTTTACAATATGGTATCAAAGGAAAGATTGGTATTATGAAGGATGGTTTTCAGTCATCTAGGATCCTACTATAAGGATTATCTGAAGGGAAAATAGGTCTTTCAGGTGCATGTTCAAAAGGCTTTGATAGACTGAAAGTAACTGTGAGAGCTGTACCATCAGGAGGGTGGCCTAAGACTACAATGCTAAAGTATGCATACCTCAGTTACAAAACTTTTGAAAGGAAGTCTCAGCCACAGAATGCATATACCTGTAGAGTTTTGCATGGGTTTTATATGAATACAATTTTAAAAAATAGCTGCTTGCACATTATACCAGAAAAACCTCCAAAACTGCAATTGCTTTGAAAATAGATTTTAGGTTTTTTGGAGTTTTCTGAAATGCTTGGTCTGTATTTTGATAATTGTGCATATTATGTAAAAATGTTGGTGGACCCATAAATGACCAGACTTTTTCTAAGAAAAATGTTGCTTTAATGCATTTCATGAATTTTTACTCTTATATCATTGCTTGCTAGTAATAGCAAATCTGCTTTTCTGCATCTGCTTTGCGTAGCTATTGTAAGGCTTTGAACTAATGTATGTATTTATTGCTTGAACTTCTGTGCATACCTTATAAAGCATAATGTCTGACAATTTAAATGGCTCATGTATTCTTGCTTCTATCATAAGCAGATTATGGGGACTATGATCTTTTGTATACAGCAAATTTTAACTGTAGCACAAACATCTGTTTATGTATTGGTGGAATATACCTGTTTTATTTATCTTTTTTGAGGTAAACTAATTTTTGATACTTTTCATTACTGTGTACTATGTTCATACTTTGAATTCTCTGACGTTAGAAGTCATGGTTGAGAATTGTAACAGCTGTTATTTGTTCTGTATTCATGGCTTTCACTGCTGAATAAAATAAAGGACCAAACCTAGGATTTGAAAGAAAACTGTCTACCTCTAACACCAGGGAGTTATCAGATTTTATTTTACATAGTTTTAGTCTAAAAAGACACAATTGCTTAAACCTAGTGGGTTTAAGGCTTATATTCTATGTGGTTGGATTCACAGCACAGTTGTACTATTTGAAAATCAATTAAAATTTCATGTGAATGTTACAAGTATTTGGTAGAATAACCGCTAACTGGGTTTTCTTTAGGTAACTCAGATATGGAGAAAATGTTATCAGCATTCCGCATCTACAGCTGCTTAACTTCATAAGAGTGCATTTCTTTGTGATCAAAGAAGCGTAGAATAGTCAGTTAGGAGCAGAGCTACAGACGTACACTTAAAATAAACAGTCCTGTACTTTTACATCCGTGGGTAGATTCAGTTGCAAAATCCATTAGGCTATTTTGTAAAGTTTTCAAATTGGATGTTCAAGTTTTGGAGAATTTGTGAGACTTCATCTACACGTGCCAATATTAACGTGTGTTTTGACAACAGCTTTATTAATGTCGTAAAGCTATTGAAAGGAACATGACTTACCCTTGTTATTTCACGAGTTCAGGTTGCAATGAAAGGTTTTTTATATCCATGAACTCTTGGCAGATCTTATCTACCAAAATAAGAAGGATGTACATTTTCCTATAGAATTTAATGTATGAACAGTGTGTCACTGCTGTTGGATGTAAAAATGTATATGAAATTATTTCATTCACTCGATTACATTCCCAAAGTAAAAATAAAAAATCTAATTCTTTTTGACCTATTTATAACCCCTAAGATTTTATTTTTTCGGGGAGACCATTCTTCCCTGCCAGAGCCAAGTCATACGTTTGTGTATGTATGTTCCACAATTTGTTTAAAATAATTTCCTTAGGAATCAGGAATTCGTAAATCAAACCATACTCAAACTTAGTCAATAAAAGTGGTAGCTGCTTGTCAAATACATTCCATTGAAAACTATCTTCAGTTTCAAAATTGGCTTTCTCATATAATCATCTCATGTTTTTATGTTTTTATTCTAAAAGAACTTGATAAATTCTGAACCTTAAAAAATGGGAAAACATAATTATTTAACTTTATGACTTTATCTTTTTTTTTTTTTTTTTGGCTCCAAATATCAGTCCCACTCTTGGCATTCTGCTGTGATTTAGGAGGATATACGGGAATAGGTTAAGTACCTTTCCAAGGGAATTCTTCCTAGGCCTCTAGGGACCAGTCCCAGGCCAGGCCTTTATTAGTGGCCAAAATAGGCAAAATAAGGCCTCTGCAGAAGGAAAGTTTGCCTTTTTCCTTAACTTCAATATACTTATACCTGTCATAATTAGAAATAAAATGAAAATGAATATGTTGAGTATATTTTTATTTTATGCATTATTTGTTTTCTGTTATCCCAGTGAGAGAGTACCAGACTAAAGAGCTTTCCACAAGATAAAAATTGTTTTAAAAGAAATGTGAACCAGAGGTTAATTTTCTTAAAACTTAAAGTTCATTTTTCAGTATCAGTTAGTTAAAAGTAAGTGAATACCAACTTACCCCCTCCCAGTGCATTTATTTTGTTAACTCATTAAAGGCTACATAACAAGATGTGAATCCAGTCATCACATACTCTATTGCTCTAATATAAGGAGAACAATTTAGAGATTAAAATTCGCAATTTAAAGAAAAAAGGGAAACCAATTTGGCAAATGTTTTGTACTAAAACCTAAATTCAAACTCGTGTCAGTTTTAAAAAGCACTGTTGCCCATATTTATTGTGTTGGGTCAATGGAGGATTCAGCTGCTTTGTAAAAAGTTGATTACTAAATTATTTTGAATTTTTAAAAAATTAAATGAAAATAAGATGGCAATTTAAAATCTATCTAACCAGAATAGAAACAGATGGCATATCACATTTTGTTTCTCCAGACAGGAGTAATGAAAGCTAAGTATCCAACTCTTTACTGCTTCAAATTTTTTCACAAAATAAGATTCAGACAAATTGTAACATTTAAATGCTGATAAAGGAAATGAGCATAGGCTACATGTTTTCATTATTAATAAGTTTTTTAATTGCACAAAAGCTTAAATATCAGAGTACAAGATCACTGCATGAGACTGTGTAACTTGAGAAAACAAAATGTGGCTTCACCCCAATTTGAAAACTAATTCCCTTTATTCTCTGTTCAGTCACCATCAACACAAACTAAAAGGAGCCAGGTGACACCTGAATAAATGAAAAGATAGGTAGTAATAAGTACAGAGTTTACAATTTTCTGGGGAACCTGCAACTTACATGGACTCTAACGTATTACTTAAGGCAATATACACACATGAACATGTATGCACATGCATACTTCAAAAATAAAACTTTAAGCCCTAAATGTATATTGTTGATTTCATACTCTATTGTGAAGGTTCACTTGACAGTCTTTGACATAAATATCAGCCAATCTATGTCCTAAAGTTGAAGCTGATCTTATCCCCTGAATTCATGGGTCTTTAGGTTCCAATACTCCTGTAGAAAATACAAACATTTACATAACAAAAGTGATTGTCTCTCCCTTCATATTTGAGGATCATTAAGGTCAGAAGGTTTGATGGTGACATATACAGAGGTGAGGATAAATACGAGAAAAGAAAATGAAGAGTTCTTAAAGAAAATGTGCCGGCTATAACCAGACGTGATATGTATTTTTTCAACTCTTCATGTCATGATTCTAAAACTGAAGAGGTCATTCATTTGAAACTTGGATATCTATATCATTCTCTTCTCAGTCACTTGCAGTGCAGATCCCCTTGTGTTCAATAACAATTTGTTATTGCCCTGGGGGGTGGTAAAGAGCAGCTCGCATGTTTTGATAATACCATTCAGGGGTTTTGATATGAGGAAAAACCCCGAGCCATTCTCTTCCTCTCTTGGGAGGCAGTCCACAGTTTTAGTGTCATGAGGCATGTGACATAACTGGATGGAATACCTGACCTGCATTCCCTGATTAATTCTTTTTAAAGTATATTTAAATGATGCTATAGAGAATGCAGTGTTTAGAAGTCATCAATCGTCTTTGATCCAATATGCTAAAAATATTAATAAGGGGTCTCAGGAGAAAGCCATAAAATTTTAAAGTGACATTTCTCTTAATATAGAGTTACTATTATCATGTATTCACATATTCTCCACAAATCAAAAATCAAACTTTTCAGAAAAAAAAGAAAAAACAGGAAAACATGAGTGAGCACCAAGCTGATAATTCTTGAAATTGAACTCTACACCAATATTTAATTATTCTATTTAGTACCCTTCATCAGAGAAAGGAGATCTAGACAGCTAATCAATAAGAAACTAAATCAACAGAACTTAAATAGAAATATTTTATCAGGAAATATTAGCCTTAGATGTTAAAAGTCTTGTAACATTTCTCTAATAGCTAGTGAAGTTGAGCATCTTTTCATATGTTTGTGGCCATTTGTGTCTCCTTGAGAGAAGTGTCTGTTCAGGTCCTCTGCCCATTTTTTAATTGGATTGCTTGTTTTTTTTGTGTTTGAGACTTTAAAAAAGTCATGATAATATCAAAAGCTTACTACCAACAAGCTTACTAAACATTTATTTAGTTTTGGTCTCTTCAGTAATAAAGATTCATTCAAAGTTAATAAAAATAATAATAATATTGCAGAGAATTAAATAAATAAAATTTAAAATTACCTTACAGATCAAATTGGTTTCCTAATAGCCATGGAAAACTGTGTGAGCTTTATGAAATAATCCAATATTTTGATTGTCTCCAGTCTCCGACACCTAGTTCTTATATATAGTCTCCTTATTTGGCTCATTGGGATGTTTATTTAATACTCATTCTGATGCATAATCAGTTACGCTTGTTATTTGATAGTATTTATTTCACCTTTCATTTTCCCATCATCTTATAAATAATCTTATAGTAGCCTCCACCACAAATTGGACATATTTCATTAATTTGCTTCTCTCCATAAATATAAAGCTGTTATTATTGGATAATGAGTGTATCAGTACTTGTCATTTTGTTGAAGGAGCAGTCTTAGGGAGATAACCATCACTATTCTAATTTTCTACAGGGGACATCTGGCGCTACAGTTATTACTTCTAGCATTTTGAAAAATTATTGAGTCACTTGAAGAGCATATATGATACATAAAATATGAGATATAGACATTGAGATCAAGCATCTAAAAAGATTTCAAGCTCCTTGGTAGATGTTAAATGATATATCAGGGTATATTTCCAAGAAATCTAATCCAAATCAGGAGGAAAGTGATGTATCCAGGTATATTTCCAAGATATCTAATCAAAATCAGGAGCAAAGTATTTCTACACTGTATGTCATAGAACTCAGAAATAATGATTTGAACAAAAGAAAATTTATTTTCCATAACTCAGATCTCTTGTGAGCAATGATATTGAAGCCCATAGGAGGCTAACAGGTAGAACTGCCACATTTAGTGATATTTTAAAATTTTATTCGAAAAGTAGATTTCAAGTCAAGAGCTTTATTTTCTCACAGGGCCATAAAACCATCCACTTACCTTTTGACTTTTAGGAAAACACTGATGGTATTAAATAATTCAAAATGCTCTTGACTGAGTTTTAATAGAGCCATTTTCAGTGCAAGAGGCTTTCTACCCCAGCCCATTGTAAAGAGAGGGCATTGATGTGAGGCTAACCAGCTGGGACGTATTGCTCCTTATGCTGCTCCACAGGGATAGAATTGAATGTAGGATCTGGGCCTGACATGGAAAACTGGTTTCATGTAATTTGCTAACTATGATTGATTCATAGCGGCTACCTGGAGTGCTTGGCACATAGTAGAGGTTTAATAAATACCTGATGGTGGATTTTGAAGCCATCTTCTCTTTACAAGAAAATGTACCATCATCCACCAGTGACTTCTTCCATGAGAACAAGAAAGGGAATAGAACATGAGGTTCACTGTGCCAATCTATGTTTGATGCCTCAATGGCAATAAGATCTGAGAAGTATTCACACACCATGGGCTAGGAGGGGTATCAGTGAATGGGATCTATGAGTTGAGAATTATTTCAAATTGGGTAGTTCGGTGCTAAAACAGGGTAAGTAGAAAGTATAATTGGTGAGACTATTATATTTGGTAAATTCTTGTTAGCCATTGAGCCCTAAACATTGATCTTTGTATTTAGTAGTCCCTTGGGGATTATCCAAAATGATTCTCATTCTTAGGGACTTGGGACACATCTAAGTTATACACAGGAAGGGCTTTCATTGGAGGCTGAAGTTTGACATATTTGGGCTGCAATACAGTTTCCTTATTCTCTCATTTGGGTCTGAAATCTATATTTGCCATATAGAAGTGAGCTATATATATATATATATATAATATATATATATATATATATATATATATAATGCTTTTTGTGGCCCTCCACTATTTTTTTTTTTTTGTCCTTTAAAAAAGAATATGTAGTTAAGCTCTAGCTTAATGAAAGATCTCAAGGTCTCAGTTAGAACACGGCCATGCTTATCTATCCTTGTTTCTCAGATCTCACCTGGATGGAGAGGTGACTGATATGAGTACCTGTCCTAACAGTAGTTTCTGTATACAATTTCTGCTATTCCAATTTCTGTAATTCCAGTTCCTAAGGCCCTTGATCTTGCATCAAGTCAATCCCCTGCAGAGTCTGAATCTCACTGTGACAATTGTCCCTCTCAGTGGTTGGGTCTGCCTTTATTTCTTAAGTTCCCTGGCTTGCCCCATATTCTGATTGTTCTGACTTCCACAGTAACCCTGTTGGAGATTTTTATCCTTGCCAGTGGTTTTCCCACTATTGAGGAGGAGTTTCCCTGAAAATAAGTTTTGGCCTCTGGATTGACTTTTGGACTCAGCCTCTTTTCATACCTGGATTCCCAACCACTGTTGTAGGGTCACCTATCAGCCCCGTGTACATCCTGGGCCTTTAGCCCAGGCTGTCTCCCATACAATCCAAATGCCTCTGCCCAAGTCCTGGTGATACATGTCATTACTCTGACTCAAAAGGGAAGAATATGATGGGGAAAGCCAACTGAGAGAATTAGCTTCAGTATCTGGCATTGGAAATAAGAAATAAGTCTGCATGAGTATTCACTCTGTTAATTTCTATATGCCCAAATTTATGGGTGAGTCCCAGGAGATTAAGAACAATATAGAGGTTAAGAACTTGGTGTTTATTCCCATAACCGATAATTGACTATACTGGGTAGAATTTCAGAAAAAGTAAAAATCTAAGCTCATTTGATGAAATGTGAGTTTGATTTTGCACATGGAAACATTTTAATGAAGAAATGATAAGTAAATTCTAATTAAAGTTGAAATTCTAAAACACTAATATTACCTGGATTACAGAATCATTATATGCAATAGCTGTAGGAAGTGTTTGCAAAAGCAAGCCTTTTTAGAGAAAAAAATTCATGTTTTTATGACAGACATGGTGGATGTTTTCATTATTTATTTATTTATCTATCTATCTGCTTATTTATTTATTTTTGCAGTGCTAGTAAGTTTTATTTATTTTTTGGTAACAGAATTTTTTAAATTAAAAATTATTGAGATGACATTGATCAACAAAATTCATATATATATATATATTGCATCATATGTTCACCACCCATAGTTAGATTTCCCTCTGTCACCAAATATTTGACCACTTTTACTCCTGCCTACCTCCTTCTATAACCACTAATCCACTGCCCATGTCCATAAGTCTGTTTGTCATGTTTGTTCATGGTAGCTGTTTTTAAATTCATTTCTTTGTAGCCTGTTTAATTTCCCAAATGATGGGGATAATACTGTGACTGCTGTTTTTTGGCCCCCAATGAATTGATATGCATTATTTTTTGAAATTAATCTCCAACATAATGTGTCCAACATGCTGTGACAATCTTAGTAGGGGCTGTGACAGGGCTGGACACCGGAAGACAAATATTCAGAGTGAAAGACTGGAATGATTCCATTTTTCTGAGTGATCCCAAGATGAATTGCACGAAAAGTTCCCCAAAGGCCAGTGGTCAAGAACAATGCCTTACCACCTGGCCAAACCAGCCAAGCCAGCTAATCGGTGGGCCCTTAAGGCACCCCCACCCTTATTTCCTCCTGCACATATTCTGATTACTGCACCCGGCACCTTCTGCACTCGGCCCTACCTTCTGCACTCGGCCCTTTCTGTGCACAGCCCCCTCTATACGCAGCCCCAACTGCACACGACCCCCTTTTGCATGTGGACCCAACAACCTACCACCCAATCCCTTTAAAGGTCAACCTAACCCCCCAATCAGGTAACGCCAAGGCATCTCCCCAAGGCTTGCGGTTTTACCCTTTAAATTAGGTCCCAACCCCTTGGTCGGGGCTCCTCTCAACCACTGCTGTGTCAGTGAATGAGTGGGGTCCAAACTCGAGTTTGTCAATAAACTCCCTTTTGCGCTTGCATCGGTGTCAGTTTCCTTCTTGGCTCGTGGAGTTCCAAACCAGGGCATTACAAGAGCCTGTGGTTTACAGCCATTATTATTCTGGAAATTAAGAACCTCATCTCATCTTGTGAAACTTCAGGTGATGCAGACATGAGCCCATATCTGCCAAAGGCCTATCTGAAGATATGTTTTTTGAAGTCTGGAACCATGTGTCTTACTCATTCTCAATACTCAGAACTGACTCGGTGGCTAGCACAGGAAGATATTTGGAACAATTAATCACATTTAAATGACTTAATTTAAATCACATTTAAATGAACTAGACAATCAAACAAAAACTCGTAAACACAGACAACAGTTTGTGGTTACCAGAAAGAAAGGAGAAGGGGAGATAGAAAAAAGGTTAAGGGGATCAAGCATAAGGAGATTTGCCTTTGGGTGATGAACACACAATGCAATATACAGGTGATGTATTATAGAATTGTGCACTTGAAATCTCTACAATTTTATTAACCAATGTCATCCTGATAAATTTATTTAAAAAAATGTAAATAAAAGATGTGGTTTAATGTAAACATGTAGGCTTTTTCATCAGAAGTTGTTTCATTGCTAAAACTACTTTTATTATCCACTGTGTTTCTTTTTCTTTCTTATCTATTTTATGTGGTGTTTGGAGGTATAATAAACCTTATATCAGTTGGCTAGCTTAATTGAAAAATGTTTTGAAAAGTTAAAAAGCATGACAAAACATATTGAAAACAATTTCCATACCAATTTTTTTCCCTCTGTTAATTCAGTTGTAAGAAATGGAGAACAAAAGCATTACCAACCAAAGCTTTTAGCGGAAATATAATTGCTTACACATCCAAATACATCAACCAAGTTTGCAACAGGCGATTAGGCAGCCAATTGTGTTGAAAATGTGCTTGCTCATTCAGAGGAGACCACGCCCCAGGGTTCACCACTTGCTCCTCTTCAGTCCTGAAGTTCAGTTAGCACCAGTTTATTCCCATTAGCTACTTGTTGAAAATATAATGGGGCCACCAGGTAGTAAGAATCATTTGAGTGCAAATGAAAGAGTCAACTCCAAAAAACCCCACACTAGTAGGCTAGTAATGCCTCTCCAGCCTTTTCTAATAACTCTAGCAATGTTTTTTCTATCCAAGGATACTGGTATTTAATGTATTCAGTTATGTGCCAAGTGCTGTGAATGGTATATTATATTTAAAACATATGATGTCACAGATATGAATCAAATTTTATTTTATTTTATCTTTTTTTAGTTTATAAATCACATGTATGCTCACTCAATTTAAAAGAAAAGCAGGGCCACATTGTATATTTGGTTTCAGATACAATTTCTCATGCTCATCTCCCCACCTAAAATTAATTTTATTTTCAATTCTCATGTGAATTTGATGGAAGCCCAGCTTTTCAAGTCCTGAAAGTCTTTTCTAACTGATAATACTACTGAATTTTTGGAATGACTTGGAATGTGGCGCAGCCACTGTTCATTTCTCAATTTTATCCTGAATGTCAAAGTAAAGCAGGACCATTTTTTTTTTTTCCTTCTGAGGGTGCAGAGATAAATATTTTGCAATAGCTGGGCTTTAGGTATTCAAAAAACAAGCTGGCAGGCAACTATCCCATCCTTTGGTCAAATAACCTTTAGCTATATGGTTGATTACTTAACACATCATTCTTTAAGATCAACCCAGCAGTGTCGAGATCAACTGTATGTTAGAATTTAGTTCTCCTGGGATAATAAGTGCTAAATGTTGTTCTGTTTTCCAGCAAACTACCACATAAAATGCAGGAAAAGAAACCAGGATGCTAGCTAGCCAACCAGGCAGAAAAAGTAACATGCCTTCCATTTAGACAATGAATTCTATTTTCTTTTCCCCAGGTGTTTGTTGATTTCCTGGCAGTCATTGCCTTAGATAAAGCATACTACAAAAACTACACATTGACATGCCAAGCTGACTGTTAAACTCTACATTAGTTTCCAATTGTTGATATAATAAGTGGCTTAAAACAACACAAATATAAATTACCTTACATTTGATCCACATGGGTCTCAATGAAGTAAAATCAAGGTGTCAGCAGAGCTTCTTTCTCTCCTGGAACCACTAGGGAAGAATCCAGTTGCTTTCCTATACTGGCTTCTAGAGGCCTCCCGCAGTCCTTGGCTTGTGGCTTTCTCCCTTCATCATCAAAACCAGCAACAGTGAGTCAAATCCTTCTTATAGCAGTCTGACCTCTTCTGCCTCCCTCTTCTATTTTTATAAGGACTCTTGTGATCATATTGTGCTCACAGTGATAATCCAGAATAATCTCTTTATTTTAGGTATAGCTGATTATCAACCTTAATTCCATCTATATCCTTAATTCCCCTTTGCCATGTAACTGAACATACTCACGAGTTCCCAGGATTAGAATGCAGACTTATTTGGGGAGCCATTGTAATGTTTACCATGGACCCATTTTTTATTTTGACTGATAAAGATAAAAAATGTTTTTTTCAGCTAGAATTTCTAAAAGCTACCATGGACAGTAAATAGGAAAAAGTATCTTCCAACCAAGTCCATTCTTTGCTCTTTGCTCTCACCAATATCTTTAAATGATTTTGCTAGTACCCTGCAGATGTTAAGATTCAACAATCTCTGGTTCCATATTGTCTGTATTCTAACTTCACTGAGCCCCTTACCTCCCCACTTGCCTTTGTGTGGGCAGTGAAGCTCTGCTCTCAGTAACGAGCCCCTCTGCCACACAGCAGACCTTTTGAAGAGTACCTACTTTTCATCATGCCAAAGTATGAGTGCACACACGTTTACATTTGCCTTTGTTCCCTCCAGGCTTCCATACCTCATGAGTTGCCTCTGCTTTTAGGGGGAATCAAGGTAGCAGACCTCAACAGCATTCTGTTTCAGGGGTTGAGGAGAGACAGCAGAGAGGGATTTAGGTTTTATCCAATGACCACCTCTTTCCTGTGTATGCCCTCACAGCAGCTGGAGGGCTTGGAGGTGCTAAGCCCTCTGATTTAGAACTATACAAGTCTGAAGGCTGAATATTTTCTATGAAGGGCCTTCATCTTTGGAATTCCCTCTCTAAGGCTATTGACCTAAATGGCCTGAAGTAAATTCTATCTCACTAGTAAAGTGGATTTCACAGTTAATATGGACAAGTTGATTTGGATTATTTATTTTTAATATTAGCCACAGTTGTAGAACTCTCAGATATGTGCAGGAATTGAACATATCTTTAAAAATCTCAGGAATAAATAGCACTACCTGGGACAGTAGAGGATTTGAATATAATTTTCTTTTTTGTATTGCCAGTAACTTGGCTCTAATACTGAATTGCAGCCTGTGCTCTGTGGTTATTTCTTCCATGTTGTTTTTTGTCAAGCTAACCTTCCAGACCTGTTCTGTGTTTTATTACTTAGGGTTAATCTTTATATATCTTGATAGCAATTGACTGACAAAAACAAATATAAATAAAGCACATGATATACCTGTATATTGAATCGGCTGCACTAGCCTCTGTGTGTGTGTGTGTGTGTGTGTGTGTGTGTGTGTGTGTGTGTGTGTGTCGGGTACGGGGAGACTGGAGTAAGGTGAATGTAAAAGAAGTTATTAGCTCTCCAGCAGGGGCAAAGAGAAAAGCCAGTTCTGTCAAAAGTGAATGTTGAAACAAAAGAAAATAACCCCATCCCAAATGCTCTGAGCTGAATCGGCCTTCCTGGGGTCTTATTCTGGTTCAGAGATAGCTCTGTCCTTGAAGTACTCTCTGTTGAGTGACACTAGTCTATGGTATCAAGTAGTGTTTAAAATACCCAGATTAAAAGAGTTCTGTATTTAATGTCTTAGCTCCAACAGGTATATAAACCAAAATGAACTTGCAAATTTCATTGAAGCTTTATCCTCTAGTCCAGGCTAGTCCCTAATGTCACAATTTCCACATTCCTGACAAAGAATCTTTTACTGTAACCAAGTTCTCGTTCACAGTTGGCAACTGGCCCATCCAGCGGGGGAAGGTGACTTTAGTGGTGTCCTCGCTCTTGCAGGGGTGCAGGTTAACATCCTCCTTGGGCAGTGAAGGGACTAATATTCTGTTCTTTGTTCAAAGTTCTGAAGGATCAATGTGTGAGATGTGATACTCGAGTCGATGCTATTCCTGTCCTGAAAGCATTAACTCCAGTTCTCTTCCCAGTGGAAGAGTGAGAGGATATGACTCTTGGCTCAGCACTGCCCAAGTAAATACTTTTTATCAAATTTCAGCCTAAAATGCATTGATGTTTCAGTTAGAACAAATAGAGATTCATGCTAATTCAAAACAGGGCATGGATTTCAAATACATTTAGACCAAGCCATGCAGCTGTTTTTTAGCTTTTCTTGACTATACATGGCCAATGTGTCCCTTAGCTTGGCCACCAAATCAATGGGAGCCCACTTCTAGTCAAGCTGCTCATGGAAATGCCTAGCAAACCTTGCATCTCTAGCATAATTTCTGCACATAAGGAATGGTATATTTATAGATCCCATGATGCCTATCTACAGAGTAGCAATGGCAAAAAAAAAATGCTTTATTAGGTTTTTGACACGGGAAATAAAAACATTGGTATGAGTGCACAGCTATGGTCCTTTCTTGTGAGGCCTTTTCATTAGAAAAAGTCAGGCATAAGAGCACAGTTGTAGGTGATGTGGTCAAAGATGGTTGAACTCGGAAGAAGATTCAAGTTGGACCTGCTGAACTGAATGAATCTGCTAAAGGCCTAGCAGTGAGCTGGAGGTTCTTCCCTTAGTGAACAATTCTCTTCTTCAGGATGAGAGCAGAATGATCACTGTCAGGAATGTTTTCAAAATTAACTTGTCCTCAGCTTTGGACCAGATGGGGTCTGTAGTTCTGCATACCAACAGAAAGCATTTCAGCATATCTCAAGTCCTGATGTACTGAATAATTGATGATTACTTTGTGAGTTTTTTCTAGCTTTATTGAGATATAATTAACAAATAAAATTGTAAGATATTTAAAGCATACAACATGGGGACTTAAACTATACCTACATTGTGAAAAGAGTCCTTTATCTATTAACACATTCATTGATTTCTTTGTTTGGTAGAATAGCCTAACTTACCAGTCCCAGTGAAGTCTGCCCATGGTACTCTGACCTGCTTTTATTACTGTGCTTACTCTGGACCTTGTCTGGTGTGTACCCAAGACAGGCCCCACAATGCTGAATTGACATGCTACAAAGCATATGCTAAACACCTTGAAATCACCTCCTTGGCTTTTTTTTTTTTTTCTATTAATTAGCAAATATGGACCTTACATGGTAGCCAACAATTTTTCTTTGAAGTGTATTCCTGTTATGTGTCAAAGACAGAAACAACTTTGTTTTAACTGTTTGCTTTGTCCTTGCAACTAAGAAATTGTCCCCAGGACTCACCTGGACATCTTACTTTGAACTTTCATTGCTCAATTGAATTCACTTCCGTACTCATTATAAATCAGTGTCTAGCTGATGTTCTATGGCCATGATGAATCCAGAACTCTGGTTTGAAACATGTTACATCAGCCCTGCAGTCTGTATTTTCTGCTCTGTCAGGTCTCCTATGATGCTCTTTGTTAAAAGGAATTGTGCTTTTTTTCTTTAACCTTTTAACTTATGTGGCTGGGGCCCCTTTCATTTGACTCATGTTGCTGCTCAAAGTTACCCTCTCTCACTTTTTAAAATGTCCTTTGCTTTACCAAGATTCCAACAACTTGGTGGCATTCCTACTGTGGTCTCATTATTGTCTAGTTCTGAACTAGAATCATTTTCCCTGATTTTTATTCCCTGGTTTATTTATTTATTTATTTTCATTCTGGAATACTTTACTGCAATACCTTATTGTAATTAGACACTTGGCTAAAGGTTAGACATTTTTACCTCCATAATTTGTGGACCCTTGCACCTTTGTCAAATTATCATTGAGAAGGCAGTCACAGGAAAATGATTTTGTCCTTACCTTCTCCCACCTTCAGAGTCTATTTATAAGTCACTTGTCTCTCCATGTGGTTCTGCTGACCAAGTCATACTTGATTTAATTGCCCATCTTACATTGAAATTAGCTGCAACTCCTTCCCATTCTCCGCTCACCTTTTAACCCCTCAAGGCTCTATTCTTATAGTATGATTACGCAGTTGTTCAAATGGAATTAAGTCATTCAGGTTGTGTCTACACAAATAAACACTGGGTGGGGATTAAACTACAGGAGCAGGTTTTGAGCCATAGATTTTAATTTGAAAATGAACACCTTCTCTTTCTTTAGGCATCTGTTGAGGGAAGCAGAAATAGTATGATTCCTGATTGTTTTATACTGCATCAGAATTGAACATATCTGTTCCATTTGGGCACCATCGATTCTTTCTCTAGTTCCTTGTAATAATTCCATAAGTGATGGAGTGAAATCTTTAGGTTGAAGCATACTTCTAAATTTAGCATGTGTAGAACTCACCAACAAATTGGCCCCACTATCACAAATGTACTGTTCTTGTCAGTGGACTAACTTAAAAATTTTTTTGTTTGAATAAGACGTAATTACTACTGATGGCAAGGAGGCTACTCTCAGAGTAGAATTTTGCCTTAACTTAAAAGAACATTTTGGTGAACATAACTTTGACATTAATAGTACCTACAAATTCAAAAGGTAGGTTCTTGGAGAGGAGTCTTTCTGGCCCTTTCGGTGTGCTCGTCTGTTGGCACCTCAAGTTAAGGATCTCTGAAATAGGTTGTGTCCATAGTCTGTTGAATTCTCTGAAGTCAAAGGTCTGCCTAAATGAGGAGACCAAGCCACATGATTATCTCTCCTCTGTTCCCCAACATATTGAATGACACTAAGGAAGTCCAGAGGATAATACATTCATAAACACACTAAAATACAGGGTTGAAGTGGAGAAGTAGCATGGAGATACTAGTAGCATGGAGATAGCAAGAATGAGTATCTGGAATAGGTCATAATGATGGATAATTCAAAATGGAGAGAACCATAGAGAGAGACAAGGTTAGAGGAACCAAAAGAAATTTTTTACAACAGAGTTTCCTAAAGTGGGCAGATAATGAGAACAGGATTGGAGCAAGAGACAGAAACCAATATAATGAACTGAAGACTTAACTACAGAATGTCTATGCTGTCCTGTATTGCCCACACTCATCTCTAAGCCTGCTTCTCCCATAGTGCTATTCTCCAGGTTGGAGTTAGAAAGATCTTATCCAGTATAATAATCTACCACCCATTTCTATCATATAACTTTAAGGGGGGGGGAAACATTTTCTCTATTTGTCTGAATTGCATATTTGTATGCTATGCTAATATTATCTTCCTTATAAAACATAAAATAGAAATTATTAAAAATAGTGAGAAAAAATTCTAAGTATAAATTCTAATGCAGGCTTCTTTCAATAAAAATTAAAATACATCTCTGAAAATTTTGATGTTTCATGTAAAAATATTAATTGTGAGAATATCTCCTTATTTAACTGGGAATCATTATAACATGTCAACTAAAGCTCCCAACCAGTTTCCTAAAATGTAACTAAAACATAGTAAACTAACTACATATAAATAATAAATATTTAAAGTGTAAAATGCTGGAAATACCACTTCCTAATATCTGAAAAGTAGAGTTATTAACAAATAGCTGTTTTGAGTACATGGCATAATCTGAGCTTTGGCATAAGAACACATCCCTTTTGTTGACACTTGAAAGCTGTTTAAAAATCTATATGTGATTTTAAGTTGTATTTTAAGAATTTTCCATTATTCAGTTTAAAATGTATTGAATATTGGGAATGTAAATATATATATATATATTTGTAAAATATTGGCCAAAATTGTATTGAGAATTATAAGTGTTTGATGAAGATTGGGTATTAAAATCCAAGAGACTTTCTGCAGGGCTATGCCTATATTTTCTTTCATTACCCCAACAGAGCAACTTTTTTACCCAAACAACTTTTGTACCCTGAGGTGAAATTGTTCCCTTTGGAAGCTACTGCTTTCCAAAGACTTTAGATAGTCTACAAAAGAAGTTAGTGTAGGAGTTGCCATCTTAGATTAAGGACTTCTTCATAGTAGCGATGGCTAGTGGAGAAGACATTCGTGTACCCTCAGGTGAAGTCTGCTGTACCCACACCTTGTATTCATGCCAAGAACTAACAGTTTTTCTTTCAAGTGAGACCATGACTCAGATATAGAAACCCTATGACAGTTATCTAGTTTGTAATCTTCTCCTTCATTCAGGTGCATGAAGGCAAAACCATGTGGTGGATATCATTTGAGGACAATTGGCAGCATAAGCGGGGAGGGAAGATAGAGATGAATAAGCAGAAACAACAGACACTGAAAAATGGATAATTTCGGAAAAAATATAGTGTTTTTTTTTAAATTATTATCCTACATAGATTGAAGAAAATATAATACCTACATAACAAGAACAAACTGCAAAGAAAAGGGATCAAAGAATAGGAAAGAATTGATGAAAGTTTAAAACACAGATTGCCAAATCAGCAGAGTGAAAAGAAAAAAACTGACCAAATCATACAGAACAGTGAACAGGAGAGAGAGACAGAGACAGAGATGTAAATTGTGAAAAGCAAAAGCAAAAACAAAAACAAACAAACAAAAACCCCAAGGGCATAGAAGGTTATTCAAGAAATAATAGTTGAAATATTTTGTTTGTGTTATTACTTATATGTTAAAGTAATATAATACAAAATTACTGAATGGATGGAATAATAGTTTAGAACTGTTTTTGTTTGTTTAAACAGGAAAAAGAAGAAGATCTTCCTTTGCTTAGAATTATAAATCTTCCAGGATAGAAGCCTAAGGATCTCTGTAATTCATGTGAAAATGTTGAAGGAGAAGTCAGGAAAGAAAACAGCTTTCTACTTTGTCCATTGTTTCTATGACTTCTGTTCACCCTCAAGTTACTGAGGAATACTCTAATTTCTGGAGAAAGTCATATAGTAGAAGAAAGCAAGAGAGCTGTTGAGGAGAAACCCAGCAAACTATGCAGGAATTTCATTTGCTATTAAAAAACAAGGATTTATTGGCACAGGTCAAAGCTGAAGGCATTTCATGGTAGATATATTTAATCAGAAATGTTCTCTCTAATGTTCCAGGTGCCTATTTAACTCTATGCATGGTCACCTTACCATCTCAGACTCAAACCGCTATTATCCAGGAAGGATAATTTAGCTATCTGTATGGGAAAAAAAAATCTCTGGCATTTGACAAGATAATATAGGGTCTGAGGGAAGTGTTCGACGAAATACCATGGGTCATGGACTTAATAGCTCCAAGAGCCTGGTGTTATAAAAAAAATTTGGGTAAGTCAAGCTGGAGAGTAGCTCTGGGCAAGCTATATTGGTCCTGGCTCTCATTCAGGAAGGATGAGTGTCACTGGGGAGACTGTATCAATTCTGGGACAGGCCTAGAAGTCTAAGTGGGCCCGAAACCACCGAAAGTTGTTTATGGTCATTATAAGTAATGGGGAGTTCCGGTTTAATATGAGGCCCCCACCTCCCTCCCTACAATTAGGCTACAATTGACTGAGCCTCAGGATTCTACAGAGAAAGGCATTATTCACCTATGGTTACATATCATGACATTTGTTAACTATTAGATTTCAGAATCAGAGCCACTTTATTTCTTCAATTCTCACAATGTCCCAGGAAGTGAAGTGTATAATATGCAATAGGATTTGTTTTTTCACATTTTTCTTTTGTACATTTGAATAAAAAATTGTTAACCATGACTTTCGTTTTATTACCTATGGATTAATTATTGTTTTACTTGTATTTATACTTTAGTTGTGAGTATATTCATGTGTTATAATAAATTAACATTCTCCCCATAAATAGTGTCCTAAATTATGCTGCCTAAGTTTGCTGTTATTTTATGATTTGCCTCATAATAATGAGATTTTACCACCCTAAACATATCTGACTGATTATTATAATAGTAATGTTTAATATTTTAAATAAACAATATAACATTTAGAAATAGTTTTTGATTTAAAGCAAAAGAACTTACTAAAACATTCTAACTCTATATTCCAATTACTCTATAATTAGTAATATGATGTTATATAGAAAACAGAGGCAATATTAGAACACTTCCCTGAGTATATGAAGATGAAAAACATGCAAGAATGGTTTGAAATAGATTGAATTGAGAAAAAAATGATTGAAAACACAATTTAATTAAAAGAAATTTATAGCAGATTAGCTTTGCCATTACTTTTAGTAATTTTCAAAAACACAACAAAACTACATTATTGCTTGGTGCTTTCTATTATCTTATCATCATATGTATTAATTTGTTAATTACACTTTATGTAAATCAGTGGAAAACCGCTTAATTTGTCTAAGCATGGAGGAATTTCTAAGCTACAAAGAATCACTTTCTAGGTTTATTTAATTGCTCTGTGGCCCCCAAATAATCTCACCAATAAAATACAAAGAAAATATTATTTATTTAACTATATAGTACCCAAATATAAAGAAATTTTCAGATACAAAAAGTAGATATTTTTCTCATATCCGAATTAAGATATGCTAATGTCATATCCATACTTGCTTACTAATGATCACATGCATATTCTTATCAAAAGATAATTTTAGATCATCTAAAAATAACATTTATATTGCATCTGCATGAAAATAATTTTGGGGCCTGATTTTTCACCTGCAGTTAAAAAGTCAACCACGTAAGCAGACTGAGGCATTGTGTAGTAAACTTGAATAGTATTAGTCCCAATATCCATGTCTACCGTGGAAACCTCAGAATGTAACCTTATTTTTGAAATGGGTCTTGCAAATACAATTAGGTGATTTAAGATAAGTATACTGTTTTAAGGTGGACTTTTAAATCTAATGACTTGTGTTCTATTATTGAAAAACAATATGAAGACTTAGTATAACTTTTCTACTAAAATTGTAGCTTCCCAAGGACAAATATAAAATCTTGTTCATTTTGAGCAGTAGTGAACATTTGGCTTTGGTTCGTTATTCTTACTTTTGGTTTTATTTTGCTTTGACTTTTTAAAAAATTCTAACTGATACCTCCACAAAATCTAGTTAAGCATGAAGTAGCTGAGCATGAAGTAGCTGCTCAGAGCAGCAGTCTGTACTCAGAGAATCCATTCTCAATATTTGGAACAGAGAATTCTGGAGAGCTCACAGAACCTTTGAGAAGACGGGAGAAACATAGTCAAATCCTTGACATAGAACCAGCCTGGTGAGGAACCCACTATCAACAATAGCCAAATGGTAGATGCAAGATATATGATTTGCAAACATTTTTCCCATCCTGTAAGTTGCCTTTCACTCTGTTGATTGTTTCCCTTGTTGTGCAGAAACTTTTTAGTTTGTGTAGTCCCATCTGTCTCATTTTGTTTGTGTTGTGTTGCTTGTTCTTTTGGTGAGGTAGCCCAAAAACATTGCCATGTCCAATGTCAAGAAGCTTTCCCCCGTGTTTTCTTATAGGAGTTTTACAGTTCAAAGTCTTACATTTAAATCTTATGTTTAAATATAAATGTTTAATCCATTTTGAGTTGATTGTTGTGTATGGTGTAAGATAAACATCCAATTCCATTCTTTTGACTGTAGATATCCAGCTTTTCCAGCACATTTTGGTGAAGAGAGCGAGCCACATATATGATAAGGAATTAATATCTAAAACATATAAAGAATTCTTACAACTACATAGCAAAAATAAATAAATAAATAAATAAATAGCCTGATTAAAAAATGGAAAAAGGACTTTCTTAGATATTTCTTCAAAGAAGACATACGAGCAGCCAAAGTACATAAAATGGTGCTCCATACTAATCATCAGAAAAATGCAGATCAAAACCATAATAAGTTATCACTTAACACTTGCTAAGATCACTATTATAAAAAAATATATAGTGAAAGATAACAAATAGTGAGGATGTGAAGAAACTAGAACTCTTATACGTTGTTGGTTGGAATGTAAAATGGTACAGCCACTATGGCAGTTTCTCAAAAAATTAAAATAGATTGTGTTATGATCCTCAACCCTACTTTTGAGTAGATATTCAAAATAATTAAAATCAAGATCTTGAAGAGATATATGCATTGCATTCCCATGGGCACTGTAGCATTATTCATAATAGGCAACATACAAAAACAATGTAAACGTTCATCGACAGATAAATAGATAAAGAAAATGTGGTACTATAGTCTCCCCTATCCTGGTTTTGCTTTTCCATGAATCCTCCCTTTGTCCAGCATATCCTTGCTGCATATGCTATCCAATCCTTAGTCACTTAGTAGCAGTCTCGGTTATCAGATCGACTGTCATGGTATCACCGTGTTTGTGTTCAAGTAATTCTTATCTTACTTAATAATGGCCCTGAAGCACAAGAATAGTGATAGTGGCAATTTAAATATGTCAACGAGAAGCTGTCCAAGTCTTCCATGCCTACTATAACTAGAAAAATGGATAGTCCATGCCACAGGCGGCACCTGAGTTATCTGTTTGCTTCTCTGTCTCAACTGGATATTTGAATACTAATCTATACACTGGAGAGATAAGGTTCTCTCATATAGACATTTTCCCCAAAATATAGAAAAGCTATTTACAAAATGATGGGCAAATAAAATGTTGAGTCACCTTGAACACGACGGATGTTCACTACACTCAACATATTTTTAATAAATAGATTAATAAAGAATTGACAATAATGAGTGTGACAGATAAGAGTAATGTCCCCAGTTCTTTACCCCCTCCCCATATCCACTCCATTTACCAGATAATTTTGAACTTTCTTCCACTACAGGATATGTCCCTGTCCATAGATCTGAAGTGCAGCTGTGTGACTTGTTTTATCAAGAATGTTAGCAGATGTGACATAAACAGAGGTATGAGAAACACATGTTACTAAGCTTATACTCTGGCACCTCCGCCATTGCCATGAGAACATACATGGGCTACCCAAGGGGAGGAAAGATGTGTGGGCAACCCAGTTAAGATCTGCAGAATTGTCCTTGTGAGCCTGTCTAGTTCAGTCACCCATCAGCTGACCTGGACACCTGTGCTGAATAAATATCAATTGCTGTATAAGACTGAGAGAGATTTGTTTTTACTTTTTTAAAATTAAATTTATTGGGGTGACGTTGGTTAATAAAATTTTGTGACAATGGATCTTGATGTTATTTTACTTTTTTTAAAAAAATATACAGCAATAGCTAACTGATACAGAGAAGAAAAAGCAAAAAATTGATCAAGATTAACACTCTTTCAGTACTCTCTTTCCCCAAACTTTGTTATTAAGGTAAACTTAGAAAGAGACGTACACAGGGTAAAGAATACCTCAGATGTTGCATGGAAGGTAACTTCTAAAGGCTAATTTTTAAATTGAGGGCTAATTCTTGACCCCATCATACATCACATATGATACACCTCTCTTCAAATAATATAAGAAGAATATTCTGTAGGTAGATCTTTAAAATTTGACTTATTATCTTCTATCTGAACCCTGGAAAATTATTTTGTTTTGTTTTTGCCATCATCCTACATTTAATCATATCATAAAATAGAGACACATGGCTAAAACATTAAAAAACAGGGTAAGAATAATTCTGTTCTACCTAATTGGTCAATAAGGCAAGGTAACTTAATCCTAAGATATTTTTTTAGCTAGTGTTATGACTCATTGAGCTGTGGTGGATTATGCCATTTGAAAATGTGCACTGAAAGTGTTTTTCCAGTACAACTTCATCAAAAGGTACTAGAATAGGGTTAACAGGATGACTTTGATGTTTTAAATCTAGTCATCAGCATCGGTCCCCATATTGTTTGTAGGACCACTGGAGCATATTCAGGTTAAAAAAAAAAATCACTAACCACAACTTTTAGGTTATATTCTTTCTCCATCAACTTTTAATCTCACTTGGAATTAAAAAATAATCATTTACTGGTCTCAGAGTTACTTGCGACTGCTCATCAATGTTAAAATGCTGATAGCTGATTGTGACACAGTCATTATAGAAAGAATATCTTTTTATCCTGTCTTTGATCTTTTGAGATTTAATTAAGCTCAGGTACAAAGTGTGATAGTGTCTGTAGAAACACTCTTAATTACTTATCAATCAATGTTTCTGGAAGAAGTTTGTCAAACATTATAGGAGATATAGAAAATTAATAGCTATGGCATCTACAATGAAGTAGTTTAGAATTTGGTGGGGAATCCTAGATCAAAACTTATGGAAAGTTAAATTGCAGATGCAGCAACAATACTTGAAATGTCAAAGATCGGTTTACAATTAGGAGCCAATTTTATATGTATTACTAGTCCTATGGGAAAGGAAAAGGAGGGAGTACAAAACTTCCTAGAAAAGGAGATCTTAACACTAGACCTTGAAGGTTAGGTAGGATTTACTAGGTAAGGAGTGGGTAAAAAATAAGGCAATTTGCAAAAAGCTTGGGCTTATTCCATAAAACAATTCTATGAGTTCTATAAGCATTAGGAAAAATTTCAGATTAAGATAGGTTATACTGGTAATTCAATAAAATATAGACTTAAAAGCATTTCAAATGTTTATTGTTCCATTATTTTTTATACCATCTGTGCTTGTTTTCTAGGGCTACCATACCAAATACTACAGACTGGTTAGCTTTAACAATATAAATGTATTCTTTCACTCTTCTGGAGACTGAAAATCCAAGATCAAGGTACCAGCAGAGTTGATTTCCTCTGAGCTTCTCTCTCCTTGGTTTGCAGATCGCTTCCTTCTTGCTACGTCTTCACATGGCTGTTTTTCTGTGCACACATATCACTGTGTCTTTTTGTGTATCTAAATTTTCTGCTTTTATAAGGACATCAGTCAGATTAGATTAGTACTCTCCCTAGAGACTCATTTTAATTTAACTACCTGTTTAAAGGTCCTATCTCTAAATACAGTCACATTCTAAGGTATTGGGAGTGAAGGCTTCAACAATATAAATTTAGATGATACAATTCAACCAATAACACTAGTTTAACATTGATTATCAATGTTAATCAATGTTACATACTACATTAGGAAAAAAGATGAATATTTTCTCCCATGAATTAAGACTAATAATGGCTACCTCTCCCATTCCTTACCTCCATTTCTCTAAAACTACCTGCCACTACAGCCCTATCTCTGCACCTCGTTTTTCCTTTGTCCTCTTAAGTTTAAATCCCTCTAGACTTTTCCACCACTAATTTCTTTATTAGAAAACTACTCTACTTTATTATCACACTGAAGCCTACTAGACCATTGTTATACACTGGAATCTCACCTGATCTTTAAAACCTGCTAATACTGGTTTTCATTCATAGACATTTTGTTTTAATTTGTATGAGGGAGAGTTTTAAAAGTTCTCTGTGTGATGTTAATGTGCCACCAAGTTTGTGGACCAGAGATGTAGGTGAAAGGGAAAGTTGTTTTGCCCTCTAGAGACACTGACTTGGGATGTGGAGGTAATGAATACAACCACAGTTCTGGTACTAATAGAGTATCTTTTATAAGCAGAAAAAATGTTTCTACTCAAATAAATTGCATTGAACCAAAGGAGATAGTTGTTCTGAACAGCTGACATCCAAAGACACCAAATACATGCTATTACTTCTATGGGAAGTGGATAACCATACTTTGCATCATTTCATAAAGATGTAGTTGAGATAAAATTTGGAACTTTAATCTATATGTTCCTCTCCATCTTCCATAATTTTCCCGAGTCAGAAGATTCCTCATACTCTTGGAAAGAATTAGGATTGTTACAGCAGAAATATAAACATTTAGCTTCCTTTTGACTCCCAAACTATGTTGTTGCAAATCAAAAGGGAAGGCCTCAAGGGGTATGCCACTTAGACTGCCTACTGCTTTAAAGAGGGCTACATCACATATCATGGAAAAGCTGAGACACAGTCCATAGACTTCTTTGTTCTTCCTTGGAGCCAAATCACATCAACTGATCTCACTGCTATTTAGCTATCACTGACTCCAGCCCATCCAGAAGGATGCTTTCCCGTGTCCTGATCCTCTTTCACAGGTGTTAACATCCCCTCTCAAGTATTCACACACTCTGTTAATGACCTAAAATACTTAGAAGTCTTTCCTAATACAGAGATAGTAGGGTTCTTGACTCTATCTTTAATGTGTGTGTGTGTGTGTATGTGTGTGTGTGTGTATTCTCCAGAGTAAATTGATCTTGAAACAGCAGACTCATTTTTACAAACATACATCAAATATTTTAATAAAGGTTTTTGCACATTTGTGTTTAATACCATATAGAATAATACAGGGGGGAAAAGGGCTTCTAAGTTGTATTCCTCAATTAATGCAAATATAGTCACATTGTTAACGACATTTAGTTACAAGAACGGTTTTTAAGTACATTTTTTCCCAAGAGAATTCAGAAGTTTCAAAGAATTCTGCTACATCAAAGAATGTAGATAACACAGGGCCAATATTAAGAACTTCAAAAGGAGCACTATTACTGGTGAAACTATCTCTGTACCCCAGAACCAGTGCATGTGCCCCTGATCAAATTAGGTGCTCAAGTAAACTTGAGTATCTATGTGCACTAAAAATAAAAATGGAAGAATGTATTTTAATATTTGTATTTTAATATTTGAGTTTTACTTTATTTATAAAGCTGGTAAATATCATCGACCTTTGTTTTACCTTCTTTCCTGTTTTCCAAACTGAGGATGGATTGTGTAGTTCTGATGTTCAAGGGACCTAAAGGAACCTGACTATGATATTATGAGAAATGTTACAGTTAATAACGTGATAGTGATGAAAAGAGAAAAAATTTCCAAATTATAAAATAGAGATCTACAAAAGTCATGCCATTAAACATACCATTCTAATCATATGGCTAGCTTCCTATTTCTTATGCCCTAAGTTGCTGGGGCCACATTGCTATATTTTAAAAGAAAACTCTTTCTAGTCTAGGCTTTATCATCACTTCTTCTTGGAAATATCTGACACACTTCTATTCGAGTAAGAATATACATTAAGTGCACAGGTTGGCCATTGTGTTGAAAATCCTCCATTCTAACTCATAATCACAAATTTAAATTTGAGATCTACTTAGTACTTTTAAAATTTTTACCTGGGATAACACTTCTGCCTGGTTCACTCATTCAGTAAGAAGCTGCTGCCTTCATCTCCACTTCTTAAAACTGACCGCATTCCTACAGTCTATCTTACAAATGATTATGCCTCAAACCTGCAGAAACACCATTTTTTTCCCACCTTGAATTTATAGAGCTATAATGTGGTATACACAGATCAAGCTCCTCAAATTGCTCTCAATGCTCAGAATCTTTTCATTCTAGTCTTTATCTTCTTCTGACTCAGTATCTCATATGCTGCACTTTGAGAATTGTCATCATTTGTCCTCCAGCGATATGACCTTTGACATACTATTCATTTGTTCCTAATATGATTTTCTTTATTTTTTATTAATTTCACAGATTCTTCTTTCTATTATAATTCAAATACTCTTCCTGGAAAAGCAGATTTGAAAATTCACAGCAAAGCCTGCACCTCATACCTTCTCAGAAAGAGACACCAGTGCAGAACACACCCCTTTCTCTGAATAGTAAACGAGTTCAAATTTTCTGTTGCTAGTTTGTTTCATCTCAGGGGAAATGTTGTACAACCACAATAAGATATTCAGTATAAATAGCTCTAGCTATCCCTGGCAGCTATTGATTATAGTATCACTGCATTAACCTCAAAACCTACTCAGTTACCAGGAAATATCTTTCACCTGAATATAGCACCTGTTAGATATTGGTTACTAAGAATTCCTTATTAATAAATACATTCTATTTTGGAAAGAGTTATAAAATTTCCAAATAACCTGCTTGGTGCTTTTTTTTTCATGAATTCATTTATAATAAAAGTGTCATCTGATTACACAGTAAATGTATTATCTGGTCAAATCAATTTTCTAGTTAAGTAAGCTAAATGGTAATACAGCATTGCCTCAGAATAATGTCGAATTTAGCTCTTAAAATTGTTTTTGTATTTCCTTCCCTGTCTTAGTTGCTTTTGAATGAGAAAACATCGAGTCATTTCTTGATAATGAAGAACATTTCAGCAACAGTAGATCATTTCTTCAATCTCTCTTTTTGTTTTGCTCTGTCTTGCAAACTGCTACCATGATTCAAGAGCAATGTGAACTATCACCTTCTGTTTGATGCCATCCCTGACTGAACCTACAGGCAATATGTACTATTTTTCTGCTATAATAGTTTCTCTCTACATTTCCATATTATCTTCTAAGTTGTTATTGTTATCATTTTATTCTCCAGAATATACGATTAGAAAAAGCTATTCAGTGGTGGCAAATAAACCCTCAAATCTCAGTGTCTCGATGCAACAAAAGTTTCTTTTCACTTATAGTCTGATGGAGGTGAGAGTGAATTGAACCTCCTTCATCTTGTAGCTCTACTCTCTGAAATCGGTAGCCCTCAAGGGAGAAGTAAGAACTGAAAAATCACAAGAGAGGTTTTAAGGGCCAGGACTGGAAACTGTTTATATCACTTCTGCCCACATTATATTGGCCAAAACTCAGTCATGTGGACAAAACTCAGTTATGTGTGGGAGCCTGAGAAATGTTATCTTCTTGTGCGCCCAGAAAGAGGAAATAGTATAGTGAATAATTAGCATATTTTTTGTGTGTGTGACACAAGTTTCTTTTTATGTTTTCATTCTCAACTCTAGTTTCTATTATTTTATTTGGTACATAATGAATACTCAGTGCATATTTACGAAAGAAGGACTTTTTAAAAAATATATTTTTAGGGGATACCACTTGGCAGTAAGTATCCTATTAGTGTTTGGAATATGTGCTTAATTGATATTTTTGTTAGTTGATATCTGAGGATTTCAGTTTTATGTCATTCAATTTTGTCATTCCCTTAGAATAAAAATTTAATTTCCATTAACGTAAGAGGAAGTCAGTTTAGGATTTTTCTTTTTAAATTAAAGCAAAAAAAAAAAAAAAAAGGTGAGATATTATGTATCTACTATGTCTATTTGGCCTCTTTCCCTATGAGTGACTTTATGTTGAATCTAAACAAATTATATCCCTTTTATTTTGTTCTAATATTATTAGTTTGGTGTGAAATGTTAATTGCTTTTATTATTGATAAAATGATTATTGCTGAATTTATTAATTTATATCTTACACTTAGCAAATGAGTAGGAAGGGACATTTACCATGAAAAAGAAGCAATACCTAGTTTTAAAAATATTTTCCTCATAAATTTATATGCATTACACTTGATTTTTTTCTTATACCTCTGAATGTCAATTGTTTATATAGTTCAAAATATATCTTAAACTTAAATTTTATCTCTTGGATCTTATAGTTTCCGGGCCCAAAATTCCCTGACTACAATTTCTTAGTTCAAATCCTCAATAAAATAAATATGATTGACTCAGCCTGAGTTAAAAGTTCATTGAAATGGGGAAGGGAGGAGAGAGAGGAAGGAGGTTGATGTGGAAGATTGCTAGCCACCTCATCTGCAGCTATTGGTAAAGGGCTCTTTCTTCCTACTCTATGCTTCAACTTACTCTGCTCTCCTCATTTATGAAGATTTCTACTTGCATGCTCTTCTCTTCTTCCTCCTTCCATTCTTTGATCTTTAGTAGTTGGATAATATTCCCCTACCTTTCTCTACCTCCTTTTTAAAAAACTTTATTATTAGTTTTAAGTATATAGTATATTGTTAGACATTATACAGTTTGTAGCATAATCCCCCCACTTGCTTTTTCTCTCCTCTGACTCTCCACTTAGGCATTACATTAATGTCAATTGCATTCCTTATGCTGTGCTCCCCATTCCCATGATGATTGGATAAGTTATGGTGTATAAATATATATACATACACACAATGGAATATTACTCAGCCATTAAAAAAAATGAAATCCTACCATTTGCAATGACGTGGATGGACTTAGAAGATATTATACTGAGTGAAATAAGTCAGACAAAGGTAAATAATATCTCTACTTCCTTTTTATTCCACTTCTCTCTCCCTCACTATAAAGTATTTGGGAACTGTGAGAAGAAAGAAAAATAACTGTAGTCAGGCTCCCTCCCACACCCACAGCTAACTTCTGAGCAGAGGAAACTCAGCACTTCTCCCCTTATGTAACCATGTGCCCAGTACACATTTACGACTTTTGACTTGGCACTGGGCCACTATTGCTTAACGAGTGTATCAAAAGCACCGCTGCTATGTGGGGGAAGGGTGCGGGGACGGTATGTGGTATCGGTATCGTGGTATCGTGGTATCGTGGTATCGTGTATCGTGCCCTTGCTGGAGGGCTGCCCCCTGTGAGGAGGGCTGTGCCTTTGCTGGAATAAAGAGCTATGTCACAGTTGCCTGTGGCTCCCCACATTTTCTTCCAACTGCCCAGTCTCGTTTTCCTTACCTCAGAAACACGAATCTGCAGCAACACAAGAATGTTTACCTTGGAACAACACAGACAAGGGCAGATGAAAAAAAATATATATATAGCAGAATTGAATAAATACTTCCAGTGGCAGAAAAGGGTTCAAATTATACCAAACAGACCACTCTAAGCCCTGTTTCCTTTTTAAATTAAGTGTAATATATTTTATTATACTTCTTAGCTTGTTAAACATGAGTAAAATGAAAATTGGAGGCAGGTAGAAAATGCTTCATATTAAAAAGGCTTTAATGATCTCCAAAATGACTTTTGAAGATCATTGGCAAAACAGCTAATGGTTGAAGATATTGCCCCCTTTTTTGAACTGTATTGTTTGACTTTTATTTTCCTCAGTGTTGACTTTATTCTTTAATATTTGTTTTCTATTCACTCCTTTCTCCCCTACAGTTTGAATTCCCCAAATGGCCAAAGTTCAGAGGTAGTTTTCTAAAATCAAATGATGATCATGTAAAAGGACATTAGCAATTCTGTCCTACAAATGTGTAGCTATTTTCCTGCAAAGCCTCTTGTGTTCCTTCCTCTTGGAAGTGTTTTGTTTTGTTTTGTTTTTGTTTTGTTTTGTTTTTGTTTTTGTTTTGGAAAAAAAAAAAGATTTAATACCTGAAAAGCGTGAAGAAAAGTCTCATCTGAAGAAATGGTTTCAGTGATAAGGCTTTAGCTGTGTATAAATTCACTATCGTGGAATCTTGCTTAACTCAGGTTTGTCTTGCTTTTTTGGATATTTAAATGCTTCAGACAGTTGTAAATGGTCAGTATATTAAAGAAGTTGAAGCAGCATTGCAGGATGAACAAAACTGCCCTTGTGAGAATGGGTAATAGCTCAATACTCCTCAAAAAGCTTTTTCAGTATTATTGATAGAAACATTGTTGAGTTTCCATTAGTGTCATAAAACTACCTGAAACTGAATCTGTTGAATCTGAGAAAGGGCATTAAAGAGGCATAACTGTTCAAGCAAAGGCGAAAGTAAGAAAGTAAGTGATTGACTTAAAATGTACGCCTGACCATTCTTTTCTGAGCTTAAAAATCCTTCAGTGGCTGCCCATCACTTACAGAATAAAGTCTAATTTGCTTCCCACGATAGATAAGGCCCTCTGGGACCTGGCCCTAACAGCTACCTTTTGCTTTATCCTGTGTGGTATTAAGGCTTTGGAGTACTCACATTTACTACTCACCCCTGCCAGTTGCCATCCCCAATGTCTCTACAACACACATCATTTAACTTCAGGGCTTTGAATCATTGGTCATAATTTTTCCTCTGTCTGCATTGCCCTTTTTAACTTGCTGTGTCACCACTCATCTTGGCCATCTCTAGCTCAGCACTGCAACCTTCGGGATGCCTCATTATTCAAATGGTCTACTCCTGATGCTCCCACAGCACCAGGGGCATATTTCTCTTGGCCCTTAAAATAATATAGTGAAGTATCGCCACATGCCGTCTTCTGTACCAAACAAACAGTGCAGATGAAGAATAAAGACTTATTGAATAAAACTTATTGAAGAAAACTCCAGGATTTCTTATAAGGATTTTGGGGAGTTGGTGTTATTTCCTTTATTGAACCCTCATGAGATGAGATATTCTTTACTCATTCAGTTTCCTTGAAAGACATTCATTTTCCACCTAGGTTTCTTCAGGGGGTCTGCTTTGTTAAACAATGAGATCTCATTAGTAAAAATCAAATGATGAAAGCAAATAGGCAAGGCCTGTCTTGGTAATGTTTCTTCAAAAAGGTAAATAATAAGAGTTTTCTGCTACAACTTTAGAAATGGAAGCTCACAGTCAGAAAATACTATTTACCCTTCTCATAATTGCCCAGCCAGGACCTGGTTTTTCCAGAACGATAGACTGAACAAATTGCACATAATACATACAAACATTCTGAAAATGGTACATATTTGGAACAGAAACACATTTATGTCTCAGAGTGATGTCAACCAGTTCTATGGTGTTTTTGTGTTAAGCATAATTGCATTTCTTCACAAAGAGCCTGGAGAAGGGGAATAACTGCTTGGCATATTTCTTTTGGTCTTATATTGTGTGCATAATTTATTTGTTTGCCACTGAGAAGCACTGTGTTTTTCCTGCTGAACACCAAGTCTGTGTGATAGGTATTATGATTTCAGTAGCATTTTTCTTATACTCAGGCTCCTGGATCTATGAAACTGGAGTCAGTGCTCAGAGTCCACATTTTTTGTTGTTGAGAGTTGACACTGTTGCATCTTTCCCCATGTCCTGTTTTAACAGTGCCCAATTGCAACTTGTCACAAAATGTCTTTTTTTCTACAGAGGACATGGATGTGATGAAGTCACATACAGGGAGCACTCAAGTAAGAATTGCTCTGAAGCAAATATGGTTCTGAAGGTGGGATAGTGCTCCCCCCCCCAAAAAAATGGAACGAATTTAAGCTTTGAGAGCTTTCTTGAATCATATAATCATTATAAGCTATACTTTATGAATATGCATTACCTCTTTTGAACTTCCTTGAAACAAATTCTCATAAATAAACAAGAAATGTACCATACTAACTGACAGAGTCATTTAAACTGGATGTATTGTGCTAATGGAGTGAAAAGAATAAAAATTTTCAAGGGCTTCAACCCTCAATTTTAATAAATTTCATGGAAATCGGATCAAGCCCTAATTGCTAATTCATCTGAAATTATTAAAAAGAGAGTTCAATTACATACCATCATTGAATTTTGATATACCAAATTAAATTAGGACACTAGATTATATCTTTTCTTAAATTCAGACCTATTTTAAAACCTTTTCCTATAAATTCTGAAAGGAAACTGTTCAGTTATGTTGCTCAAAAAAAATCCAGCATTAGTACAAAATAGTAGGTTAAATCTCTTAGTGGAGATTTTTAATGACATTTCAGTGTTCCTCTTATAATTACTCTTCATCTAAGATATCCCATAATGATGTTGGACACTCTTGGTTCAGGCTCACTGGCTTGCTTCATTAGCATGTCATTCCCATTCCACATCACAAGATTTAATTGTAATGCCGGATATGCACAGCTCTCCACAGAAGTCTAATCAAAGTGGATTCACTTGTATTATTAATATCAAAAATCAGTCCACTTGCTATTTTTATAAATAAAAGAATCCAGATACATAAATCAGCTGTCATTTATTAGCATGTTACTGGCATATCTGCCAGACATATGAGCAGCCCTATCACAGTTCCTTAGGATTATTTTCATCAAGATTAAAACCCTTCTACATTAAATATACATACTAATTCCTCCATAAAGTAATCAGATTACAGAGCAGGTGACATTGTGTGTAGGAATTCAAATGATTTGCAGTAATGAGCTGGAAAGGTGTGCTTGGAGTCAGGCAGAGAAAAGGGAAGTGGAAAGACAAGGGAAGAAGGAAGACTTTGGTTTTAAATCTGGGCTTACACATCTGTTGTTTTATTGTTTTGCTAACCTTTACTTATTTATTTTTCAATAAGTAAGGGACTTGAATGAGGATCCATGATACTTAGCAACCCATGACGTCAATCATTTATGCTATCAGATGGCACATACTTCTAGTTTATTAGTTTATCTTGCCTTTATTTATTATTTTTGTCCACATACCATCTAAAGACAAGGTAGGGCAACATTTCCTGTGGTCTAGTGTACTCACAGATCAATGCCTATGGATATCTCTGCTGTCCAATGGGAATGTTTCATTTATCTCTTCACACCATTTAACTTTCTGTTTTTAAATTTAATTTCTTATGAAAATTCAATCAAATACAAAAAATGCTCCAGTACATAACATAGCTACTTGCACATTTGTGAAAAGGATTGTAGAATAAAAATTTGAACGTGAAATAAAATAACTATAGATTGGCTCAAAATGATTTTACGCCTCATGACACCATGGAAGCATCAGTTTGAAAGTACCTTATGGTCTTGTTGATAAAAATGCAAAAGCGTGTGGACAACACCTTGATTTTCCACTTCATTTAAAAATATTTTTCTTGGCACGTTTTGCAAAAAAGAATCTCTAGAGTGTTTTTCACATGCACACAGCACCCATTTACCATGAACACCTCAACAGTTGATCAACAATTTGGGAGGAAACTAAACATTCGGTGTTAGACTATTCTAGAGCTTGGAAATATACTCAGTTAAAACCTGAGACTGTGGCCCTCGTGTGTGACTTTTTTTCATTTTTAAAAGTGGGCTACTTTTATTCTATTACATAGCAACAAAAAACATATTTAACTTATGTTGATGATTTTCAAATACCTTTTGATATAGTCACGAACACTATACATACATGTGCATGTATATATATATATATACATATATATATATATGTGAGTATATACACATAAATTGAGCAACTTTTTATATTCCTCTTTTTAATTGCAAAATAGATGCTTTCATTAGGTCAATTTTTAATCCAAAAGTTATATCTGTACATAATTATTTTACCAGTCTGGCAGATCTGTAATAAGGATGAAGTGGCACTATGTATGAGAGAAAACTTTTAAGATATAAATATTACCTTAACAAGTAGTATTATGATCAGTATAATAAACATCTGTTCTCCTTTATATATTTTATTTTATTTTATTTATTTCATTTATTTTTTATGGTGACATTGGTTAACAAAATTCAATAAGTTTCAGCTGTACACTTTAACAGTAAGGCATATATATATATTTACACTGTGTTCACCTCCCATAGTTAAATTTCTTTCTGTCACCACATATTTGTCCCTCTTTACCCCATCTATCTCCCTCCTCTCATGAGGTAAAAGGGATCAAATATGTGGTGACATTTGCAACTCATTTAAATAGAGCTTCCTCACTATGTTGTGATATTAAAATGGGACAGCTTTAAAATGACTCATCTTAAATAGTCAGCCAATTAAAATACTTATTGCATTGCTAACAGTATAAAATATATATAATATACATAATATATTATATATACAGCATTTAGGGCTTCAATTTATTATTTAATAAGAATACATTTGACCTCAGCATATTGATGACTCTTTTCTCAGAAACTGTATTACACAGCTAATCTAATCAAACTGTATACAGTTCATTTTGAATAATTTTTTATCTAATTTCTTTAACTTATTTGGAGACAAAAACTGGGCTTGTCTTTTGTAGAATAAAAAGTAAACAGCAGCTCCCAATGTATGATAAGCAAATAGAAAGGCTAACAGCTAATATGTTGATTCAATAGCCATTTCTATATTATTCTCTTACCTCACAGATGTTCTCAGTATATTTTAAATTATTACCATCAGAGATTCAGCAATGGCACAAAAGAGCAACAGGAAAAGAAAATCAAGAAACAACTTTGGTATTATTTATAAAGAATGAATTATTTTATGCTGATTCGTTATAAATGACCTAGAATTTAAAGTTTGTTGATGGCAATTTAGCAATTCTATAAAGGATGTAAAAACTTAACGGGAAAATAAGCATCAAAGAAAAAAGACAGCCAGTACCTTATATGTTAATCTCACATTTACATTTGAGAGCAGACATCAACCTTTTCATAGAAGTAGATGACCACTTCTCTCACAAAATCACATCAATACATCACTTCCATACTCATCTGGCTTAGTTCAACATTTCTAGTGGAAATTTAAAACAGGCATTTTCTGTTTTTGTTATTGCCTTTAAAAAAATCTTTTGTTATTGTCTTTGAAAAATTAAAATTCTGAACAATGTATATTAAGCAATATACTTTATGACAATATACTGGGTATAAACTTAGTTTTGTATTTCATTAGAGGGTTTTTATCATATCTTGCATATGTAAAATTGGCCATCATCCTTCGTTACATTCTTGGAGCAGAAACAAGAAGGAAAAGTGAGTGGAACATCATGACTGAGGGAATGCAGCATTTTTTTTTTCTCATGAAGGTTACTGGATGCTGACAGAGCACACAGTGCCTGCTAAAATTCAGCATTTCTAAGATAAGCCCTTGTCACCAATAGTGGAATCTTTTTAGTGTGCAGATTTATCCACTCCATCTGTGTTTACTACATTCCCAAAACAATTCAAAAGAAGTGGGAGAATTAATTTTTGAGATATCTAAAACATTTAAATGACTATTACAACCAAGGCTGCTCCAACTTTATACTGCAATTGTGGGCTGGTTTGCAAAATGTACACTGAGCCCCAGAAGGAACAGCTCTGTGTGTGCACTGCTGGCAACCAGATGGGCTATTGTGAAGAAAAATAAACCTCTACCTCTTGGTAAGGGAAGTTTCACAGCCCAATGTGGGAAGTCTTGGAATTAACTCATTTCAAGAGACAATGAACAGCTATTTCAAGAGGAAGTTTAGGTGTTAATGCTAGAAGTCCGGACATGGTGCTCTGAAAAACATTGAGATCAGCAAAATCTTGCACTAAAGATGAGGGGATGATTGTGAAAAAACTAGGATTAGGGCAGACACTCAAATCATGGACTTTATAACCAGAACACTAATAGGAAAAAAAGGAAACAATTCTAATAAAAATTCTAGTATAATTAAATCTCTCTTAGCACTTAACATCAAGCACCATGGTCAATCAGTTTTTGTACTCAAAATGTTGACCTTGCGTTTTCTTCTCCAGGAAACATCGCTTTTAAGAGAGACTATTTTCATGAAAATCTAATTCAGGGTTTGGGCTTCTTTTAAAATCCATTGTTTTGGTACAGGGAACAAGCCTTATAGCCTTTGTAGGTTTGCTAGTAGCTTAAAACAATGGAAAGCCTCAAAATTCTTGAAACATTAAACCAACAACTATTTGTGTGAAAGAAAATCGCAAGTGTAGTTTTCAGCTTTTTTAAAAAAAATCTTTATAATCTATTAAAACTTTCTATTTGGTTGTATCAAAATTCACCCACAATGGCTTCAAAACATTATCCTGGGGAAAATGTAGCAACATGCTTTCTGGGTTATATTGTCTCTGTTCCTTTATTTACCCTTTGTGTAGGAGGTAATTCATGATAATTCACATAAATTCATTTAATTCTTATAGCCGGTTGTTCCTAGACCACCCATCCCTGGCAGAACATAATATTTACCAGGTTTAAATCAATGGTCACCCTCTTTGGGGACATTTTGTTCAAAATACTTCAGCATTACAATTTGTCCTACATGTCAATTAATGTAGTAATTAACTCAGGGTGTTTTGTAAAACAGTTAAGAGTTCAGAAACATGTTATTAAAAACCTCATTCTTTTATTAATATTTTGATAAATGTCAAGAATATTTTCTCTAGAGTTGTAGTACTAAACAACTTCAAATTGCATAAATCCTCCTAGTTATCTCAGGTAATAATGCATTTTTAAGAGTTGTTTAAATTACACCATTTTGTGGGAAAAAGAACCTTGGATTTTATTTCTCCCAACTGTGTCAGAATGTGCAAAAGTAGTGCAGCTGTTTATCAGGGGAACTTTCTCGATTAGCCAAACTGAAGTGATTGCCTCATCCATTTCTCTCTCTCTCTCTCTCTCTCTCTCTCTCTCTCTCTCTCTCTCTCTCTCTCTCTCTCGTATGAAAATTAACTTAGATACTGAGTCAAAAGGGATTCCAAGAATAGATGTCAGCTCATTTTCTCCTAAGTTCCTTCCTGCTTATATAAAGCAATATTTACCCTGGGTTCCTAACACATACATGTCTTTTTTTGCCCTGAATTTCACCCAGGACCTTTGAGCTGAGGAATTCCACCTCTGAGACTTCTATTTAATGATTAGTAGAAAATTTGCTTTCAGAGATGATGATGTTAGGAAGTGATCAAACCCCAGTGGTGGAGGTTGACAACGCGATAAAAATAATCGTTTAAAAAGAAAAGACAATTGTCTAAAATTTCTAATTTCTAAATTTCAAAGACTATTTTTCTTGTACTTGTGCTAAATTGGCAATTTTTAAATATTTGACACAAATGAGATCAACCATTTCAGAGTTATAAGACATTTTCTTTACAGTAAAGACCACTCGTGATTGGTTCATTCATTCATTCTCTAAATATTTGTAACTCCAAATATCTATTCTCTTGAGAGCCTCCATGCAAGTAGTAACAGGCCCTTTGCCCTTGCCTTAGCTTTTCCCTCAGGTTTCTACAAACAGATACTTCAAATGTGAGCAAAAAAGCAAAATTCAGTTGAAATCATTTAATTTCCTTTGTCTCATTCATTCTCCCACTCCATTTTTTCCCTTTCCAAATGCTGCCAAATAGACTTGGGAAGATTTGCTAGCATTGAGACAAATGCTTCTGCTGAAAATGCTATCAACTGATGCTCCTCCAGGTTTCTAGTCACTACAGCTATAGGGAGCTGCTAGACTTTGTAGAGCTGAGGAAAAGGATATCCTCTCAACTCTGAACCACATGTGATCTCCAGGACTCCAGAAACAGCAGTTCTCATTCTCAGACTCAGTAGGCCCTTTTGAGTTGCCCCATTTGCTTCAGAATCTGAAACGTTTTTTCAAGGAGGATCAAAATGTGTCCATGAGTGCTTAGAAATGGGTAGTTTTTGCATCTCCTTCTATTTTTACTTCTCAACACATCCACCATACACAAAAATATTATTTTTTCCTTCTGAAATTGAAAATAGTCCCTTTTCATGAAAACAGACACAAATACTCAGAATGAGAGTGGTGGGAGTGTTGTAGGATGTTATATACAGTAGCAATGGAATACTGTTAGATTTTTGTTTACCTGTAATCGACAAGGTTTTTTAAAGATATTTTATTCTCCCAATGCCAAAATTTTTTTTAACAATTCAAGATTAAGAAAAATGACGACAGTACTCATCCCTTTATCCTACACTTATTGGTAGTAAGAATCCAAGTCTCATAAATGGGATAGTATATACTTCCAATCTTCCATGGTCTAGTTAACAAAGGCAGAATATTCTCTTGGAACCAGAGAAAATAGAAAAATATAATGCTCAGTTTTTAGGGTCCCTCAAAAAATTATTTTCTCCCCCCCCCAATCTATTTTAATCACTGTTTTCTGTTTCATGTGTTTTCCTTAGTTACTTATCTTCCACCTATTATCCCTTATTTTGAGAGGCCAGAGAGAGAGGAAAATGTATAACTTTAAGATATGATAAAGGCGGCCTTTCAAAACATTGTGGAAAAGATAGATTATTTAATAAAGGGTATTGGAACAATGGACTAGTCATTTGGAAAAATAAATAAGCTGGAGCTTTATCTCATTCCTTATTGAAAATGAATTCTGATTGGTTCAAAAATTTGAGCATAAAAATGAAATCATTAAAGGTGTGGAATAAGCTTTTGTTTTAAAAAATAAGTTTAGGTCATTGAAGCATGACAAAACTGAAGTCATTGGTAATGTATCAACAGATTAAACTAAATAAAAAAATTAAAAAATATTTTCCTGTACAAAAACATTTAAATAAAGTAAAAAGAGAAAAGCCTGGGGAGATATTTGTTGTCAGAGGGTAAAGAAAATAATTTCTGTAATCATTTAGTAAAGGACTAGCAAACCATTAAAAGGTGGTTATGAAAAGGTAATTTATGGCAAAAGTTCAAATGGGCAATAACATAAAAAAGCATGCTATTTAATTAAGGAAAATCAAATAAGTATAGTATTGAGATGTCATTTTTAAATCTATTCATTAAAAAATTTTTAAATTTGATCAGACCTGATATTGAGGAAAGTTTAGACAAGCAGATATTTGTCTACATGTTGGTGGGAGTAAAACTGTCCAACTTTCTGGTAGAACCACCTAAAAAACAATTCTACTTCAAAAATTTAGTCTAAAGATATAATTGCAAAAATATTTACTGTCATATGTCTAAAGATGTTATTTAAAGGCTATTTTATATTAATAATAAATCTGGACATATTCTATATATTCTTTGGTGGGAAATAATTGAAATATTATCCCTGTAAAGTGGAATATTATGCAGGATATATGGAACTATAAACAGTGCTTCTGCAAGGCGGAGCTACAGAGGTTACAGAAAGATCCTGCCTTTCTAGACCTATTCTTTGTCTTCTGTAATGCTATATATATATATATATATATATATATATATATATATATATATGGGGTCAGTGAATGAGGTAAGGAGCCTGTAGATAAAGGCAAATAGGAGCAGAAAATGGCAATCATAAAATTACCACGGTGGTCTTGTGGTATTCAAGAAATGACAGTTTAAGAACTTGAGTTATCTTGAAACTGCTTTTGATTGCTCATTTTTATTGGGATAACTCTTTTAGACTGTTTTGTATGTAGACATTTTTATCAGTTTACAGTTCAAGTTGCTAAAAGGAAGTGGAAAAAAATAGAGATACATTATCTTATTGCAAATATGAAAAATTTTAGTCAAAGGAGTTTAAGATGACTTTATCAAAAGTTAAGAACAGAGTAGAAATCAAACCCTGTACCTGCCTTACACCACTGGCATTGTTCCCCTATAAGCTCAGTGAGAACCCTGAGATTTAGAGACCCTGGATCTTCCAAACGACTGTAACTTTAAAATTAACATTTACACATTATTTTTTATTGTTAAAATTGAAAGTAAAAAATAAGTATTTTTCTGAATGTAAGTTTATTGAAAATTGGACATATTTGGATCAATTAATCAGAGAACATGATTGCATACGGAAACAAACATTAAAATATATAAAATAAAAAGAGGAAAATTATGCTTTTTAGTGCACCACTCATATACACTATTTACATATTTTGTTCATGTCCATGGATTCTTGAAACTTTGTTCTTACCACCCTTCAGATTCTTAAAAGTTTTAAGGATCCAAAGAGCTTTATAGTTTGGTGGGTAATGTTGATCAATTTTTACCATAAAAGAAACTGAAAGCAGATATCTTTAAATGTCTATTATTAGTTCACTTAAAAATAATTTTTTTTCAGTTACACAAGATAACATTTTTATGGAAAAACAACAGTATTTCCAAAAACTTAGTGAGAATGGCATCATTTTACATTTTTCACACATCCTTGCATCTAGTGAAATGTCTAGCTAGAAAATATTTCTCATTTTTTGCTTCTGCGTTCAGTCTCTTGCAATAAGTTGTACTGGTTACATCACATGAAGAAATTCAGCTTTTCTCAGATACAAAGAGAAAAAAGTGAAGTATAACTTTCAGGTAATTTGAATATTCTTCTTTGATACTGTACCCAGACTTAACAATTGGTAGTTTCTTAAAGGAGCTAGATATTAGTTGTAATACATAACCTAAAGATATGTCAATAAAATTTCATATTCTGTTACTTTGAAAACCATTAGTCAATCTTATACTTTAATTGGATCTTTTACATACATACATTGGTCATTTGAAAAATTTTGATTCATTGAGTTATATAAACTTCTAATGTGCTGTATAAAAATGTCACATCATAAATATTGTTATTGATGATTTAATATCACCACTATCTTTAGAAAAGACTTTAAATATCGAGAAGCTTTCAAGTTCATAGTCATGAATTGAAATTTTCCAAAATTCTAATTTCTCTTGAACTTATCATTGCAAAAATTATTGCCAGATGTTTTTCTTAAAGTGACAGGACATTTGGGTATTTTTGAAAATCACCTGGTAAATATCCATATCTGAATAATCATACTTATGTTGACAATTGTTCTTTTCAAGTAAAAATAATGTTCTATGAAATGCAGTTAGTTAAGCTCATATAATTGCACAAGTGCTCTCCTTGAGATCCACTATGGTACTTCAATATACAGCAAAAGTGCTTATGTGTATTTCCCATTTCATCACACAGAATATTAAAAAAGCCACATACTCAAAGCATAATTTTTATTAATTAATAATTTAATTTAATAAATTTTTCATTAAATTAATAATTGTTACTGCTCAAGGGCATTCTTAAGTGAAACTGGCTTTTTTTGTATGATCTATTGGGAGTACACAATATATAAAAACACAGTGACTATTAGTATGATTTGGTGCCTCTTTCATGATTCGTGCTAATGTGCCAAAAGTTTTACACCATCAGTACGTTGGCACCTTCTGTGCAAGTGTCAGCACAGTGAAAAAGACAAAAAAAAAAAAGTATTTTTTATAAAAATAGTTTTGACTTCGCCTCTTGAAATCTTTTTAAAGAGTCTCAAGAAGGACCCAAGCCTGCACTTTGAGAATCACTGGTTTTGATAATAATAGGTGATAAAAGTAAAAGAGTGATAGAAGTATTGTTTTTAATAAAAATGGTGGTGGTGATTTGAAAATAAAGGTCATTACTCAAAGCAAAAGCTGAAAGCTATCAAAACCTTCATTTGTCAAGATATTTAACTCAAACTATGCAAGATTCCTTTACAATTGAAACCACTTAGTTTTTAAGTTATCTTTTTCTTTTAAATCATTTTATATAATTTTAATTTGGTAAATCAAGATTTTCTTCAAAATACATATAGGTTGTGTTGCATGCACACACAAACACAACCAATAATTTATCGTAGGGCTAAAAAATTTACTATTTTTTCTCCACCTTCTAAGTTCTTCTAGATGGGCTAAAAATTACAAAAACAATTTAACAGGAGAAAATCAAATTTTAATACATGCACATGGAATCAATATGCATGAAAATTTTCAAGGACAGAGAGAGCAATATGGATATATATATGACTTTTGGACAAAGGAGAATAGGGAGGAACAGGGTTGAGATTCCAAGAAGTGAGAATGGGTAATTTACAGATAGTTAAGGAAGAGCTATAAATACATGGCAGGCAAATTCTTGCTCGGCAACTCAGAAATAACACAGAAAGTATCTAGCTAACGATTCTCTGCCTGAAGCCCTCTTAATTTAACCATAATTCAACTTAGGCTAAGGCAAAGGTCCTAAGAGTTCCTTCCTAAAGCAGAGGTTTTCTATTAAGAATCTTTGGGCAAAAATTGAAAAATGTCACGTTTCTTTCTGAGTCTTTTGTTCAATAACTACCTTGAAATCAATATCTCAAAAAGTAGCTTCAGATTGGCAAAATTTTTGTCCCTTTCATTGACATTATCAACATCCTGCATCAGGCATCGCCTTCTTCTTTTTGTGACAATGGAAGCAAATAGTCCCTCTATCAGTTGTCAAATCTGAAGCAAGTAGACCCCTATCAATATCAGGCCTGAATCTGATCATTTCTCATTGCTCTTTTACTGTAATTGTCTTATTCTTGTAGTATCAATCTTTGAGTATACTGAGTCATTCCCATCAAAATATATCATTTTCTATCACCTGTCTAAACAACAGCAGCATCAGCAGCAGCAGCAGCAGCAAACAACAACAACAACAACAAAAAAACTTTAACCTCCCCATCATTTTCCTGAAAATTCAAATTCTTCATTCCTGAGACTATTCAGTGGATTCTAAATGTACCCACTCTGGCATACTACTGAAAATCTTGTCAAGTGACACCAAATTTCCATCTTCAAAGCCAATGACATCTTTCTGTTTTCATTCTTCTGAGCTCTAAGAAGCACTCAACATAGGAATAATATCTTCTTTCTCTATTATTATTATTATTTTTTTATTTAGCAGCCTCACTCTCTAGTGGCTTTATTTCTCATTCATTGGAGGTTTCTTTCTAATTTCCTTTACTGGCTCTCTTCCCTATCAGATACCTTTATAAAATGGGGTTCTTCAAGGCTTGGTTAATTCTGAGATTGATATGACAAGTATAGACAATAATGTGAAAAATTTTCTCTCTTGCCCGCTTTCCTTGATGACCTGCTCCAACTCCTTGCTGATGAACTCCATATTATGTCTGTCCCAGCCTTTTCCTTCTGACTACCATGTCATGTTTTCAATGGCCTTCATGATATCACCATTCTGAACCTGAATGACTTTTAGATGTCTCAAATAACATGTCCAAAATGTAAATTTTTATCTTCTCTCCCCCAAACCTATACCATCTCCCATCTTTTTTTTTTTCAATCCCATTGAATGGCACCATCTTCTACATATTGTTTCAACCAGAGATTAAGCATCATCCCACACTTCCCTTCCCTCAGGCCCAAACCTCAATATTTTTAAATTTTTCATATTCAGTTATTTATCTAGGTTAAGAATATCAACTTTGTACTTTATGTATCCTGTAGTGTAAATCATCTTTACATGTGCTTCGTATGTTTATCTATTAGACCCTTGGGACTTTTATATGTGATTTAAAAGATGCAGTCCAGTTACCCTTTGGCACATTTAGATCATAATTCATGGAATCAGTGCTATATATGAAATTCTCACTTACAAAGGGAGCAACTTCCAAAGTTCTGTTCCTAAAATAAAGTAATCTACAAATACATATTACCAAATTGAATACTTTGTAATTTTTTATTTCTTACATTAAATAAGTGAAATATTGCAAAGTAATATTACAAAGAGTGATCTCCATAGCCACTGCCTCAACACTCCTACTTATCCAGACAAACCACTTTCATAAACAAATGCTTCACTCTCTATTAAGCATAGTGAAAGCAGTGAAATGTCATGTAATCTTCTAGAACTAATAAATGGCACCATTTGTGCCTTTTCTCTCTCTCTAACACTGTACTTGCCCTTGTCTTTAAACAATTGACCACTCTTTATTCTTTTCACAATATCTAATGTTCCTCTCTAAAGTTTTTTTTTTTTTTTTCAACATTGATATCCCACATTTTGTCTTAGAGGCACAAAGCTGCAAATATATAAATAACCTCACATAGATTTTCTTTGGATCGATCTCAAAAGAAATCTCCAAACTATTATAGTGCTGATTTCTTTTACTTGGTCTTCAGATGCTAATAATGAATGAATAAATCTATTTAATATTTCTTTTTCAGTTCTACATGCCCCCATTGATTTAATAAATGTTAGTTATATGCACGTGAGCATAGAAAATAAGGGAGAGCTAAATATATGTTGACATATCGCTATTTCTCAGTTTATTAAGTCATTGGCGATACTACTTTCTTCTCATAATACCTACCTTTGTCCTCTGAGTCTAAATTGCTTGCTCAGTCTTTCACTATAAAGCCAGAGACTTTATTATTGCTACTTCTAAACAAACATTTTAAAGTTTGTGCGGTCATAAGAATACGAATAAAAATTTTGCCCCTGTCTTTGATCAGAAGGAGATTTTAAAAAACCAACTATTATTAGAACTAGAGAATATGAATAATATAAAACCTGTAGTGAGTTTAACGGATGTGTGACTTCTTAATATCTGAATCAAATAAATAATCTTGTTTATTTTTTTCAAAATATGATTTTAAAAAGCCTACAAAAGATGTTAAAATAGCAATAAGGCTACTGCAACTTTGGAATTGCTTAGTTGAACTTCATGGAGATTGAATTGCAACTGTTAATTAAACTATTTTTTCCTAATATTTATAGTATGCCAAATGAGTTTCAAATTTTCAGCTTATCTATATTGATTTAGAAAGTAGTCATTCAGCTCAGAGATTTGCTTTCCATAATTATAGAAGTCATTTCACAATAGAAAAATTGGTAACTGACTATGTACTTTTAACTATACAATACATCTGATCTAAGCAGAAAACAAACTAAAAGAATGTTTCCAAGATGCACATCATGTGGCTCAATAGATGTAGTAAGTCTTAAATACCATATGCCAAGTTAACGAGTTGTTATTATGGCTTCAGTATGTTTATATGTGAGGGCATCTTGCACAGGTGGTCAGCTAATTATTCAGAAAATTTAACTATCTAATGTGCCTGACATAGAGAAAGAAGTAGATGGAAATTTTGGTCAGTAACCCTGGTGCAATCCACCACCAGCCCAGTTTTCATCAACTCATTTTGATATATAGGCCCCTAACACAAAACTTCATCTAACAATATGTATTTTATTTATTGTGAAATATGAAGATCTCTAACTGCTCTATGAGGGAAACTCCTCATGTGCTAATGAAAAGGCACCCAAGCTCCGCATGGCCAACATGCTCAAGTAGAAACGCCTCCAAAAGCAATATAAAATAGAATCCCTTCTTGTTTCTTTTCATCTCCCCTTTGTGTTAAGTCTATTTGATTTTCCTCAGTGTGGCTTATAATGTTCTGAGTGCAATGTAAAATAATTCTATAAATCTGTGCTCAATATCTAAAGGAGTTTTCAGACCAACAAGGGTAAAGGGCATTTCCCTTCTCTTCCATTTTAATTGTCTGGAAGATGTGCATAGACTGTTTAGAATGACTGTACGAAGTGATGTGTGCAGAGAAAAATTCCTGTCCAGTGCTCTTCACTTTGCTATTTGCCTATGGCGATGGACAGTCCTGAGATAAGGGTGGGGGGAAAAAAAAGCCTGAAATGCATCAATCCCAGAAATCTCTTGGTAAGCAGGAACCAAGGGCAAAATAACATGCAGCTAACTGATAAAAAGTGAGACTACCTTGCAAATTTAGGGTCCAATTCTCTTCACCCATTTCTAGTTAAAAACCAAACAATTTTTTTTTTTCACATAGCTTCCAATTGCAGAGCCTGTTGAAAAACTCATTATCTTCAAATAGGATTACATTTCGTTAATACGAGAACATGCATATTACCATATCTGGTAAAAATCAAAAGTTCCAATTTGCTCACTACATGTAAATCCAATTCAAAATATTTCCATAACATATATTGCTGGGTGTTACACTATTTGTGTGTCACTTCTGGAATGGATTAACTCCATGACAGGCTAGGCTCAGTTTTTTGCATTTGGTGTTTTTAAAACACAGTTTATATTTGTTATCATATCAAAGACAGACTTGCAGTTTTCAAAAGGAAGAAGAGAACACAGCGCCCAAGGCTCCTCCAGCATTACATTTCTTATTCCATTTTATCTTTCTTGGTTTTGACTAATGTCAGTAACAGCTACTGGTAATAAACTGCTTGTTACAGCCTGCTGTTGCCTTGAAGCCTGGCTTTGATACATTGTCAGCCAATCAGAAGCATTTCCTGATTACATTTCCAAATTGCTTGTTTATTGATCGAGAGTTAATAAAGCAAAAGACAACTTTATGGCTTAAATTAAATGAAAGTTTCCTTTGATGTTCATATTATCCAATCAACCAATATGCAGTGAATGTAAGCATTTGAAAGTTTTATCTGAAAAGAAAAAAAAAATATATGAGATAAATGGATCTTTGTATAGACGTGGTAGCTAAGTGCTAATGAAAAATATGTGCAACTTAGAATACTGTGATTTCCTTTACTACTCAGGCAAAGGAAATGATGTGTTATTCATTTCCTAATCCTAAACAAGGATTAGGAAATGACAGACATTCTAGGATGTCTGTCATTTGGCTGACAATAATTTCTTAAAACTGGAACCATTTTAAATAAAATGAAGTATAACATAACTTTATGGGTTTATTTGTTCTAATATTTGGAAGTGCTAACACAACTTAGATGATGTCTTTGGAATATCATGGTGTAGCTGTTCAGGCGACATATATGGCCAGCTCGACTATGTAAAGAAGTTGGCCTTTTTGAAATTGTTAGTTGCTTTTGACATCCCCTTCCCAATGAGACAGCAATCTCTTATGAACGTAAGGGAGACTCAGACATTCCTGTCAATGATGGAAATAAATAAATATTCAAAAGGTTTGTCAATGCCAGGACTCAGGGGGAAACCAGCACTTCTTAATATGTGACCTATAAGCTGCATATTTGGTTAGAGAGAAAAAATAAGGTTTCTTGAGACCTTGGATAAAATCATAAACAATTTTTATTTCTCATGATTGTGTTGTAATGTTAAATGAAAAGAGAAATTAAAAAAAAACCCTGTAAATTGTGTGATAACAAAGCTATAAAAATAAGAAAGAAGAGGAGAAGAAGGAGGAAGAGAGCTTAGTAAAAAGTATGCCAAGAAATATAATAAATTATTAACAGAGGCTATTCTGGAGAGATATTAAAAGTTTTTTTTTTCTTTCTTTATTTCCTAAAATTTTAACTAATAAACATAAATTATACTTACAATGGAAAAAAAGCCATTAGTTTAAAGTTTACAATAAATAAAGGCATTTTTAAGCTGTTTCTCTTGTTTTAAATTTATTTTTTATATAGTGACATTGGTTAATGAAATCCAGTAAGTTTCAGATATACAATTCAATCCTTCTACACACTGGTAACACACTAGTCTATTGTCCATGTCCATGATTCTGTTTGTTTGTCATGCTTGTTAGTTGCTTTTAGGTTTATATCCCACATTAAATGATATCATGTGGTTTTCAACTTTGTCTGTCTGGCTTATTTCACTTACCATAATTATCACAAGGTCCATCCATGGTGTTGCAAATGGCAATATTTCATCTTTTCTTATGGCTGAGTAATATTTCATTGTATATATGTGCCACACTTCTTTATCCAATCATCTATCATAGGACACTTCGGTTGCTTCCATGCCCTGGCCATTGTGAATAATGCTCCTATGGACAGCAGTGTGCAAATATCTTTTCGGATATAGGTTTTCACATGGTAGATCAATTCTTAGTTTTCTGAGAAACCTCTATACTGTTTTTCATAGTGGCTGTACCAATTTGTAGTTCCACCAGCAGGGTATGAGGGTTCCTTTTTCTCCTCATCCTCTCCAACACTTGTCCTGTTGATTATAGCTATTCTGTCAGGAGTGAGATGGTGTCTCATTGTGGTTTTGATTTGCATTTCCCTAATAGCTAGTGATGTTGGGCATCTTTTCATGTTCGTTGGCTATTTGTATGTCTTCTTGGGAGAAGTATTTGGGTTTTTTTGTTTTTGTTTTTGTTTTTGTTTTCGGCAGTGAAATTATGAAAAGTTTATCTTGGGGTTAGATATCTTGAATATGTCACTGGATTTTAGAAATTACATGCCAAATATTTGAGCTTCTTTGTACTCTATTTTTCCCCTCCAAAGCTCTCCAAAAACAATTATTCGTACTACGTTATATTTCTTCATTGAGTAAGAAATGTTAATTAATTGTAAAGAGAATTCGACTCAAGTGTCACTTTTTGGCTGGTCTCTTTCAATCTACCATTCACTCTTCACTTCCTCACCCTCAGAAACCTTTATCAAACCCTGGCCACTTACATCCAAAACCGATTTTGAATCCATCTAATTACCTCTGTTGTTCCTGCAATCACCCAGCCTAAGCAACTGCCATCCCTGTGTCTCTATTGTCTCCCTACTTCCTTTTTGCTCCTCTATGTTCTATTTGCCATAGGATAGCCAGAGTGATCTCTTTAAAACATGATTCAGGTTAAGTCATTTGCATGTGTATTGTCCAAATGGCTTCCCCTTGCACAAATGCAAATTCTTTCCCTGGGCTGCAATGCCCTACCTTACTCACCTTGCCTAATCCCTTTAACTAGGTGTCACCCTCCTTCTTATCCATTACTGCCAGCCACAGACCTAGCTACAGATAAGACACAGATAAGATACCAGGGCCTCGCCTTCATTTTCTGCATGCTCTAAATGCTTTTTCAGATCATTTCATCAATGGCTGCTTATTTTCATTCAGGTCAGACATGGTTCAGCTATTCAGGGATCCTTGTCTATGGTAATCATCTTCCAGGTACTGACTAATGTATCCTCTTTTGGATTTTCTTCAGAGCACTTATCACTATCTGAAAATATTCAGTTTGTTTATTTATTTTTTATTAAATTCTACTTCCCCTGAACTCCATACTAGAATGTAAGCTTTATAAGGACAGAATCTTGGGTAGCTTGTTCGCTGATGTGACCTAGTGCCTAAACAGTGCCCAATATGAAGCATGCAGCATGCATTCTATATATATTTGTTGAATGAGTGAATAAGTGAATGGATGAATGAAAATGAATGAATAGCCCTCACATTCATGGAAATGGTGAGTACTTAGCAGATGTCCCCTGGCTGGTATTAATCTTCAAGTGTAATATGGTTGGTTTCTCTTCTTACTGAATCCCACCCTACAATCAAGTCATGTTGTAAATCCCACTGGTTCTGAGAAATCTTTCCTAGCATCCTAGTTTATAGACATCATTCCCTTTTCTGAACTGTCATACATAATTTATTGTCCAAACCTGAGTACTTTTGAGAGTGAAAGGTGGCATCATTTATACTTATTCAGGGACAACAGGCATACACTGGGACTGTTCTCGGAAAACTGTATGATCAACCTGTCTATATGCCACTTTATCACTTTTCTTCCTATCATCTATCATTTATTTATCTAACTACCTATATCTATCTATCTATCTATCTATCTATCTATCTATCTATCTATCTATCTACCTACCTACCTACCTATCTTATCTGTATCTGTATCTGTATCTGTATCTGTATCTGTATCTGTATCTATATCTATCTATATCTAAAAAGGTATGCCATCCTTTCCCTTATTAGAGCACACATTCTTAGTTATATTTACTTATGTTTAGCATACAAATGGGTCCTAGGAGGTGCTAATGAAATATTTATTGTTACTTACTATGTTCAGTCAGTAGTACCAACCCCTCTCTTTTTTTTGTTGCAATTAAGTAATTCATTTATTTGGGGATATTACATTAAATGGGAGAGATTCTTATTTGCATCATACTGGGTCTGATGTCTAGGAGAGTATTTTCTAGTTCTTAAAAAATCAATAAGAACCTCTAGGTTGCAACCGCCCTATAAAGTTTTATACACAGCTCTTACTGAACTCACAACCTCGTGATTAATTTGTCTGAAACACGTCATCCTTATTCTCTCCCTCCTTATCTTCCTCCAACAAGACTTGTGGGTCCCAGATTTGGCTGTGATCCAGGTTCGTGGCTAGAAACAGAACTGGATTTAGAATGTTACATTAATGTAATAGGGCACCTACACCCAGCTCATATAAGCATAATTCAGCTTATTGTATCACACATGTATGGCAGAATGCCACTGTTCTTCTATGTGGGGCACATGCGGTCCCCTAAAGCAGAAGCTCATTCACACAATAAAGTTGGTCCTGCTGTTTCATTCTCTCGTCGGCTCCTCATGTTTTCTTTAAACTGGGCATCTCACCACTGAAACCTTCCCTTTTCAATCAGCTCGGCACTGACAAGACTCATTGTTCTTCACTCTGCAGACCTCAGCTTCTATGTCCCTTCTTCCTCAAGATGTATTGAAGTGTCACTTAAACTCTCCAGTTCTCCACAGTATACCATATTGCCCCACTAGGCCATAACACACTTGACAATATGAAAACTGTTTCTTTCTGTATCCCTATGGCAATGAGGTAACCTCAGTGAGAACAATTACCCTCTCTCTTTAATACGCTGTCCTGTCTCTTGGGCTTAGCACAAAGCCTATCTCAGAGTACACTCTCATAAAATATTTGTTGAATAAGTGAATGAATGAAGTTTGCCTATGTTAGGCTTCTGGAGTAATAAGAAAATGTATCCATTATCAGATAATTTCAGATAACGAAAGATTATTCTTTTAAATAATCTATCTAGTTCAGGCCTTGAACTAAATCATTCAGTCTAGCAACTCGACTTGAGTTAGTCAACCTTGTGCATGTGAACCAAGGCATTTACATAATTTGGTGCTAAGAATTAATTTATTATTATTATTATTTTATTATTTATTATTATTATTTATTTATTTATTTATTATTATTATTTTTTTTATTTTTGGATATAAAAGAAATCTCCATTGTGGTCATTTAACTACCAGAGTTATAATCATTAATAACTTTCTAGTAGCAAGGCTGCGGATAAAATAGACACATGGAACTTTATTTGTAAAACTGTATATTTTGTGTTATAGCAGAATTGTAAAAGTTCTTGCATTGGATACTCCATAAACTATTATTAGAAGATGAATCTGGAAATAAGTCCAGTCACTCTTGCTTCTTAATTATGCATAAAGAAATACAGTAATAAAAATTTACTTAGAAATACTTTGGAAAACAACCAATTTTTTAAAAAATGAAAATGAAAATACCTCTGAAGGTCTTGTTAAAACTTTTAAACAGAATCTCATAGGAAATATGAGTTAATAGGTTAGAACTTGTATTTTTATGTATATTTATTCTGATGACTTCAAAACCAATTAAAAGTATTTCCTAATAAAAGAATAGTTCTAGTTATTAGATATTGTGTGTATGTATATATATATAGAATGATTTTAACTTTCATGTCCTCTGTTTCTATAAAGAATCAGAAAAGCTGGTATTAAGATTAATAAAATTCCGGCATAACCCAAGTAATGTCATATCCTTCAGTTTCTGTAGAGTCAATATAATAACAATAATTATAATTACTGCTATTCAGAGCTAACACTTTCTGAACACTTATCATATGCCAGGCACTTTTCCAAATGTTTTATACATTTTGGTTGATTATTTTAAGTCATAAAGGGCCACATAAGGTAGGTAATATTACTAACATCAGACAAGAATACCAAATCACAAAAGACTTAAATAACTGTCAAGGTAAATTGTGGGAGTAGGATTAATATCTAGGCAGGCTGGCTCCATAATCCTTGCTCTTAACTGCTGCACAAGTACATAGAATCTGATCATGTGCAGATTACAGTTTTGTGTAAACACTTCACCCATGATTTTATCTTTTCTAGTCTATCCTCTTATTTTCCTTTTGCTCTAAAGTCATCACTAAGAAGAGGAGAGAAAAGGAGGAAGAACGAGAAGGAATTGTTTGATTGTACTATATGTTATCATGTTATATTCTTTGGGAATTAAGACAAAATATAAATATGTAAAAGAAAACAAGTGAATAGATTTTAAGAATTCATCTTTTTAAGAATCCATCTTTCTATTATGAGTCTGGTCTACATAAGGATATGTAAAAGAATTTTGCTAAATATGACATTGTGAAGAGGGTGGAGATAATCAGAATAGAAAATGGGTGGGACTAGTCAGTAAATTTAAATGGACCAACAAACATTTCAAGAAAGGGACAATGTTTTGGTCAGATTAACTGAATTTTAAAAGCTGCAGGTAGATGTAGGAGGAGAGAATCGAGTAGCTGAGGTGGGCAGAGCCAGCCTCTACCTCCTTTGGCTGTGGCATGTGATTTATACACCTGCATGATTTAGGGGACCTGAAGGTTGGTATGGTTCACATAAGTAGGCAAAAACTTCTTCAAGAGTCCTCTTCAATTTACTAAGATGTAATGTACATAAGAGTCACTTTCAAATATGAATTGAATCTTATATATCACACCCCAACCCAATGACTCTCTCAGGATATATGTGAGAAAATTATCTCTCACTAAAGAAATACACTTTCTACTTTGATCATTTATTATTCATTTGGTTTTAAAAATTAGCCCTCCCAAGCTGCACCTTTGATTCCCTACATATCCTTCGACTATTAACACTAAGAAAAATATATGAAAACAGCACCATTCCTCATCTTATTCTGCATCCATAACTTCATTCCCTTTCCATTCCTTTTATTTTAAGTATCTGCGCAAAAAGAATATCTTTACATCACTTTAATTAATGCATTTATTAGATAAATAAGAGGATATTGGGACTCATGTAAGACTTGACAAACACTGAAAAATAGCAACAAATATTCCAACCTCAAGAGAATCATTTGCATTCAGAAATGGCTATAAGGGTAACCTTTCTTATAGGAGGGAAATGTTTAGCCTGGTTACTGATTTGAGCTTTGAAAGAAGAAGAGCAAAGCAGGGAAGGAAAGAGGTGAATTTGAGAGGAAGCTTTTGAGTATTCACATCTGCTCAAAATGAAGGACCCTAGTTAATGTCACCATGCAAAAAACTCCATTCTCTCTTGCTTTCTGCCACTGTTGCTTTCTCTGTCTCTTCATCATTTTGAAGTGGTGGCAATAATCTAAAGCAACTGATCACCTGTGGGACCTGGGTGACTGTAATATCCTCTCTCTGAGCTGTTTCCCTCATCCATCAACTACCATCAAGCGTGGTGTTCTTTCTCTAGTGCATTTTCCTGCACTTTATTCCTTATCAGGCCAGGTTTGGTACTCCTGATGACAATTTCTGTAGACCTTGAGCCAAGCTCTTTATATCCTCTGAGCCTTGGTTTTCTCAACTATTAAAGAGAGCAATCTTTATCAGCCTCTGAGATTCAATGATAATGAAAATGTATATCACGCATACACACTAGCACCTAATCTAGTATATAGCACAGGGTACATAAGTGGTGGACAGATTCTGGGATTGGCCTGAAGTTTGGAAGGACATCCTTTAAAATCTTAGCAGCTGGTAAGCTCTTAGCACAAGCACCTGTAAGAAGTCAGTAGATGTGGTCACATTAGGCAGAGAGATCACTAATCTCCCATGCCCTAATTGTTATAAAATAGAATTTGATACAGCATAAGTCTGTCTTGAAAATCTCTGAATAGAAGAGAAAGAGGTAATCATGATGATGAAGAAAAGGAAAAGGATAGCAAAGACTTTAAGGTGTTTTTAATGTATAAGGCAGTGTTCTAAGCATCCCACATATCTTAAGTGATTTCATACCACTAACAATCCTCTGAGGTAGGATCTATTATTATCTCTATTCTTCAGATGAAGAAACTGAGGCTTTTTTCAAGACTAAAGTACTTGTCTAAGGTCATACGATTACTAAATAATAGAATTTGGATTCAAATTCAGGTTTGTCAGTCTCCAAGGTTAATGCACTCTCTATTTTATCATGTTTATTCCCAAAGTTTAGTGGCTTAAATTCCTTATTAAAAAGCAATATCATCTAGAGAATGATGCTACTATATGGATCCAGATAAAAAGAATATAGTAAAATCTTTTGAAGCTGAGTAACCAGGCTTCTCTAAGCCACTTAATTTGGAAAGTCTTCGTGTCATAATATATCAGTTGAGCTGGCTTTAATAGACTATTAAATAGTAACTTAGACAATAGGGGCATTTAATATTTTTTCAAATAACAAGAATGCTGAAAGTGATGGATAATATTGATGGTTCAATAGCTCCAAGATTCCAGAATGCAGGGTGGGCATGGCTATAATTCTCTTACCCTTCTTCTCATGCTTATATAATAACTACAGTCACACCAAGAAAATATCCTCACATGACAGCAATTAAAGGAGAAAGGAATAAAAGGGATTCCTTCTAAGGGGCTCTCTTTTTATAAGAGAGGGAAATTTTCCCCAGAAACACCTTAGCAGATTTCTCCTTTGCAATTCATTGCATGGAACAGTGCCACTTAGACATCTTGAGCTGCAAGGAAGGCTGGGTAAACAAGCACCTGGCTAGCAAGATGGGATTAGCTTGATAGACTTCGATCAAGCAAGATCGGGTCCGAGGGATGGCTACAATGCCACCTGAAAGAAACTTGATGTTTTTTGAACAAGGTAGGTGACCAAAAGAGTCTGCATTATGTGAGTTCCTGAGACTAATACAGCAAGAATGCAGAGCAGAAATGACTTAAAGGATGGTTGTGACTTGCCCAAGTTTATATAGGTAGTTTTAGGATGGTACGCCAGAGTTCTTTGGCACACCAGTGGTTTTCAAACTGAGTGTCTCAGTGTTTCCACATAAATTTTATTAGAATGCCTTTTTAAAACTCAATTAAGTATGTTTTTAAATGTGATTTAAATAAAGTACATGTGTCACTTTCTCATAAATTAGAAATTGAAACAATGCAACACTTGCTATATAAACCATGTGAAGTTTATGCAGTCACTTAACTTGATTTTATTGCTGTTTTTTCAAAGTTGGAATAAAGCATTTCCTGCCATCTTTAGTTAATCATAAAATCTTCTGAGAATGCTAGGTAAACTATTAAAAACTATTTATAATCAGTTGCCCATATTAGTCTGGATTTTTTTCAATACTGGACAACCACTATAAAATAATCAACTGGGTGTTGACAGTGATATAATACTGCAGCAGCTTCAAGCAAATTTGAAATGATCTCTACAATTGGAATTGCTATTTGTATCAGACACTTGTATTATTCTCACCAACTGACTTAATGAACATCTCTCTTGCCCCTGATACCTCTGCAGCCACTTTACCCTGACTCCCTGCTCCAGAATCATCTCAATGTTTTAACGTTGAAAACATTTTTCTTGCCTCATGGCTTTTGCACATGCTATTCCATCTAGCAAACATTCTTCATCTAGTTAGATTCTGCTCACTTTTGCTGTCCCAGTTAGAAGATACTTCCTTTTCTGAACTCCCAAATTGAGCTTGTACCCCAGGTTTCACACTTCCTTTGGTATACTCATTTTCATAGTTATTTCATCCGCAGCTGCATTTCCTTCTAGGCTGAGAGCTGTCTGAGGGCAGCAACCGTGGATGCCCCCATTCCCTGCTAGGTCTTCAACTCCTGACACAATTATTTTTAAGAGAATAAATGTAACATGAATATATACATTTGAATTTAGATGTAATATTAACAAAAGACATAGAAGAATGATGAAAATTCTGATTATTAAAAAAAAGCGTATTAAATTGAAGAATGATATACCAATAGTGAAATATAGAAATGTACTAATTTTAAGTTTACAACTAGATGCATACTTCCATATGTATACATTTGGTTAACTTTCATTTAGATGAAATATAAAACACTTTTAGTACCCAAATCTTTCCTTCATGATCATTCCTAGTTAGACCTACTCTTGACCATCTCATTCCCAGAGATAAACACTGTTTTGACTTCTACTACCATCAATTACTTCTTGACCATTCTGAGATTTCATGTAAACAAAAAGTATTTAGTATGTATTCTTTTGTGCTTGGTTTATTTCATTCAATATAATATCTATGAGATCCAGCTATGTTATATGTTCCTTTTTATTGTTTAATTATATTTCATTGCATGAATATTCATGATGTCATTATAAATTTTCTTATTGATCAGTTTTGTATTGCTCTTTTCCCAATTTGCAGCTATAATGAAAAAAATTGATATAATGAACACTCTGGTACATGCGGACATATGATTGTTAAAAGAGCTCTGTTTCCCTCTGCTCCCCATTTTTAAAGGAAAAAATCAATCAACATGTTCTTATTATATTCAGAAATACCTTTTTGGTTCTTAAAACACAACAAAAAATCAGAATAACATTAGATATTACTGAAGAAATAAATGATAATTCTAATTGACTAGACCAGAAGTACCACTTTGTCAGAGACAGAAAATTTAAAAATCTAATAAAATAGAAAACTCATTAAACATGGTAATGTACCTAAGAAAAATGTTTACAAAAACATGTACAAAAGTGTTTATAGCAGCTTTATTCATTATAGCCCCAAATTGGAATAAAATACTAACAATACTTAAAATATTCAGCACATTTCATTTATTTGGGGTAATAATAAGAACTCTCTATCCTGAGGGTGAATGTACAATTCCATGATTGTCCTAGATTCTAATAATGTCCTACATTTATACAGAACTTTAAAATTACAAAGTTCACATACATCACATAGCTAATAAGTGGCAGAGCAGAGGAACTCAAATGCAGGACTTCTGATGCTAACTTTAGTGTGTTTCCCCGTCACGTACTGATTACACCTCATCAGGAAAAGTAACACTCAACATGATTACTTATGACAAAGTGTATTTAATTTTTAACATTTTAAAAGCTGCTGTGTCTTATACTTTGGAGGGTTTTTCTAATTAGAAATAATTAGTTGCATATGCATTCCCATCTACCCTGTCAGTGGGTCTCAACCTTTCCTATCTCAGGCCTTGCCAATCACCTTATCAAAGAGCTTGCACCCTATTAATATACACATCCCACACCACCAAGAATGACATTCTTTTTTGTTTGTCAATAGACATTCTGTTATTATAGGTTTCATTGATGGTAAATTCAACAAAGAAAAAAAAGATTGTTTTTTTGTTTTTTTGTTTGTTTGTTTGTTTGTTTGTTTTTACTAGAAGACTTCTTAGAGCTTTTAAAATGACAATGTATCTGGTAACTTTATAAAGACCAATCTACTTCTAATGGAATCCAATTAACAGCATTTTGAAATTTTAGAAAAAATAAATTTTGAGAAACTCTTTTCTACATGTTTGTTTTCTTTTGAAAGCTTAACTTTCAACTATGCCATTCCCTCAAAGCTTTCTAAGTGGCTGCCTGGAAATTTCACCAACAAATAATATTAATAGATTGGTAAGGGCCTCGTATTTTGTATCCTCTTCCAGACAGAAGACTTGCCTCTTAATAAGAATTATCAGAACTAAACTCAAAGTGACTAATGTGAGCTCAGACACTGTACTGGCAGAAGAGACATTAATGTTGTTATGGGTTTGGGGAGAGAAACTTTATTCGGAGCCTGAGCTGCCAAAGGATAGAGACCCTGGAGTCTGGCTTGGTTTCTTTCTAAAGCTAAATGAGTGTGCTTATTGGGGAAAATGGTGAGAAACATGAACTTGACTCATGAAAAATATCAGTGTTGTTACATCAGTTACATCATCCTAATGGCGAGCATACACTGCTTACCTTTTTATCCACCTTCACTTTAGCAACCAACAATTTCAAGTTCTGTATCTGATGGATCTACCCAACAGGGGAAAATTACTTTCTACATGTGTCTGTGTAGAAAACTTTTCCCCCCTAAGCTTTAAGTTAGGTAGTTTGGCTAATAGAATTCATCTGCAAATAGTTTTGTTTATTTTTGTCAGTCAAGAGAAATCATTCTAATTCTGTTTGTTGGAAATTTGGAGTCATTTCCATGTCAGCAAAAACATATTATTATTTTGTTTTTTTCTAACTTGACCTCTCTTTAAGTGTGCAATGGTTCATTATTAGTACCAGTAAATCTGAGCTGTTTTACTTTTTTCAGTTTGGTTTAAAGAGACATACTTGCATCTGGGATATTCAAACAACAACAACAACAAAACAACAACAACAACAACAACAACAACAACAACAAACCCACCAGGAGGACCAAAAGAGTAGGACATGATGTTTATTATTCATGAAGCCTGAAAGAGCCAATGACGGCCAGTTGGAGCTGCAGAAGAAACTGCTGCTGGCCAAGAGCAAGCAATGTGTTATGTAAACAGGCAGAGAGAATGTTATCTAATTGGGGGAGCAGCTTTCTTCCCATCAGCCTGCAGAAGAGAGCAAGATGTGCTCCTGGGTTACAGGAGCTGGTTACAGGACTGATAACGTCCATGAGAGCAGCAGAAAATGTTGTTGGGAGCAATTCTTAGTTTTTTAAAGAACCTCCACACTATTTTTCATAGTGGCTGTACCAATTTGCAGTCCTACCAGCAGTGTATGAGGGTTCCTTTTTCTCTGCATCCTCTCCAATACTTGTTATTACTTGTCCTGTTAATAACAGTTATTCTAACAGGTGTGAGATGGTAAAATTAAAAAAAAAAAAAGAAAGAAAAAGGGAAAAGTTCTCATCTGTTGTTGGAATAAATTTCAAAATGTTTATTGTATATCTACTAACATGAAATCCAATTATGACAAATAATGTTCTTCATTATAATTCAACACTTAATACAGAAGATAAAATGGGTAGAATAGCTTCTGGTTGTTATATTTACTTTGAAAAAATATACGAACAAATATTAAAAAAAGAAAAGTGTATCATACATCTCTCAAATTGATTAGTGCTTTAATTTACAATAGGTAATAATGTCAAGTTGGCAATTTTTTTTGTTGTTAATTATGTTTTTGGTGTAAGTGGTTACATTTAGAATCAGCACCTCAAATTCTTTGGAAGTTTTGTAAAAAAATTTCTACCTGGAATATCTCTATTCACAATCATTCAATTTGTTTATTGAGTTCCACACAATAAATATGTCTCACAAAGAGTTCTTATAATGAAATACAAAATTTTAGGGTACATTAGTCAGTGGAAAAGAGAAAGACATATTTTTTTCAGTATAAATATGATAAATATGAAAAATAGTACTAAATTACAGGGAAAAATGTTCCCATTTACATATTTTGTGAGATTACTAGAGAAAGAATTATATATTCCGGTATTAACCAAAGTTGAAAAATAAGAGAGAAAGTGTATGTTTTATACTTTAAATTTGAGACAGAGAGACTGGTTAAAATTTTCAGAGGATGTCATCCCTGGACGCTGCCTCTCGTTTACACGTTACCTGGGAGAGCATCGTGCAGCTGCATATTCTCAGCTGTTGAATGTGTTCTGCTCATTTTCCAGTGGGGAGGACTGGTTTAATGCTTTCTTGGCAGGGCAGTGTGTACTTTTTCACTTCTGCTGTTTCTATTTACCTGTCTTCTCGCTTATTTATTGTTTGCATTTAGCTTGCGCTGTAAGTGGTTCTGAGAATTGTAGGGTAAATGAACAATACCTGTGCAGGCCATAAGCTTTACAAATAAATCTCTTTCTCTTCAGTTTTTGTATTGGTTTTGTTTGAGGATTCCTCTTTATCCTTCCTTAACTTGATGAAATTTTATAAAGGACCATGAATATTTAAACAAAATGTAAGGATTTGGTTCCCTCACCTCTCAGATTTATGAAACTTGCCCATAGAGCAAGAAATTCTTCCAAAGAACTTAAATTCTAATGAGTAAAACTTGGTCCTTCATATTTAAAACCAACACTTTTTTCTACTTATGTAAAAAATAATGCTAGGTCCAAGATCTTGGGCAAGTCATTAAATCTCTTGTCAGACTCATGTGTAAAATAAGAGAATTGGAAATTGTGAGCCCTATAGTTTAATGAAAGTTCAATGATTTCCCAAAACCTTTTTTTCCCAAGCTTTCCAAAAAAGAGTTTAAACTCTGTGGTGGTACTTGGTAAATAAATACTTAGGAAACAGTTAGAAGAAAGACATGGGAAACTATCATAGCCGTGACTATATCAATAGCCATGAACCATATTAATGATTTTGGAGGGAAGCCCAGTAAAATGTTAATTTATTTAATAAATATTTAATAGTACATTATTTCAATAAATAAATTAGTGTTTACCCAGTTAAGAATATAAATGGTTTGTACACACTTTCTTGACTGACTTCCATAGTCCTTCTTGGACATTTTCTGAAGAATTATTTTAAAAAAAAATGAACATAAAAATATTTCTGTTTATAACAATTTATGATTGGTGGTAAAATCTATAAAATGGTCCAATGGCTTATCCCTCTTATCATAATAATGTTTAACCATTTTTGATATTTGCTTTACATTTGCATTATCAAATGTACATTTGTATAAAATCTTCCAAATCATGAAAGATTTATGAATTGAAACATATTTGGATTATTCTCTAGTTAATCAGCTGGATAAAATTAGGAGTACTATAGCTAGAACAATTAATTTTGAGTTGAGCTTAGCATTATAAAAAAAATTAAAAATTTTTTCATGGTGTGCTTTGGCTACATAAATGAAACTATAAGCCTGTTCACTGTCAAGAATTATAATAAGAGCAGTCATGTGTCCTTTTCAGGAGCTCAGGTTAATAATCAAATCACAGATCAGAAGAAAAGGGGTCAGAAGCAGTGTATTCTTGCTATTAAGTCTGTTGATAGCCCTTTATGGGCTTGTGTAAATGAATCAACTCTCGGAAAACTCAGTTACCAAAGCTGAGAACCGTGATGAAAGACAGTCACCTGTCATTTTATTTAGCAACTAGGTAAAAACGCTGATTCTAGTGGTGTGTGATGGGTGTAACAAGGCTCCAGCTACTAGAAGGTGGTGACAGATTGAGGAGGGGGTAAGAGTACCAAAATGTACAAAGAGAGATGTGTTCCAAGACAGTGACACACTTACAAATTAGCTAAGAAGTGTAGTAGGCAAGGTTAATTGTACACAGTCATGCTCCCCTTCCTTCCTAAGAGGGCACTCAGGTATCCATGCTCTTCTTTGTGGTCATACTTTTAAGAGGAGGCATGAAGAATCCCTAGCCCCTTGAGCCTGTCTTATTCCCTTGGTTCATTGAGGCAGGGGATATAAAGCAATATGGGTCAATAATGTACATCAGGTAGTTAGCTTGAGGGTGGGGTGAAGTGGCTGTGAAACTGTTGTTTTTTGGAAATGATTTTCTCCATCTTAAAGGAACACAAAAAAGAAAAAGTGTCTTTACTGCCTTTACCACTTCTGGATACTGACCTGGGGTTATAATTCTTTCAAGCATCTTGCATCTGGGAGGCCAAGAGGCTAAAGATAGGGCAAAAATGTGATTTTAAACTGGACCTAAGAGGAAGAATGAATTTTCACAAAGAGCAAAATAGTAAAGAAGCAAGAACATTTCAGGACAGGATAAGAGTATAAATAAGATAAAAATGGACTGGAGCTAGGGCTGGCTTTGTTAATAGAAAAACATTGAGACCTCTAAGGCTAAAACCAAAGGAAGTCATAGGAAGACAACTTCTGATAAATGAGGAAAATTCACTAGCTCCTCACCTAATAACTTCTCCAACCAGGAGGTGGTGTCCTGCAGGATGCTTGGGCTTGCTACTTGTTTTAAGTCACATGTGAATCTTTAGGCTTCTTTCTTCAGAAGAATAGAGAAAGGCAAGAGACTCAGAGAAAACTTACTTGTGATTTCTACGCCTTCAACGTTTAAGACAGTTGTGCAAGAGAATCATCCTGCTTAACTTTATCTCATCATGGACTTATTTGACTGGTTTTGAGAGATTATGGATTTTTTCTTCTTTATCTTATGGTGAGACACATGTTGATCCAATCACCACGTAAAAAAGAGAAACTGACTTCTTATAAAATGAAAAGAATATGATATTTATATATTTTAAATTCCTTTAATCTCAAAGTATGAAATGCATTTACAGAAAAAAACAGAACATATATAAAATACAATTATTTAAAATTAAAATTGTCTCATTGAAATGGAACAAGCTAACTATGCATCAAAGTTTTCTGACTGTTCATTCAACAGCAACACCCCAACGCCTATAAGACACGTGTAATATGTAGTCATTTATAAAAGGAAATAAACTCTTAAATACATTAGATACCACTGAAAATATATGAATGCTGTTATTAAATTCACAAAACATTACCAAGATAATTTTGTTGCTGAAATACACATCATATTTAGTAAAATCTAGAAAACCAATGATTATTAAAGGTAGCATTATTTTTAAACTAGCTATAATCATTCATTTTTATTTCTGTACATTTTGCCTTGTATATGTATACCACAATTTATTTATCCATTCTAATATTAATGTCCAATTACAATGTCTCTAATTTTTTACTATTACTGACAATATTACACATATTCGATTTTACACATATTTACACAAAAGTCTACATTTCTGTTGGGTCTCTGGAGTGAAACTGAATGTTCAAGTTAAAGTGGTAGCTATTAAACAATTTTCTAAAGTGGTTGTACCAATTTACTCTCCCAGCAGCAAGATAAGAGAGTTCTACTTGCTCTATTTATAGTCTTTTGTTAAATATTGATATTACCTGTAACTTCTTCCATTTTGTGGCTTGCATTTTTTCATCCAAATATTTCTTTTGATAAGAAATATTTTATTAAATATTTAATAAAATAAATTATTAATTTTAATATTATCTAGCTTATCAATTTTTTGCTTTATGGCTTGTGGTTTCTTGGTGTATAGTTTAAGAAATCTCTGCCTCTCCATGTCCAGAATGATATACTCTTACATTGTCTTTGAGAAATTTCATTGTTTTACTTATTAAATTTAGAGCTAGAAAATTAATCTATAATTTATTCTTGACTATGATGTGAATTAGGGAGAAATCAAGTTTCATTTTTTTCTCCATATGGATATCCAAATGACCCAGAATAATTTATCAAAAAGACCAATTTTTTCTCACTGCGCTGCAGCATATGAATGAATGACTATATTTGTGGACAGATCTATTGTGAGAGTCTATAAATTGTTTCATGGTTAATTTTTCTATGCTTGTACCTGTGTCATACTGTGTCTTATTATTGCAATTTAGTAAGTCTTGAATTTTGATATTATATCTTCTATTTTTTTTCTTTCATAATTGTGATAGTTATATTAGGCCTTACCTTTATTTTCATATGTTTTATTTTAGTTTTGATTAAAAAAATTTAAATAATTTTTTTTATTTTTCAGTTATAGTTGACATACATTATTAGTTTTATGTGCATGACATAATGATTAGACCTTTATATAACTGACAAAGTGATCACTCTGATAAATCTAGTAACCAGTAGACACCACACATAGTTATTACAGTATTATCGACTATATTTCCTATGCTGTACTTCTGTATTTTCCATCTCCATGACTATTTTGCAACTCTTAATTCCTTCCCCTTATCACCCACCCTCCCAAGGCACCTCTGATCTGGCAACCATCAAAATGTTCTCTGACTTTGTTTCTGTTTTGTTTGTTTATTTAGTTCTTCAGATTCCACATACAAGTGAAATCATATGGTATTTGTCTTTATCTGACTTATTACACTTAGCATAATAGCCTTTATGTTCATTCATGTTGTTGCAAATAGCAAGATTTCATTCTTTTTTATGGCTGAGTAATATTCCATTGTATATATGTACCACTTTTCTTTATCCATTCATCTACTGATGGACACTTAGGTTGCTTCCATATCTTAGCTATTGTAAATAATGCTGTAATTAATATATGAATGCACATGTCTGTTAGAGTTAGTGTTTTCAATTCTTTTGGAGAATACCCAGAAGCGAAATTGCTGCGTCCTTTTTGTTGTTTGTTATTGACTTTGTTTTAAAGTCTATTTTTCTGGTATAGGCATCACTATCTAGGCTTTTGTTATTGTTGTTTTTATTATCATTCCTTTTTCAAAAATATCTTTTTTTCATTCCTTTGCTTTCAGTCTGTGTGTGTCTTTCAATGTGAAGTGAGTCTCTTATAGGCAAAACATGTAGAGGCCTTGTTTTCTTGTTCATTCAGCCACTCCATGTCTTTTAATTGGAGCATTTAACTTATTCACATTTCAAGTAATTGTTAAATTCATTTAGATTTATAGTTATTGCCTTTATTATTTACATTTCTTATCTTTTTTTCCCCCTTTCTTCTTATAAAAGTTCCTTTAACATTTATTGTAATGCTGTTTTGACAGTGATGAACTCCTTTGGCTTTTTCTCGTCTGAGAAGATCTTTATGCATCCTTCAGTTCTAAATGGTAGCTTTGCTGGGTAAAGTGAGTAATATTGGTTGTAGGTTCTTACTATTCATCACTTTGAATATTTCATGTCAATCCCTTCTGGCCTGCAAATTTTCTGTTTGAGAAATCTGATGACAGTCTTATGGGAGCTCCCTTGTAGGTAACTAACTGCATTTCTCTTCTTGTTTTTAAAATTCTCTCTTTGTTTTTAATCTTTGGCATTTTAACTGTGATATGTGTGGGTGTCGGCTTCTTTGGTTCTTTTTTTGAAACTCTGTGTGCTTTCTGGGCTTGTATGTCTATTTCCTTCACCAGGTTAGGGAAGTTTTCCATCATTACTTATTCAAATAGGTGTTCGATCCCTGTTGCTCTTTCTTTCTGGTACTCTATGATGCAAATGTTGGAACGTTTGATTTGTCCCAGAGGCTATTTAAACTATCTGCATTTTTTTTCAAATTCTTTTTTTTTTTTTTTTTTTTTTTTTGCTGTTCTGATCAGGTGTTTTCTGCTGCCTTATCTTCCTAAATCACTGATTTGATGCTCTGATTCATCTAATCCGCTTAATTCTGTCTAAGTATTCTTCATTATAGTTATTGTATTCATTTCTGACTGGTTTGTTTTTATGTTTCTATTTCTTATTTTTACGTTTTCTATCCCTTCGTTGAATGTTCTTACTGAGATCATTAAGCATCCTTATGACCAGTGTTTGAACTTTGTGTCTAGTAGATTGCCTGTCTCCATTTTATTTAGTTCTTTTTCTGGGGCTTTGTTCTTCTCTTTCATTTAGACATGTTTCTTGTCTCCTCATTTTGGTTGCCTCCCTGTATTTGTTTCTATGTATTAAGCAAAATTACTATGTTTTCGTTCTAGTTAGAGTGAGTTTATATAACAGGTGTTTTGTGGGACTCAATGACAGAGTCTCTCTGGTCACCTGAGGCTGGTGTTTTACAGGTGTTTCCCTTGGATGGGTAGTGTTGTGTCTTCCTTTTGTAGTTGAGCCTAGATTACTTATGACACATCAGTGAGTGTGATTAACCCTCTGGCTGATTGGTTGTGAGGAATAGCTGTGACTATAGTGGAGGAGGTGTTGTGCTGAGGCTGACCCTGTGGAACAGGATTTACTTCAGGCAGGACCTGGTGCCTGCTAAGTCTGCCCTTGGATGTATTTGTTTCTGGAGATGGCTGGGTGGTGCTCGGGTATAATCTGAAGTTGCCCGCCAGGTGTCTTGGACTGTTGGGAATGTGGGGGTGGGGGGCTCTGTGTAATCCAAGGTTTGCCCTGTGCAGGCCACTTGCATTGAGCTACCAAATGATCTTGCAGCTGGTTGCCAATTTGTGATATGCTTGGAGGGCAGGTTCCCGGGAGAAGCTAAATGCATAACTGAGGCCAGGCTTCCACTAGTGCTGGGCTTGGGGCTGCTGCAAGAGAGTACCAGGCATGCCGAGGCCAGAACACTGCTTGTTTGAGGTTTGCAAACCTTTGAGAGATTTCAGTGAATTCTGAAGGCATGAGCCAAGACAGAGACGTTTATATGGAAAAGCCACTGGAAGCAGCTTGTGTGGCCCCACAAGTTTGGTGTGGGGTCTAATGGAATAACCACAGCAGGATGAATAGTGTTAGCTAGGTTGTGGTGAGACTCAGATTTGGCTCTTCCTGTGCAGCTGGATGGGGGCAGGAGCAATGGCCTCTCGCAGATTCTGTCTGTGAAAAGCTTCCTTTCTAGCCCTTTGCTCCGATAATTTAGATCCTCCTTGTATTCCTGGGTGCCTTTTGAAGCTGTTGTCCCAGTGCTGAAAGCTCAGATGAGTAAGTATGTCAGTGAATAAGCCCAAGTATGGGCCCCTTTAGAGGAAGACCTGAGGCTCTAGCCACTCCCTGTCACACTGAGCCACAATTTTTGCTTGTTTTCACAGCCAAAAGTTGTGGGGACTTTTTTCCCCAGGACTGAAACCCTGAGCTGGAGATTCTGGTGTTGGCCTGGGGACCCCTCACTCCTCAGGGGAGATCTCTGCAGCCAAGATATCCTTCCTGAGTTTTAACTCACATGTAGGAGTGGTGTCTGCTCGTGTACATCTCTGCCCTTCTCACTTCTGTATGTCCTCAGTGGAAGACTTCTGTTCAGGTAGGCTTCAGGGCCATTCTAAATGACAGTTGTTCTGTAGTTTAGCTATAATACTGATATGATCTGGGAAGTGGCGAGCATCGTTTTCCTACTCTGCCATCTTGAATGAAAAGCCCCATTTTCATATAAATGTTAAACTGTCTCTTTGACACACAAAAAATGTTGATTTTTATTTGGAATAAATTGAATATTGTATATCAGCCTGGGGAAAATTAAAATTTTTTATAATAGTCTCTCTACTAAAATGAAAATTTATTATAATTTTATTTAATTTAGTTTTAAAAAAAATTTAATAATGTTTCTGTGCTTTTCTTCGTAGATATCTGGACATTTTTTGTTAGGCTTACTGCTAAGAAATTCTGTGTTTTTTGTTGCTATTTTAAATGGCATGATTTTAAAATGTTATAATTTGGTTGTTTGCTTATGATAATATAGAAACAAAAAGGGCGTATAGAAATATAATTTATTATTATATTGATAATTTTAATTTTTTCTTGAAAAAATAATATTTTTTTATATGCACTGACTAAAAATGCTAGGAAAATATTGACAGTAGAAATATTTATCTCATCTCAACTCAGAAGGAAAGCTTTCAATAATAACTTATTAACCTTTGTAAAAGGGGTTTTTATAGATAGTCTTTAAAAGTTTGAAGGAAACTTTTTCTATCCCCAGATTTAAAGTTTAAAATTTAGTTCCGTTTTTAATCATGAATGGATATTAATTTTGTTAAAACTTAATTTTCCATAATTTGGGTATTATTCTAATTATTTTTGTTATATATAATTTCTAGTATAATTTCCAGTATATCAGAGAAGATACATTAAATAAATTTCAATCTGAAAATTTTGAAATTTTAAAATTATACAGTATATTGTTAATTTTGGCTACATGCTACATTTATATTGAAAGTATTTCAGTTCTCTTATTGTTAAGTTCAGTCGTCCTTATACACCAACTTTATTATATATATCAATTGGTTTGGTTAATTTCTGTTATTTGTATCAATACAATTACACTGAATTTTTTACTCATTCTAACAGTTGGTAAGTAGACTCAATTTTTTTGAAAGTTTTCTGGAAATATGTAGCTTAGAAATAGAGAAAACTAACTAGGAAGCTTCAATTAGAATTCCTAAATGAATCCTAGGCCATAGATTGTTAGAGCTTTGCATTATCTTCTATATTATTGAAGTGGTTAATTTGTTTCCCATTTGGCTAATGTTCTGTGTGTTATAGCTCACTCTCTGAAAGGGAGAAGGATTAGTGGGAAGATTCAGAGTTCCTAAACCTTCCCTAAGTCACTAACATTATAGTTTACAAGAAACATTTCTCAGTTGTCCAAAATATGTCAGTCTTAGTTATATTTCTTCTTAGCAGAGTTTCATTAAAAGAATCATTAAAAAATAAAAAAAAAAAAGATATGTAGTGCGGTGAGAAATTGGTGGAATAGGTGAAGGTAATAAAAATTTATAAACTTCCAGTTATAAAAATAAGTAACGCCTAAGGATGTAATATACTGCATGGTGACTATAGTTCTTAATATGTATTGACTTTTGAAAGTTGTTATGAAGCAGATCTTAAAAGTCTCAAAAACAAGAAAAATTGTACTATACTGTGGAGAATGTGACATTAGCAACACTTATTAAAATAATTATTCATAATATATATAATCTATCAAATCATTATGTATACCTGAAGCTAATATAATGTCATATGTCAATTATATAGTCATTTAAAAAAGACTTAAAAAGAGAAAAAAAGATGGACACTTGGTAAAGTATTCATAATGAATTTTGAAAGTATGGATTACCAACACCTATATTAAAGTTCTTATTAAAATATTAGCTACATTTTTATAGCTACATATATCTTCTTATTTTCAAAACTCCAGAGTTTGGCTCTCGGTGGTTCTGTTTGTGCCAATGATAAAACTTGCAAATAAATCTATACAAAGCAGCGTGCTGACTATGTTCAATATTCCAGATGGCTGTTCTTCAAAATGTCTTTGGGGATTTTATCCACACAACAAGTTTCCAGGAGAAAGCACACCAAGAAGTGATGAGGCAGACTGAGATAGGTGTCACAATGGATGATGTATGGTGTATGGGGCAGTGAGTGTGCATTACAACTGAAATCTGTCAGCTTTTTCTCAAAAAATGCTGTCAACACAATAAGATGCTAGATATTACTATCAGAAAAACATGATAGGAAGATTCAAGTTCAACAAATTTGAATTTAAAAAAATGGAAAGGAAACAATAATAATCTAAAGAAAGGAGAGTTTAGAATGCCTACTACTGAGAGAACACAGAAAGATGAACTGAACTCAGAATTCCACTATGGTTAGTTAGCTCTATTATACAAATATCAGATGGCAAGGAAGCTGGACTTATTTTTACTTATTTTCTTTGTAAACAATGTTTTTGAGGGCATTCCTCCCCTCTTTGATCAAAATAGATTATGTTGTTGTAGAAAATCTAGGAAGTGAAAAGAAAGTACAATGACAATAAATTCACCATAATTCCCAAAGATAAGCACAGTTAATAGTTTGTAATATACACAATCAATCTTTTTCACATAAATATATATAACTTTAAGAAACCAATTTAATCACACTATACAAAGATGTAACGGTAAGGCAATTTATTTCTCCTAAGTGTTCGATCCCTGTTTTGAGCCCTCTTCTCTACTTTACCTCCAGTATGGCTAGTGGGGGGGGGGAGAATAGAAAAAAAATAAAGAAAACATCTGTCTTTAAGATTTCTTTGGTTCCCTTGCCCAGTACCTTCCCTGATCATCTTGTTTAAAAATTATATGTCTCTCCAATACCCTCATCCCACCCTGCATTTTTTTCTATCTTTTCCCATCATTATCAGTATTTAACATTCTGTATATTTTGCTTATTAGTTTTTCTTTTCAATATTTTTATTTTTCAACTAGAATGTAATTTCCATAAGGGAAGGACTATTGTAATTCTTTTTTTCACCCCTGTATTCCCAGTATCAAGATCAGTAGATTTTACAGAACAGACTCTTAATCCATTTTTGTTGACTAATGAATGAACAAAGTGTTATGTAGGAATTTGGCCTAAACAAGAGAAAAAAGGCTTCAACTTTCTATCCTCTGGACCCTATGTGATCTTTTCTGCTGAAGTAGTACAGCTCTTGTCAGCCCACGACCTTAGCTATTTGTCTTCACGTTGAAACTACAACCCTAAATGCCCTCTTGTTCCTGGCTCAGACTTTATGAATCCTCTTCAAACCTCAGTATATTTACATTTGGTTACTGAGGCAGGGAAACTTTCAGATCTTCCATAAGTCACTGGCAAGTCTTAATAGAGATGGCAGGAGGGATTGTAGCATTGCCTGAGCCTCATTTTATTCTCTTCCCCTTTAGCTACCTTCACACTCCCAATGCTGTGCCATTTAGGTCATGGAGTCAAACTAAGGATTGGCACTTTCCAGAACTTTCCATCTGTATGTTTCTTGTGATAGTCTAAAGCTGTACTATCCAACATGGTAGTCACTGGCCATACACACCTATTGAATGCTTGAAACATGGCTGGTCTCTGGATTGAGATGTACTGTGTGTGAAGAATGCACACTGGATTTCAAAAACTAAAAAAAAAGAAAAAGGAAAATGTCTTATTAATAATTTTGTGTTGATTACATATTGAAATAATATTTTGGCAATATTGGATTAAATAAAACATATTATTACAAGTAATTTTACCTGCTTCTTTTCACTTTTCATGTAGGGACTAGAAAATTGAAAGTACAGATATAGCTGGCATTTGGGCTCTCGTGATGTTTCCATTGGCCAACACTGCTCTAAAGTTCCCTGCACCCACCACTGAGGAAAAGGAAAGTAGTGTCCTAGCTCTCCCTCACCCTTCTTTCTTAGGTGATGTTGTAGATAAGATAGGGCCAACTTTGGGCTCTCTTTTCTTTTAATAGCTGCTTCCTTAGGGTAGTGCCAGAGGGCTTTTTCCAGGCAAAATAATTATCTTTAAATTTATGAAAAAAAATATTGATTTGTTTTTAGGCTTAGTTCTTAATCTGCTGAAAGAAAAATTATTTTCCTCCTTCTGTCCTCCAAAACCTGACTTTAAAGCTTTATTTTCTTTGACAAAACTTATAGTAGCTTGGACTTTCTAGCTAGTATCTGTCCTACTTTTGAAGCACCAAAATCCTGTCCTCTGTTTTTATGGGTGGGCACCCATATACATACATAAAAGCAGAGGATATATATTGAAATATATATATTTGTTTATATTGGGTTGACTAAAATTCATGTATATAAATATATATTATACGAATGATAAAAATACATAGCCTACAATATTACAAGAAAAATATTATTCTTGTCACATAGTTATTATTCCATTTTTTTAATTAATGAGATTTTTGTAATGTGCATTTTTCTCTTTACAATGTAGTGTGAGAGGAGGATGGAAGCATGACTCCCTGGCAGGAAGATGCAAATGAATATCACCATTGTCAAGGAAAAAATTTCAAACTACACCTGTGAACTTTTCCCTCCTTCATTCACAATAGAGATTCTCAGCCTCTGTATCTACTAGTATTGTTAGTAGAAATAGCACTCCAAAGGTATTGACCCAGAAATAATTTATTTGTTCTTGGTTTGAATAGCTCTAAACTCTTTTTCAGCCCTAGTATGTGTCCTGAGATTGTTGCACTTTGCTTTTTGCTCATCCATTTCTTCTAAGAACACCGACACCTTGGACAATTCATGTGCTTCAGATCGACTATCATCTGCTCAGATAGTAAGCTCTCCACAGTATGGAATGAATTATTTTATTCTTATCTTCTGTCTACAGGAATGGAAATTTGAGTGGCAGTGGAAATGGGCTCAGAGGAGAAAGAGGTGATATGAGTGTAACGTTTTTAGTCCTGGTCCAGGGAAGACAGAGGGCAGCACCAGGGAGTTCCTTGCCTTTCTGAGGCAGAGGAACATGGAAAGAGGAGCATATGGAAGACGACAGGGTCTGGGGACAAGTGACCCTTTGTCATGTTATTTCTCATGCCTGATCTGGATGCCAATTCACCCTATGAATGAGGAGCAACTGCCCTTTCTATCAGATGATACAATACTCCCCCTGAGATAGAATTTTGGTGCTTCAGAGATAGGGCACATACTAGCTAGAAGGCTCAAGCTGCTGCAAAGCTTTGATTGTCAAAGACAAAAAAGCTTTAAATATCGTACATATTAATATGCATTATAATATATATAATGCATATATATTATATATGCATTATATATATATATATATATGTTAAATATGTGTATATCTCATCCTGCTTCATCCTGCCTGGGACATGAATCATCCTTTGTCCAGTGTCTCCACTCTGTATAGGCTCCCCAACAATTAGACACGTAGTAGCTATCTGGTTATCAGGCTGGTTATAGACAGAGTTTGAAAGAGATGATATTCACATAATTTTTATTACAGTATATTGTAATATTTTTTCTATTTTGTTATCAGTTATTATTATTAATCTCTTACTGTGCCTAATTTGTAAATTAAACCTTAACATAGGTATATAAATACAGGTAAAAAAACAGTATATAGAAATTTGGTACTATCAATGATTTTACACATTCACTGGAGTTCTTAGAATGTATCCTCCGCAGATAATTGGGGACTACTGTACACAAAAAGTGGTTTGAACAGAGAGTAGTAGAGTAGATGTGTCCAGGGGCTCACAGAGGGGGGAATGAGGAGTTATTGTTTAATGGTATAGAGTTTCTATTTGTTTGATAAAAAGAGTTCTGGAAAATGGATGGTGGCAATGGTCTCACAACATGTGAATGTATTTAATGTCATTGAACTGTACACTTAAAAACTGTTAAAATTGAAAATTTTATGTTATGTACATTTTACCACCATAACACTATATCTATATTATGTATATTATATATGTAGTTCTATGAAACTAAATTTTTTAAAAAAGTAGTTGAAAATCTGTGGATGGCTGGTGGTATGTGGTAAAAACAAAACAAAACAAAGCAAAGCAAAGCAAAGCAAAACAAAACAAAACAAAAAAACCTGGCAGCTGTTCATTTGAAAGGAATGAGAATTGCAAAGGGAAATGTCATTGATGGAAAGATGCAGCAAATGCTTTCATCAGGTGAATACAGAGGAAATAACCAAGATCAAGTGACCCTTGTTTGTACCCCTGGGATAGTCCAAGCCAAAATGACTAGATGAACAGCCTCCCACCAGAAACTTTTAAGGAATTAATTTATAATTGATTAAATATTGCCTGAGAAAATAGTATACACTTCAGAGGTATCTTTAACACCCCAACATACAATCCTTCTTTTTAAAAGAGTACATTGAAACTATATAATAATAACAATACCAGCTATCTCTGTAGTAAGAGTAGTTTATTAACACAGTTCTTAAGAGGCAAGGAACCCATGAGTTTCTTTGGTGTTTGGCTCAGGTCTCACTATATAGTGTTAACACTTATAGCTCCTGTCACATGTTGGAACATTAATGAATTAATATGGTTTGGCAACATTGAGATGGTAATGCTTCTTCTATATAATTTTCAAATTATTAGATTTCTATCCCCAAAGTATAATTGACAATGTATGCATCTGATAAGGCTCAATTAGTAAATAATACTAATACTAATACTACTACTACTACTACTACTACACTACTAATAATAATGTGATGTGAACACATAAATTAAGGAGAAATAGCATGATTACCTGGCAAAAAATACTGACTGAGATGATAAAACATGTGACAGAGAAATAGTATCCTTTTACTCAAATAGAGTTTTCATTCTGATGGCCCTCAAACTGGCCAATAATTCCTAACAGCTTTAGGAGATGTGTCTTCTTTGAGGAAAATAAGGAGTATTTTCTCTGTGGCTTTATCATGGAGTTACTACTATTAGCCAGAGGCTGTCCTGGGTTCACAGATATCGAACACTTGCAGGGACAACATTGTGTCCATAAATGAGCTTTAGAAGGTTGTCAAGGACAGTATACCGTGACAGAAAAATTTCATACTACAAGTGTTAACTTGCCTAGGTAGTTAAGGTGGCAGCTATAAAATATGTCAATATAAAATTGAAAAATGCTAATGAAGGGATTCAGAGTAATCATTCAGACATGATGATATTTGGGCACAGGGCATTTGAAGACTGTCATCATGAATGTGACTAGTCCAAAATTGGGAAAACATTTCGCAGCTTCCCAAATAATTTTTTTTCTTTTTAAATTATAGTTTACACACAATATTATATTAGTTTTCACATGTAAAATATAGTGATTAGACATTTATATAACTTATGATTGCCCCGATAAATCTAGTACCCATGATACCATATATGGTTTATTATAATATTATTGACTATACTCCTTATGCTATACTTTACATTCCCACGACTATTTTGTAACTACTAATTTGTATTTACTAATCCCTTAACCTTTCCTACCCATCCTCCTAACACCCCCCTTCCATCTGGCAGCTCACCATCAATTTGTTCTCTGAATCTATGAGTTTGTTTTGTTTTGTTTGTGTATTTTGTTTTTGACATTTCACATATAAGTAAAATCATATGATATTTATCTTTCTCTGTCTGACTTATTACACTTTGCATAATATCCTTTAGGTCCATCCATGTTGTCGCAAATGGTAAGATTTCATTCTTTTTTTTATGGCTGAGTAATATTCCATTGTAGATATATACTATCTCTTTTTTAGCCATTTATCTACTGATGGAATTAGATTGCTTCCATATCTTGGCTATTGTAAATAATACTGCAATGGACATAGGGGTGCATATATATTTTTAAATTAGTGTTTTGGATTTCTTCAGATAAATATCCAAAAGTGAAATTGCTGAGTCCTTCTTGCTGTTTGTTATTGCTTTGTTTAAAGTCTACTTTGTCTGGTATAAGTATTGCTACCTCAGTTTTTTTGTTTTTTTGTTTTGTTTTTTATGAAATATTTTTTTTCCATTTATTTACTTCCATTCTGTGTGTGACCTTTGATCTGAAGTGAGTCTCCTATAGGCAGCATAGGTAAGCATCTTGTTCTCTTGTTATTTAGACACCCTATATTTTCTGATAGAAGCATTAATCTCTTTAAATTTAATCTCTTTAAATTTAAAGTACATGTAGCTACTGTATTTTATTATTTTTATTTTTTTTATAGAAGTCTCATTAACATTTATTGTAATACTGGTTTGATCATGATGATCTACTTTAGTTTTTTCTTGATCTTTATCTGCCCTTCAGTTCTAAATGGTAACTTTGCTGGATAAAGTGAGTAATCTTGGTTGTAGGTTCTTACTATTCATCACTTTGAATATTTCATGCCAATCCCTTCTGGCTTGCAAATTTCTGTTGAGAAATCTGATGACAGTTTTATGGGAGCTCCCTTGTAGGTAACTAACTACTTTTCTCTTCTTGTTTTTAAGATTCTTTCTTTGTTTTTAACCTTTGGCATTTTAACTGTGATATGTCTGGGTGTCAGCTTCTTTGGATTCTTCTTGTTTGGAACTCTGTGTGCTTTCTGGGCTTGTATGTCTATTTCCTTCACCAGGTTAGGGAAATTTTCCATCATTATTTCTTAAATAGGTTTTTAATTCCTTGCTTTCTTCTTCTGGTACCTCTATGATGTAAATGTTGGTACAATTTGATGTTGACCCAGAGGCCCCTTAAAGTATCTTTTTTTTTTTTTTTTTTTGGATTCTTTTTTACTGTCCCAACTGTGTTTCTTCTGCCATCTTGTTTCCCAAATTGCTGATTCAGTCCTCTGCTTCATCTAATCTACTGTTGATTCCCTGTAATGTATCCTTCATTTTAGTTATTTTATTCATTTCTCACTGGTTGTTTTTCATATTTTCTATCTCCATCTTTATGTTTTCTATTTCTTTGTTGAATTCTTACTGAGATCATTGAACTTTCTTATAACCAGTGTTTTGAACTCTGCATCTGGTAGACTGCTTGTCTCCATTTTTTTCAGTTGTTTTTCTGGAGATTTGTTCTGTTCTTTCATTTGGGATATGTTCTTTATCTCTTCAATTTGGTTGCCTTTCTGTGTTTGTTTCTATGTTAGGTAGGGCTGCTATGTCTCCCAGTCTTAATAGAGTGGCTTTATTTAGTAGGTGTCCTGTGAGCCAAGATGGTTCTATCCAAAACCACATCAAAATTACAACTAAACTACCAAACAACCATCATTGAGAATCGTCTGAAGTCTAGCTGATGGAAGTTCTATAACTGAGGATATACAGAAAAAGTCATGATGAGACCAGTAGGAGGGGTGGAGATGTGGAGCAGGCTAGTCCCCATACCCACATGTAGCAGTTAAAAATAAGGAGGGTTATATTGGCTGCAGAGTTCCCCCAGAGGATCAAGGGGTCCCAGCCCCACACCAGACTCCCCAGCTCAGGATTCCAGTGCTAGGAAGAAAAGTCTTCATAACTTCTAGTTGTGAAAACCAGTGGAGATTGTGACTGAGTAAAACAGAGTTTGCTGGGTCTCAGGTGCTTCTCTTAAAGGGCCCATGTGAGTAGTTAGTTGCTTATGAACTCACTTTCTTTGAGCTCCAGCACTGAGACAGCAGCATGAAAGGGAGCAGGGGCATAAAAAGAAGAAGTGAATTGTCTGGCTTCAGGGCAAGTGCTGAATTCTAATTTTACAGCACTTTCTTCAGACAGAAGTCCTGGCAGAAGCCATTGTTCCTTTGCTAAGACCTTCCCTCAGGTTGGTGCCATATTTGAATCACCCTAGCTAACAGATTGGACTTCCCTGTTGATTCCCTGAGACCCTGCCCACCACAACTTACCAGTGGCATTTTCATCCAAATAGCTTGTTTTGGCTCATGCTGCAGGCGTCACTAAAATTCTCAAAAGGTTCACAAACCCCTAAACAAGCAGCATTTGGCCTCGGCATGTCTTGTACCTATTGCCAAGCAGCCTCAAGTCGGGCACTAGTTGCAATGGCTGTCAGTTTGCAGCTTTTCCTCTTCCAGGCACGTCCAAGCTCAGCACAAGTGGCAACCATCTTCAGATCACTTTGTAGCTCATACCAAGAGGCCCTGGGCAGAGCAGCACAAGAAATCCTTTCAAGAACTCAGAATAAACAACCTAGTGGCTGGCTTTAGACCACAACACAGACACCACCCGACACCTTGATAAATGATACACCAAAAAGGCAGACAGGGCAGGCACCAGAACCCTGCTAAAGCAAATTCTGCTCTGTAGAGTCAGCCCAGAACAACAGCTCATCCACTGTAGTCACAGCCAGTCCTCACAACCAGTTAGCCTGAGTGCCAATTCTTCAGATCGATATGCCAGCAGCAATCAAGGCTCAGTTACAACAGGAAGGCACATGCAACACACACAAGGGACATATGGTTCAGGTGACCAGGGACACAGTTTCTCTCTTTTTAATAGCACACATACTGAAGGTGCCAAAATGATATCTCAACTTCATGCAGTTCTGGAAAAATGGTTTTTGAAAATATAAAATGGAGACTGGGAAAGCCTTATCTGTATATCACTATCAAGCTTGTCATTAGCTTCTGTCCCTCCTCCTCTTCTTTCTCTTCCTCCTCCTCATCATCATCCTCACACGAGGAAGAGATCTCAGCTTGAGTTAAGGCTACTTGCCTCCTGCTTTACCTCCTCCCAACTCATTTCTGCCATACAGGGCATCTGCTAAGGGATGGTAACACTGGTGACAACCTCGTTTTTTACTTCTATTACCCCAACCCCATAATATTATTCCCACTTAGGTTTCAAATCTCCTAGATTACTCTTGAGATGTAAAGACAAAAGTTAAATTTGGAAATTTGGCCTCACATAGTGCAATTATGGAATTCTCACTGGTGTTGTGTTCATAGTTACACTATGTGCCTACAGTGACGTAGCCAATTTAAAGCTTGCATGTTATGCTAAATTTGCTGAACCTCATCTTATAATGGAGCTCTTTAGAAAGCCCTTTTATATTCTTCCCTTCTTTGTTAGTTGAGTAGCTATTTTAGCTTTACCAGCTACTCTCCTAATCATTGTCTTCTGTCCGTATAGAACAAAAAATCCAATACTCCCTTGTCTGTTCCTGAATAGCTTTCAACCTCTTTCTCTTTGTTACCGATCCAAAATGTTAAGCTAATATAACATAGGTCTTGTGATTCACAGCCTGTACTTTGTTCTTTTAAATTATTTAGACCTGCCAGAGAAGCCTGACTGTTTTATCTTCACCTTATCTTTTATAATATTATTTTTTTTATCCCATTAGTCCTCATGGGCATGCTTATAGGTTAATATAGCCCTAGAAATCACCTTCTGACATTGAAATTTCTGCCTTGGGGCTTCTAAAGCAATGGAAAGTCTTCAGGGACCCGTCTCCTCCAAGCCAGTTGAGTCGATTCCCTGGATCGTTAGAAGAATAAGAAACCCACCCTGACAGTAATTCCCTCCACTGGGTACACTGGAGTTATATTCTGGCAATTGAATGTCATTTGGATTTTAGTTTGTATATTTGAAACTATTTAAAACATGCACTTCTGTACTATCAAAATATCCTTTTTTAAAAAAAATTGTTGGGCAAAGGTGATACATACCAAGTTAAAAGTGACGTGTGGATAGTAATAAATCTAGACATACAGTTCAGTATGAATACTGTTGGGACAGAAGCATTGTGATGTGGTGCCAGTGTGCTGGCTTGAGTACCAGAAGCCTGCTCCTTAGTTGTCTGACTTCTTCCCTTAGTGGATGATACAAAACTTCAATCCAAATTTCAAATTGCTCTTATTCTTAGCATACCCACTTAAGATATTTCTTCTCTGAGAAAACAAAAAATTTCTTAAAAGTTTTTTGATAATTTTTATTTGTGGCAACTTCTAATTAGGCTTGAGATGAAAATTCTGATCTTACAGAACAACGAAAAAGAAAATCTTTAGACAGAATACATTTGTCTATGGATTTATAAAAATTTTGAAGAAAGATATCACCCAACTATGAAACATGACCATGCTCCTCCTGCTGGAGCCACACATAGGCTTCTGGGCTAATCTGGCTGTGGAGCTCTAGTGGTCCATCACACTGATTGCTGGCAAAGCTAGGCTAGCTCAAACAGGACGACTTGAAGACATTGGAAGGACTGGCCCTATCACTTTTGTACATGTCTACACAGACCTCTGCTAGAACTTCCTGTAATATATTGTAATAAAACACATAAGCAACCTGGAAATTGCATATTATAATGGAGACTAAGTATTTGAGAATTTGCCATCATATACAGCTAAGTGGGAAAGAAGGGTTACAAAATAGTATGTGTTGTATAATTCCATTTTTATTTAAACATACACACAGAATAAAGTAGAAGTAGATACAGAAGTAGATACAGCAAAATGTTTTCACAGCTTTGGCTGGTGTCAATAAAATAATATAAAAAATTGTCATTACTTTCTTTATATCCTTCCAGTGCTTTTTATAAAAGTAAATGCAATGTGATATTATTTTTTAATCCTCTTTCTTATACAAAAGATAATTCATTATATTTACTAGATTATTCTGTGCAAATAAGCCCTAAATCTCAGGGGACTTTCAAAGCACACTGTTCTTTCACTCACTTGGTATGTGTGCTTCTCTGTTCCAACTGCAGCTTTGTTCTGGTGCAGGTAGGCTTAATAGGTCTTTTTGTTTGTTTGTTTGTTTTCTGGGACTGAGGCCAAAGAAGTGATTGCTATCTGGGATGTGGTCTTCTTTTGGTAATGGGCAGAAGCAAGAGAGCTGGTGGAATTCATGATGCTCAGGAAGCTCAGACATGACATGCATCACATTATTCCGCTGGCTGCAGCATGTCACATAGTCAAGCTCAATGTCAGGGATGTATAATTCTTATTGGAGAGCAATGCTTTGCACTGTGCTTTTCACTTAATATGGTCCGAGAGATACTCATTTGAATATAGAGAAAGCTTCTTTACTTTTTAAATATCTACATGGTACTTCATCTTGTGGATATGCTATAGCTAATATAGCCAGCCCCTATTGATGGGAATATGGGCTGGTTTTTAATCCTTTACAATATCAACCAATGTTGAAATAAATCATATGTCAATTCATATGTGTGCAGGTGTACAGTAGGATGAAAGCTAAGGTACCCTAAGAAGAAGATTCATATATACAATGCTTAAGATCAGTTTCTCCATGCAACAGCCCTAAAATGGGGTAAAGGGATCCAGTTTGATGGTGATTTGTTCCTTGATCATTTGATTATCTTAGTCTGTTGTGATTACTATAACAAACTGCTATGGACTAGATGGCTTTAAACAACAAACATTTATTTTTTACAGGTCTAGAGGCTAGGAAGTCCAAGATCAAGGCAAGGTAGAATCAGTGCTTGGTGAGAGCCTGCTTCCTGGCTCATGGATAACTGTCTTCATTCTGTGTTCTCACATGACTAAAGGAGTGAGAAAGGTCTCTGGGGTCACTTTCATAAGAAAACTAACACCATTCATGAGGGCCCTACTATCATGATCTAATCATTCCCCAAAAGTCCTACCTCTTAATACCATCACACTGGGGTTAGAATTTAAACATGTGGATTTTGAGAGGATACAAAATATCCATAACAAGGGGCTAGATTGCCTCCATCTCATTCCTTCCACTTTTCTCAAGATCTTAATGCATGGTTAAAACTGGATCATAGCACATCCACATTTCAGGTCACAAGAAAGAAAAGAGAACTCACAGAAAAGCACATGCCTACGTGTGAGGACCGAGACCAAGAAGCAGCAAACATCTCATCCAATCATATTCCACTACAAAGACTTAGTTACATAGCTACCACTAGTTGCAAAGGAGAATGGGAAATGCAACATCTAGTTGGGCAACTACATGCCAGCCCAATTCTGTCATTAGAGTAGAAGGTAACGGGATATCTGAAAGAAAAATTCTTAGAAACAGAATGGTTGGATCAAAGGATAAACATATTTGTGATTTTAGAAGATAATACTAAATTGCACTGTAAAGAGTTGAATTATTTAGTACTCCCACCAGCAATGTATGAGAGCGTGCCTCTTGTCTTCCCAGACATGACAAGAGAATGTATTGTCAAACTTGCGGATTTTTACCAAATTAAAAGTAAAAAAGGTCTCTCAGTTTATTTTTTTTTTTTATTTAGATTTTTATTTTTTAATTACAAAGGTAATATCACAAAAGTCTCAGTTGAGAGCTATGAATTTTATTTTAAAAAAATGAAAATCCCATTTTTCCTCCCCTTACTCATCAAATTGAAAAATAAATTTTCAATTATTTTTTCTCTATCCTTTTGTAGTTAATTTCTAATTTTATTGCATTGCAATCAGACAATGTGTCCTGAACTACCGTTTTGTTTTGTTTTGTTTTGGAATATACTGAAATTGTAATATACTAAATTTGAAATAGACTAATATGGTTAATCTATTTTTGCATATTTTTTATAAAGATTTGAAAGGATGTGTATTTTCTATATGGGGTTACAAAAACAGAGGCAAAGGTAGAGATATATTAGATTAAGCTTACCATTGTTATTGAAATTTTACTTTTGCCTATTTTCTCCAGTTATCTCTAAATTCTTAGAGAAGTGTATTATTAAGTTTTCCAACTGTGTTCCACTAGGTTACTTTTACTTCTTTTGTAATTTTAACAATCTTTCCTTCGTTGTTATTCTATCTTCTCACTGAGCCATTTATATTTTAACATAAAATAATCCTTTTGTTTATCAAATATTTTTGGCCTTAAATCTATTTTTTGAAGTATTGTCATAGATGCTTTACTTTTGTTTGATAGTTTTGCATCAGTTTTTCTTAAATTTTCAAACTTTGCCAATTTTAGTATAGTCTCTAAACTGTACCTAAATATTGTTTTTACCTAATCTAAAATTCTCCATTGCTTTAATTAGAGAAATTAATATCTATTAATAAGCATCCTATTATAGATATAATTAAATCAAATTAAAATTATTACCCATGATAAATATGATAACGAGTATCACAGTTATGACAATAATTGTCCTTATTCCTACCCCTCCAGTTTATGTTCTTCATTGATCATGTTTTCCTGTTCTCCTCTCTGTTCTCCTTTGTCCTTTTGGACTTTTCAAATTATTAATTTTCTATTTTATTCCTTTTCTTCTCTTTGGAAGTTAAACAGCCTATTTATATTATTTGATGATACTCATATTTTTGCCATACATATTATCCTTATATTTTTCAAACATTTCTACGATTAATTAGTATCTATATTCTCCAGCTCGAAAGGAAAAATCCTATCATGTTCTAATTTCTTTGACCTGTAACATGTTGTAATTATCTAATAATTTAGTTGCAAATTAATTTATTTGTATCATGCGTTGGCAAATATTAACAGCCTAAACTTTTTTTTTATTAGATTTTGCTCACCAACATTTTTTATATCCCTATATTCCTCTTCTGCAAAAAGCTTAAGATTCTGTGGAACACTTTGAAGTATTATGCCTGAAATATTTTAATATTGCCTTCGCATTTAAATTACAGTTAGGCTGTACATTTTATCTATCTATCTAGCTAGCTAGCTATCATCTATTTATTGTTTGTTTGTTTGTTTGTTTATATTTAAGTTTATTGGGGTAACATTGGTTAAACAATTATATAATTTTCAGATTTACATTATAATTGACATATATATATATATATATATATATATATATTATATATATATCTATTGTGTGATTATTTACCCAAAGTACAGTTTCCTTCAGCTACTATATATTTGATCTCCTTTACCAGTTCACATTCCCCAACCCCTCTTAATTTTAACCCCCTTTAATCCATCTACATACCCTCTTCTCCCTTGCTCCCTACCCTCTGCTAACCACTAGTCCATTGTCCCTGTCCCTGAGTTCTGTTGTGTCCTGTTCATTTGTTGCTTTTAAGTTTATATCCCACATATAAGTGATATCAATGTGATTTTTCAACTTTTTAAGTCTGGCTTATTTCTCTTAGCATGATTATCTCAAGTCCATCTAGGTTGTTGTAAATGGCAGTATTTCATCTCTTCTTATGGCTGAACAGTATCCATTGTATATATATTCCACAGCTTCTTTAGCCAATTATCTATTGTAGGACACTTTGGGTTGCTTCCATGTCTTGGCCAATGTAAATAGCGCTATTATGAACATTGGTGCATAAATGTCTTTTTGGATATAAGTTTTCAAGACTTTGGGGTAAATAACCAGTAGAGGGATTGCTGGATCATATGGTAACCAATTCTTAGTTTTCTGAGGAACCTTCATACTGTTTTCCATAGTGGCTATATCAATTTGCAGTCCACCAGCAGTGTATGAGAAGTTCCTTTTTCTCTGCATCCTCTCCAACATTGTTTACTTGTCGTATAGATTATAGCAATTCTAAGAGGTGTGGGATGGTATCACGTGTGGTTTTGATTTGCATTTCCCTAATAGCTAGCAATGTTGAGCATCTCTTCATGTATTTGTTAGCCATTTGTATGTCCTATAGGAGAACGTCTGTTCATTCCTCTGTCCATTTTTTTGACTGGATCATTTGTTTTTTGTTGTTATTGAGTTGTATGAGTTCTTTGTATATTTTGGATATTAGGCCCTTATCGGAGGTATGCTTGCAAATATATTTTCCCATTCAGATGGTTGTCTCTTTACTTTGTTGATGATTTTTTTTTTTCTGAGCAGAAGCTTTTTAGTTTGATGTAGTCCCATTCATTTATTTTTGCTTTTACTTCCCTTCTTTGAGGTCAAATTCAAAATCCTCTTTAAGTCCAAGGTCCTTGAGTTTCATTCCTATATTTCTTCTATGCATTTTATTGATTCCAGTCTTATATTCAGGTCCTTAATCTATTTTGAGTTAATTTTGATGTAGTGATAGACAACAGTCTAGTTTCATTCTCTTACAGGTGGCTTTCCAGTTTTCCCAGCACCATGTATTGAAGAGACTTTCTCCACTATATGTTTTGTCTATTTTGTGAAAAAATATTTGTCCATATAAATATGGCTTTATGTTTGACTCTTGATTCTGTTCCACTGGTCCATGTGTCTGTTTTTGCTGCCAATACTATGCTGTTTTGATTATTGTCACTTTGTAGTATAATTTGAAGTTGAGCTGAGTGATGCTTCCAGCCTCGTTCTTTTTTCACAGGATGGCTTTGGCAACTTGGGGTCTTTTGTGCTTCCAGATATATTTGATGATTTTTTTGATCTATTTTTTTAAAAAAATGTCAAAGGGATTTTGATAGGGATTGTATTAAATCTTTATAATGCTTTAGAGTAATTTAGTCATTTTAACTTTGTTGATTTCTAATCCAAGAACACAGAATATCTTTTCTTTTCTTTGTATATTCTTTGATTTCTTTTAATAGAGCCTTACAATTTTCATTATATATAGGTCCTTCACTTGTTTTGTTACATTTATCCCTAGGTATTTTATTCTTTTTGCTGCAATTGAAAAAGGAATTATTTTTTTTTTCCACTTCTTTTTCCTGACACTTCATTATTAGAGTATAGGAATGCTATGGATTTTTTGAACTTTGGTTTTGTATCTACAGACTTTCTTGTATTTGCTTATTGTTTCTAGTAGTGTTCTTGTAGAGTCTTTAGGGTTTTCTATAAGAGAGTTATGTCATCCACAAATAGTGATAGTTTGGCTTCTTCATTTTCTATTGGGATGCCTTTTATATCTTTCTCTATCCTGATTGCACTTGCTAGGACCTCCAATGTTCTATTGAATAACAGTGGTAATAGTGGAAAGCCTTGCCTTGTTCCTTATCTTAGAAGGAAGGTCTTTAGTTTTTCATCATTTCAGTTGGCTGAAATTTTGTCATAGATGGCCTTTATTATGTTAAGGTGCTTTCCTTTTATACCGATTTGTTAAGTGTTTTGATCATAAAAGGATGCTGTATTTTATCGAAGGCTTTTTCTGCATCTATCAATACAAACATAAGATTCTTATTTTTAAATTTGTTTATGTGGTGTGTTTCACATTAATTGATTTACATATGTTGAACCAGCCCTGTGCCTCTGGGATGAAGCCCACCTGATCATGCTGTATAATTTTTTAATATGTTACTATATTCAGTTCACTAGTATCTTATTTAGGATTTTTGCATCTGTGGTCATGAGAGAGATATGTTTAAAGTTTTCTTTTTTGTGTTGTCTTTACCAGGTTTGGTATCAGAGTAATATTGGCCTCATAAAATGAGTTGGGAAGTAGTGCCTCCTCTTCAACTTTTTGGAAAAGTTTGAGGAGAATAGTATTAACTCTTCCTTGAATGTTTGGTAGAATTCACTGGTGAAACCATCTGTTACTGTACTTTTACTTTTTGGTGGGTTTTTTGATGGTGTGTTTCAATTTCCATACTGCTGACCAGTCTATTTAGATTTTCCAGATCTTCTTGATTCAGTCTAGGAAGATTGTATTTTTCTAAGTACTGGTCCATTTCTTCTAGGTTATTACATTTGGTGCTATATACTTTTTATAGCATTCTTGCATGGTCCTTTGTATTTTGTGATGTCTATCATAATTTTTCTCCTCTTTCATCTTTGATTTTGATTATTTGTGTCCTTTCTCTTTTTTCTTTAATGAGTCTAGTCAGAGGTTGTCAATTTTATTAGCCTCTCAAAGAACCAGCTCTGTTGCATTTGTTTTTTCTATTATTTTTTGTTTTGTTTTGTTTTCAATTTCATTTATTTCTGCTCTAATTTTGATTTTTTTTTCCTTCTGCTGACTTTGGGTCTCATTTGTTCTGCCTTTTCTAGTTTTTTAAGATGAAGTGGTAGGTTGTTTATTTGGGCTCATTCTTATTTTTGGCAGTAGGCCTGTAATGATATGAACTTTCCTCTTATGATCACTTTTTGCCATGTCCCAAAAGTTTTGATGTGTTGCACTATCACTATCATTAATTTCTATGTATTTCTTGATCACTCTTTTTATTTCTTCCCTGACTCAGTTATTTTCAGTACACGTTGTTTAATCTCTTGGTATTTGTGGTTCTTCCTGATTTTTTTTTTTTTTTTTTTTTTTTTTTTTTTTTTTTTTTTTTTACAATTGATCTCCAGTTACAGAGCAATTGTGACCAGAGAATATGGTTGGTATGATTTCAATCCTCTTATATTTGTTAAGGCTATTTCTGCATCCGAGTATGTGGTCAAGTTCTTGAGAATGTCCCATGTGCACTGGAGAAGAATGTTATATGCAGTTGTTTTGGGATGGAATGCTTTGTATATGTCAAGTATGTCCAGTTGGTCTAATGTGTCATTTAAGGATGTTATTTCCTTATTGATTTTCTGTTTAGATGATCTGTTCATATCTGACAGTGGGGATATAGGTCCCCTACTATGATGGTTTTTGGTCTGTTTCTCCCTTTAGTTCTGTTAGTAATTGCTTTACATATTTTGGGGCTCCCTGATTGGGAGCATAGATAATAATAAGTGTTATGTCTTCTTGGTGCATGATTACCTTTATCATTATGAAGTGTCTCTCTGTACCTTTCTTTATCTTTTTTATTTTGAAGTCTATTTCATCTGATATTACTACCGCTATTCCCACTTTTTTTTATTTACTTGAATAACATTTTCCACCTTTTCACTTTGAGTCTATATTTGACTTTGGAACTTAGATGTGTCTCCAGGACACAGCATATGGTTGTGTGTTTTGTCTTTTGATCCATTCTGCAACTCTGTGCCTTTTTATTGGTGAGTTCGGTCCATTACATTTAGGATGATTATTGATATATTTATAGACATTTTATCTTTTGCTTTCTGGTAGCTCAGTGTTTCCATTACTTCCTTGTTCTTGTGTTTCTGTTTTCTTCATTTTAGTTGGCTTTTGTGGGTTTTGCCTCTGGTTTTTCTTGTTTTATGTTATAAACTTCAGTTCTGAATCTTTGATGCGTGGTTACCATTACAAATATAAAAGGTATACTGTGTGTGTGTGTGTATATATATACACACAGACACACACACACAGACACACACACACTATATATATAGTGTATATATACAGTTGTCCATTTTCTCCTGCATGTGCCTTATCTCCTTTCTCCTTTGTGAATTTGGATCTTTGAATCTTCCCTTTTCAATCATTGTTATCTCAATTTGTCCCTATGTATGCTGAACATTCATTACTATCTTGTTATAGCAATTCTGTTCTTATTATTTAAGCTTACAATGCCCTGTTCTTAGTAAAGGTTGCACTCTTCTGCTTCCAGTTGCTTGATAGTCACTTTACTCCTAATTATTTATTTTTGTTTGTTTGTTTTCTTATTTTGTTTAGGTGAGCTGATACCTTTTAGTATTTCCTGTAGTGCAGGCCTCATAGTGGAGAATTCCCTCAATTTTTGTACATCTGGAAAGGTCTTAATTTCTCCTTCATATCTAAAGGAGAGCTTAGCTGGATACATTATTTCAGGCTGGTAGTTCCTTTCACTTACTAGTTTAAGTATTTGATTCCATTCCTTTCTGGTTTGTAAGGTTTGTGCTGAGAAGTCCAGTCCAATGATAATCTCATGGTGTTTCCTTTATATTTTACCATTTCTTTTCCCTGACTGCCCTGAGATTCTGTCTTTGTCATTGATTTTTGATAACTTTATACAATGTGTCTCGGTGAAGGACTGTTTGGGTTGAGATAATTGGATATTCTGTTGACTTCTTGAATGACAAGCTTCAACTCATTCCTTATATTTGAGAAATTCTTGTCAACTATTTGTCTTAATATGCTTTCTAGTCGCTGCTCTTTTTCCTCGCTTCAGTAATGCCCATTATTCTTATGCTTCCTCTCCTGATGGTATCAGCTAGTTCTAATATTTCTCTTTCATTATTTTTCATTCTTCAGTTTCCCTCTTCTTCCTTCTGATTTATTTCTAGATTTCTTTCTTCGATATCACTGTTCCTTTCCTCCATTTGGTTGACTATTTCCCAGGCTTGCTATTTCACTTTTCATCTCTTGCAGTGTGTTCTTCATCTCCAGAATTTCTATTTGGTTCCATTTGAGGGTTTCAATCTCCTTTCTCTACACAGCTAGTTGTTTTTCAATTCCTGATTGAGTTATCTTAGATCTCATTTAGTTTTTCCAGCAGTACCACCCTGAATTCTCTGTCATTTAAGAAGATTTATTATATAAAGGTCTCTCTTTAGCCTGCCGGGAACAAGGTGCTTTTTTTTTTTTTTTTTTGGTTTCCAGTAGGTGGCGTCTAAACTTTTTGGATTCCCTGCTTTATATAAAGCCTAAATGTCTTATTTTTTTGTAGATATTTAATCACACTTGACAGTCTCAGTTTTAGTCCCTGCCAGTGTTAGGAACAGTTTTGGTAGCGTTTACTCAGATTCCCATGGGGCTTTGCAGTGATTGGTCTCGGAGATATAGGGGTAGGGGCCATTTGAGTTGGGAGTTGGGGGCTGAGGCTCAGCCTCAGTTTTGCAGCCGTTGTTGGTAAAAATCAACTGTTCTTTCTCTACAGCCCCGTCCCACTTTTCTGCTTTCTACCCTCATGACTGAGCCCTGCTGCCAGCTGCTAGAAGTTCGTGCACTTCCAGGCATCCTGATCATTAAGTCGCCACCTTCCCCCACCCCCTCCTCTTGCAAGGAGCTCCAGGTGCTGCAAAAGGCAGCTTCTTTATTTTTCCCAGTGCACTGCCTGACACCCAGAGTTCTGACCTGTGGTAGCTCTTATGGACAGATCCCATGCTCAGACATGCTGGTGTGCAGTTAGGGTGCTTTTTCTTTTGTAGAGTCTTAGATGTTCAGCTTATTGTTTTTTCAAGGGGAGAGATCTGAGGATATCTCTTTCTCCGCCATGTTTACAGTGTGACTCTCAGTTTAGTTTTCATTTGAATTTCTCTTATTTTGAATGTGATTCAGCATCATTTCATATGTTTTAAGGGCCATTTATATTTCTCTTTCTAAAAGTTGTCTGTTCTGATCCCTTGCCTATTTTTCTATTGAATTTTTAGTCATTTGCAGATATATTTCCTCAGCTTGTCATTTGTCCTTTCAGTTCACATATTATGTGTGAATGTTTTATTTTTTTAATCATAATCAAAAGCCCCTTTTGTTCCCCTCTCTAGTATCTAAAGGCATTTTTATAGTCATAATTGTACAGTCAGGGTTTCCATGTTCTAGTAGGTGGAAGCCAGGGATGCTGCTAAACATCCAACAATGCACAGGAATGAAATCCTACAATAAGGAGTTATCCAGCACAAAATGTCAGTAGCACTGAGGTGGAGAAACTGTGGTTTAAAGGAATCAACTCATGCTTTTTTCTAATATTTTAGAACATTTTATATTTTACATTTAAATCTTTGATCCATTTAGAATTTATCCTAATTAACAATATGAAGTATGGAATCAAGTTTATCTTTTTCCAGTTGAGTTCTCAGTTGTAACAACATCAATTATTACTCCATGTATTAGTTATCTATTACTGTGTAACAATATGTCCCAAACAACAGCTTGAAATGCATTTATTATATCACATAGTTTCTGAGGGAAGGAATGTGAGAGTGACTTATCTGGATGGTTCTGGTGGAATGCAGACATTTGGAGGCTCAAAGATCTGCTTCCCAGGTCATTCCCATGGTTGTCAGGCTTTAGATTCTCATGGGCTCTTGGCTGGAAGTGTCTGTTCACCATGTGGGCTTTTCCATAGTGTACTTGAGTGTCCTCATGATATGGTGTCTGGCTTCCCCAGAGCAAGTAATCCAAGACAGAAAGAGAGCACCTAATACAGATGTTGGAGGGCTTTTTTTTTTTTTTTTTTAATAAGATAATCTTGGACGCGCATGTGATCACATCTGCAGTATTCTATTCATAAGAAATGAGTCACTAAATCCAGTTATCATTCAAGGGCAGGAGAATTAAGCTCTATTTCTTAAATGAAGGGATATCAAAAAATTTTAAATATATTTTAAAACCATCATACTCTGCTTACTTGAGATTCCTCCTTTATCATATACTTATTTCCCATGTGCATTGGGCTTATTTACATAATTAATGTACATTGCTTCTGACAACTTTTTGCAAGGTAATTTTTTAAATCATGCTGGGTTCATGATTTGTATTAAGGGAATTGTTTACATTCACAAATTACTTTACATGCTTCTACTAGCCTGGTAGATCAATGAGAGTATGAATATGAACATATTTTACAAACTCTAAGGAAATAAACTACTATAGGTTTTGTTACTATTATTTTTATGTGAAAATATAGCCCAAAATTCCATATTCTATTTCTTATTTGATTTGCTGAATTGATTCTTGGATGCAAGTTGGAATGTAAGTTGTGGGTCAGTTGTTGAAATTTTCCATCATAACATTTCCTGTGAATACAAAAGAACTGCAACCCAATCCAGGAAACAAACATAAAATGTGTCAACTAGTTTGTATTCACTTAGTCTTATCTGCCACTTCTGGGTGTCCGTTTTACCTAATTGTGCTATTTGGGAAATCACAGTTTTACAGGTATATATAAATATTATTGTGTTATGTTTGGATATGAAAAGAGGAATGTGTGACCTTCACACAAGAAAGCACCAGCAGAAGTTGTTAAAGATTAATGTTCTGTTATGTGAGATGTGATACATTGGGCCATAATTGTCCAAATCATTCCTCTAAAATTCTGCCTGTAGAATCTTTTAATTCTTTAAGATTTTTTTAAAAATTTTTCTTTTAGTTACAAGGTTTCTTTAAAATTAAATAATTCTGGGGCTGGTAATACTTCAACCTACTGATAATTGATACCTAGTTGAGGGAGATAAAAGGACAAAGAAAGGATAAGAGCTTACATATAGTCAAGGAACCAGGAAAGGAGAAAATAGATTGAGAAATCAAGACAAACTTTGTCTGTAATAGGCACAGTTACCAATGTGTTTGGAGTTTTAAAATATGAGAACTCCAATTGACAGTTCACATGAAGGATCCAACCAATAGACATGCTTGTCCATTCAAAAATGTTTAAAAATTTGGAGATTTTCTTTAAAATTGCTGGATTTTCTTGAAAGAACCAGACTATCTTGCAATACTGGGCCTGTGTGGCAGCAGTCGACCAGAGCTGTGTAGCATCTGTGACTTTAGATGGGACAAGGACTTTCCAATTCACTATAGTCTTCCCCAGTCATTTATGCCTCCCCATTAGCAAAGTCCTATATAAGTTACCACTTACCACCTTATTTGCACTATTGTTATTCATGTACTGGAGATGTTTTGTTTGTTTGTTTGTTCTGTATTTTAAGAGCCTAACAAAATTGAGAGAAAAAAGACATTTAAAGGATCACATATTTTAAGAAAATGACTAGCAGTCTTCAGGGTGAGAATCTACCCTGTGTGCGTTCAAGTGTGCAGACCCTGGATTAGACAATACTTCGTCTGGTGCACCATTAGAGCCCTCTGCATGACAACATGCCTGTGTATTCCTACTCTACCATCATAGACCACAGCATCCTCTTTGCCATCTGATAGCCTGAACAGTCTTTCCTTAGAATGCTTGTTGTGCTGCTGTACCTTGCTGCCATACGGAAGACATATGCATGAGGTTGTGTTTAAATTACATAACAATTTTTACCAAATGAACACATTTGCTGTCACATTCTCCCTTGGTCCATTGTAGCTGCCCTATCAAAGGGTCCTGCCTTTGGATAACATATAAAAGTTTTTCATGTGTTATTCTTGGCAGCAGATAGTAACAGGGGTCTCATCCATTTCAGATGCCATCACTTAAGCCTTTATATCTACATCTTTAACAGGTTTCCTATACTTGTTCAGGCTTTTTATTAAAGATGCTTTGGGTGACATGCGTTTTGGGTGAAGAACTTCCTTCAATGGAGCACATCCAGGACAGCACTTGCATCATGCACACTCTCCTCACTCCCAAAGAACCTAGGGGGAGGTTTCCCTGACTCCAGTCCTGTTCACCTGTCAGGAAGGGACACAATCTTGCACACATTATGGAGTGACGAATTTACTTCTTGAGGGAGAGCAAAGGAAGAAGTATTTCACTTCTTCAGGCTTCTCTCCCCCATGTGCCCAGAATTTGACCCACCACTCCTGGGTTTTGGCAGGTTAAGATCACCATGTATGCTCAGTTTTCACTGAAGAACATTGTGCTATTTATGTGGCCTTCTTTACCCTGAGTAGAGGATAGAGATCAGAATGACAAAGACAAAAAATTATTAGTGATCATGGTTAAAATATATCTAAAAGTTTATATGAACCACACATGACAGAGACACTAGAGAGAGTTTAACTGAGGACACACAGGTGTGTTTTTTTTTCTATTTATATCTATACATCACCTATGAAGCAGCTACATGTAATAGAAACCAAATAATATTGAGTTAGCTAAATAAGAATTTATTTTTCTCCCTTAGCAAGAAGTCAGATGTCATCAATATCCGAATACCCTATCTTTCTGCTGCCCTATCTTTATCATACACTTTAATTCTTGTGTATGTTGCCTCATCTAGATATTTTGACAAAGTCAGATGAATGAAGAGGTAAGGTAGAAGAGATTTCTGGTCAAGATGATGGTGTAAACTCTAAGATTACCTTCTACCATGACCACATCAAAATTACAACTAAATTAAGAAAAACCATCACTGAGAACCACCTGAAGACTAGCTGAATAGTATTAGTAATAACTAAGGTAATAAAAAGACACATGGAGACTGGTAGGAGAGGTGGAGATGTAAATAGGGGATGTCCCACACCCACAAGTGGCTAGTTAAAAATCAGGTGGGATATCTCAGCTATGAAGGCCCTTCATGAGGAGTAAGGGGCCCCAACCCCATACAGGCTCCCTAATCCGGAATACTAGTGCCAGGAAGTGGAGTCCTCACAATATCTGAATGTGAAAACTAGCAGGAATGTCTCAATCCCAGAGTGACAAAAGGCTGTGAGAGACTGAGACATTGCTCTTAAAAGCCAGAGCATAAATTCACTTACTCTAAGCCCATACCAGGGGCAGCAGCTAGAAGGCTGCCAGGGACATATGGGAAGGAACTAAACTGACTAACTTAGGGTGAGGACTGGAGGGGCAGGGGTAGGAGCAACTCTCCCCTGGGACAGATGATGGCAGTCACCATTGTTTCTTTTGTTGAACTCTCCCTTCACACAGATAACAAGACATAGGCAGGTGCTAAACATGTGTTCTCCATTAAACTGGCTAACATCGTTCACCTTGTCCCTGGTGATTACCTGAGACCTTGCCCCACCCAACACTCATCTGCCCAAGCCTCCTCTAGCAGCTCCTCCTGCTTCAGACTCATTCAAAGGATCACAAACCTTATATGAGGGGTGGCTTCCTTAGGCTTGCACCGCAGACTTTCTCAAAGGTACACAATTGTCATGCAAGCAGTGGCCACCCTCAGCTTGTGTTACAGACTCTCTGAAAGTTCCAATAACCCCACACAAGCAGTAGCTATACTCAGCATATGATGTAGCTCCTGCCCAGTGGCCCCAAGCCTAACACAATGGACAACCAATCTCAGTCTGCATCATAACTCCTACCAGATGACCCTAAATATGGTATAAGTGACAGCTAGTCTTGGCCTGTAACATATCTCCAAGTAAACAGCAGGAAGCCTTCCATAGTGGTAACTGGCTTCAGCTCTCATCATAGTGCCCGCCAAAGGCTCCCAAGCCTGACACAAGTGGCGACCAGCCTCGGTTCTCAGCATAGCCTCTTCCAAGTGACTCTAAGTTTAGCACAAGCACAAACAAATGCAGATTACTTTGTAGCTCCTACCACTGCACGAGCCCTGCACAAGTGACACCAAACCACTCCCAAGTGGCTCCATGTTGAACATACCTTATGCTCAGCTTCAGACTATACCAGAGCTACAGCCAACCAGCTTCATAATGTACACACCTGAAGGCTCTTGTCTCCCACTAAAGGGACTCTGATCTTTGGGGTCAGCACCCACACAACACTTTGTACTTTGTAGTCATGGCCAGTTATCACAGCCAGTGCACCTGAGGGTAAACTCCATTCACTGATGTTTCAGCAGCAATTAAGCTGCAACTACCACAGGAGGGCACACACAACTCACACAGGGGCACTCCTGGAGTATCTAGCTCAGGTGACCTGGAAGAATGCGCCACTGAAAGTCATGGAATACCTTCTACATAAGACCACTCAGTCAAAACTGGGAACATAGCAGATCTGTCCAAAATACAGAAACTATCAGGACAACAACCAAAGTCAGGAGGCAAAACAAACAAAGAAACAAACAAAAACATGTTTTAAGTGAAAGAATAGGGCAAAACTCCAGAAAAAAGAAACAAAATGGATATAGGCAATTTACCATATACAGAGTTCAAAATACTGGTTATAAAGATGCTCAGTGAAATTGGGAACAGAATATAAGAACTCAGTGAGAATTGCAACAAAGAGAAAAAACATAAAAAAGAACCATACAAATACATTAGAGGGAATCAACAGTAGATTAGATGAAACAGTATTAAATCAGCAATCTAGAGGATAAGGTAGTAGAAAACACCCAATTGGAACAATAACAACAAATAAAGTATCCAAAAAAAAAAAAAAAAAATGAGGATAGTTTAAGGAATCTCTGAACAACATCAAATGTAATAACAATCACCTTGTAGGGTCCCCAGAAGGATATTAGTAAGCAAAAGAGATTGAAAGCCTATTTGAAGAATTAACAACTGAAAACTTACTTAACCTGATATAAGGAAATAGACAATAGACATACAAGTCTAGGAAGTGTAGAGAACCAAAGAAGCTCACACCAAGACACATTATAATTAAATGACAAAAGTTAAAGATAGAGAGAATTGTAAAAGTAGAAAAAGAAATCTGATACTTGTATACAAGGAACTCCTATAACACTATGAGCCAAAATTTTGCAAGCCAAAAGAAAATGTCATGAAATATTTAAAGTGATGAAAAGCTAGGACCTACAACCAAGATCACTCTATCCAGCAAAGCTATCATTTAGAATAAAAGGAAAATAGACTTTCCTAAGCAAAATTAAGATAAAGGAGTTTATCACTAGTAAATCAGTATTATAAGAAATGTTAAAGAAGTTTTTATAAGAAGAAAAAAGATCAAAAAATATGAATAAGAGAATATGGAAAGGATAACATCTCACTGACAAAAGTAAAGCTTTAGTGAAAGCAGTGAATTAAACAATTATAAATCTAGTACAAAAATTAAAAAGACAAAACTAGGAAGATTATGTGTAATTGCAATAATAAATTAAGAGATACACAAAAACACACACAAAAGCTGTAAAAAAATAATGACCAACAAAAAATGTGAAAAAGATGAGTAAAATTCATAGTGATTTTAGAATGTCTTTACACTTAAGTCACACCAACTTAAATAGACTGCTATAACATAGCTTTGTATGTAAAAAGCACATGATGACCACAGACTAAAAATTTATGAGATATACAAGATATGTAAAGAAATCCAAACATAACACTATAGAAAGTGATCAACATGCAAAAGAGCAAGAGAATAAGAAAGGAACAGAATAAAAAGCAATCAGAAAATATTTAATAAAATAGCAACAGCTTCATATCTATCAATAATTATCTTAAATGTAAATGAACTAAATGCTCCAGTCAAAAGAAATAAGGTGGCTGAATGGATAAAACAATACTGGTACATATGCTGTCTATAAGAGACCCACTTCAGATTGAAAGACACACACAGATTGAAAGTAAAGGGGTAGAAAAGGATATTTCATGTAAAAGAGAAAGAAGAAAAAGCTGGAGAGTAATACTTATATCAGACAAATAGAATTTAAAACAAAGACTTAACAAGACACAAAGAAGGGCATCTGATAATGATAATGGATCAATCCAAAGAGAAGATATAATTCTTATGACATCTATAAACAACATAGGACACCTAAATATATAAAGAAAATATTGACAAACATAAAGGGAGAAATCTATAGCAATACAATAATAATAAGGGACTTTTAATAACCTATTGGCATCAATGGATAGACCATCTAGATGGAAAATCATGAAGAAAATAGTAGCTTTCAATGACACATTATATCAGATGAATTTAATTGCTATTTTTAGAGCATTTCACCCCCAAGCAGCAGAATATACATTCATTTCAAGTGCACATGGAACGTTTTCTAGGAGAGAACAAATAGTAGGCTACAAAACAAATCTCAATAAATTTAAAAAGATTTCAATCATATTAAAACCCTTCAGTTACAAGGGAATGAACTAGAAATCAATTACAAGAAGAAAGCTGAAAACCTATAATTACACAGAGATTAAATAACAAGCTAGTAAATAATGAATGAGTTAATGATGAGATCAAGGAGGTATTCAAAAGATACTTTGAGACAAATGAAAATAAAAACAAAATGACTGAAAGTCAACAAAATTCAGCCAAAGTGAAATGTTCATAGCAATAGAGGCTTACCTCAAGAATCAAGAGAAATCTAAAATAAACAATTAAACTTTACACTTAGAAACTAGAAAAAGAACAAACAAAACTGCAAATCAGTAGAATGAAGAAAATAATAAGGATCAGAGTGGAAATACACAAAATAGAGACTAAAAAATACAAAATATCAATAAAGTCAACAGCTGGTGCTTTGAAAAGATCGACAAAATTTATAAAACTTAAGCCACACCCATCAAGTAAAAAAGAGAGTGGGCCCAAATAAATAAATCAGAAGTGAGAAAGGAGAAGTAACAACCAAGACAATAGAAATACAAAAGATTATAAGAAAATACTATAAAAATTATATGCCAACAAACAGGACAATCTAGAAGACATAAATTCCTAGAAATATACAATCTTTCAAGCCTGAATGAGGAAAAAACAGAAAAGCAGATCAACCAATGCTAACAAGTCAAAACTAGTAATCAAAGAGCTCCCAAAAAACAAAATTTCTGGACCAGATGGCTTTACAGGTGAATTTTACCAAACATTCAAAATGAAATTAATATCTATCTTTATCAAACGACTCCAAAAAGTTAGAGAGGAAGAAAATTCCCAAACTCATTATACCAGTCCAGCATTACCGTGATATGGAAAGCAGACAAAGAAAAAAAATTGCATGCCAAAATCCCTGATAAGCATAGATACAAAAATCTTCAGTAAATATTGGCAAACAATCCAGCAATACATTAAAATATTGTGTTACATGATCAAGTGAAATTTAAATTTGGAATTCAAGGTTGGTGCAGTATCCACAATCAATTTATGTGATGTACCACATAAACAAAAAGAAGGATAAAAATGATATGATCATACCAATAGAGGCGGAAAAAACATATGACAAAATCCAATACTTATGATAAAAAATTTAAGCAAATGGGGCTAGCATAAATATATTTCAACATAATAAAGGCTGAGAATAACCACAGCTAACATTATTCTAAGGTAGTGAAAAGCTGAAAGCTTTTTCTGTATCAGAAACAAGACAAGGATGTTCATTTTCATCACTTTTGTTTAACAAGTAATTGGAAGTTTTAGCCACAGCAATCAGACAATAAAAAGAAAAAGACTTCTGTCTACAGCCATGCTACTTTGAACAAGCTCGATCCTGTCTGATCTCAACAGCTAAGCAGGGTTGGGCCTGGTTAGTATTTGGATGGGAGACCTCCTAGGAAGACCAAGTGCTGTAGGCATAAAAAATAAAAACTAAGGAATTGTAAGCTGACAAGGTTCTTGCAAACTGTGAGGTCAACCAAAGTTCGCCTCACCTAATAAATAAATAATAAATAGATAGATAGACAGACAGACAGACAGACAAATAAATAAATAAATAAATAAATAAATAGACAGATAGATAGAAAGAAAGAAAAGACTTCTGAACTGGAAAAGAAGATTTTAAACTGACATTATTTACAGATGATATTTACAGGTGATGGCATAGAGAGAGAATTCAAAGATTCCACCAAAGAACTATTAGAATTGATAAATGAGTTCAGTAAATAGCAGGATACAAAATTAATATTTTAATTAATTATATAATATTATACACTAATATCAAACTATCAGAAACAAAAATTAAGAAAACAATCCCATTATAGTTGCATCAAAAGAATAGAATATCTAGAAATAAATTTAACCAAAAAGATACAAAAAACTCCTATATTCAAAAACTATGACACTGAAGGAAGAAATTGAATTAGACACAAATAAGTGGAAAGATATACCATGCTCATGGATAGGAAAAATGAACATTATTAAAATGTCCATACTACCCATCACAACTACAGATTCAATCCAATCCCTATCAAAATATCAATGGCATTTTTTTTCAAAATAACTAAAACAAATAATCTTAACACATATGAAACCACAAAATACCCTAATGGTCAAAGCAATCTTGAGAAAAAAGAAAAGAGTTAGAGGTATCACAATACTAATATCAAATGATACAACAAGTTTATAGTAATCAAAACAGCATGGTTACTGGCATAAAATAGACACAGATCAATGGAACAGAATGAAGAGCTCAGAAATAAACTTATACCTATATTGTTAATTAATGAATGACAAAGGAGGTCAGAATATACAGTGGGTTAAAGATGGTCTCTTTAATTAACATGTTAGGAATGCTGGACAAATACATGAAAAATGAACCTAAGATAACCTACTTTTACCATATAGAAAAAAATTCAAAATGAATTTAATACTTAAATGTAATACCTAAAACCATAAAACCCCTAGAAGAAAATAAAGGCAGTAAATTCTCTGACATTGCTCTTAGTAATATTTTTTGGACATGCCTCCTCAAGTGAAGGAAGCAAAACAAAAAAAAGGATCCTTCCATCAAACTAAAAAAGTTTTTACACAGTGAAAAAGAAACCATCAACAAAAGAAAAATGTAGAAGAGTAAACAAGAAACATTGTAGACTGAGAGATGTCCCCAGATCTCTTACCTTGAAACAAGAAGCTGAATATCTAAAATTCAACAAAAAACACCCAAACTGCCCACAAGCACATCTAGCATGGAAGCTGCGCATATGGGCTATACAGGTCAGAACCTCGGTTTCGGGCAATGGACTGGGAGAAACAAAGAAGCTGCTTCTCACACCTGGAGCTCCCTGCAGGAGGAGAAGGAGGAGAGAACAGCCATGAACAGCCCTATCTAGGACAACGGTGAGCTACATGCGGTAAAGGCAGTGCCCAGGAATCAGAGCAGAAAACAGAAGCAGGAAAGCAGAAAAACAACAGTTGATTTTTACCAGCCACAGTTGCAAAACAGAGGCTAAGCTGCAGGCCCCTTCCCCTTATCCTCTGATACTGAACACCACAGAGTCCCAGGGGAATCTGAGCAAATGCTACCAAAACTATTGCTAACATTGGCAGGGACTGAGACTAAGGGTAGCGAGCATGATTAAATATATACAAGAAAATAAAAAAGCATTTATATAAAACAGGGATCCAAGAGGCTTAGATGCCACCTACTGAAAACCAAAAGAAAAAACACCTTCTTTGCAACATGCTAAAGAGAGACATTTATATAATAAGTTGTCTTTCTGGAAAAGCAACATCATACACTTCCATTAATGCCCAGACAGAGAAATAGTCCATTAAACATATAAACAGCAAGGTGACAAGGCAGCTGAGAAAGAAAGAGAAAAATCTCCAGAAAATAAGCTTACAAACGTAGAAACATATGACTTAAATGATAGAATTCAAGATGGTACTTCTGAAAAAACTCAATGAGATCCGACACAATTCATATCAACAATTTCAGGAAATGAAAACAACAACAACAACAACAACAACATCAACAACAACTAGATGAGCAGAATGAGTTATTTAGCAAGGAGACAAAATAGAACTTCTGGAGATGAAGAACACACTGCAAGAGGTGAAAAATGAAATAATAGCAAGCTTGAAAAATAGAGCTGACCAAATGGAGGAAAGGATCAGTGATATCAAAGACAGAAATCTAGAAATAAATCATAAGGAAGAAGAGAGAAACCGAAGAATGAAAAATAATGAAAGAGAAATACTAGAACTAGCTGATACCATCAGGAGAGGAAGCGTAAGAATAATGGGCATTACCGAAGTGAGGAAAAAGAGCAGGGACTAGAAAGCATATTAAGAAAATAGTTGACAAGAATTTCTCAAATCTAAGGAATGAGTTGAAGCTTGGCATTCAAGAAGTCAACAGAATATCCAATTATCTCAACCCAAAAGGCCTTCACCGAGACACATTGTATTAAAGTTATCAAAAATCAATGACAAAGAAAGAATTCTCAGAGCAGCCAGGGAAAAAGATGGTAACCTATAAAAGAAAACCCATTAGATTATTGTTGGACTTTTCAGCATTAACCCTACGAGCAAGAAAGTAGTGGAATCAAATATTCAAACTATTAAATGAAAAGAACTACCAGCCAAGAATAATGTATCCAGCTAAGTTCTCCTTTAGATATGAAAGAGAAATAAAGACCTTTCCAGACATACAAATGAGGCCTTACAGGGAATACTGAAAGGTGTCAGCTCACTTAAAACAAAATGACAAACAAAATACATAACAAGGAGTAAGGCCACTAACAGACAGATAGAAGCAGAGTAGTGCAACCCTTACTAAGAGCAGGGCATTATAAGCTTAAACAATAAGAAGAAATTTACTATAGCAAAATAGTAATGAATGTTCAGCAACATAGAGACAAATTGAGACAACAATGACTTAAAAGGGGAAGATTCAAAGATCCAAATTCGCAAAGGAGAAGGAGATAAGCACACGCAGAAAAAATGGACGACTGTATATATATATATATATATATATATATATATATATATATATATATATATATATATAAACTATCGTCTACATATTCGTAATGGTAACTCTACAGCAAAGATTTCAGAACTGAAGTATATAACATAGAACAAAAGGACCAGAGGGAAAACCCACAATACCAAAACAAAATACGAAAAAACAGACACAGAAGGACAAGAAAGCAATAGAAACACCAAGCTAACAGAAAGGAAAACATAAAATGGTTATAGGAAAACCTCACATTTCAATAATCACCCTACTTGTAAATGGACTGAACTCACCAATAAAAAGACACAGAGTTTTAGATTGGATCAAAAAACAAACCCAAATATATGCTACCTTTAGCGTATAATCTCAGTTCCAAAGACAAATATAAACTCAAAGCGGAAGGCTGGAAAATGATATTTCGAGGAAATGACATTCAGAGAAAAGAGGGAGTAGTTGTACTAATATTGGATGGAATAAATTTCAAAATAAAAAAACATAAAGAAAGATATGGAGGTAAACTTCAAAATGATAGAGGGAATCATTCACCAAGAAGACATAACAGTTATTAATATCTATGCTCTCAATCAGGGAAGCCCCAAAATATATAAAGCAATTACTTACAGAACTAAAGAGAGACACGGACCAAAACGCTATCATAGTAAGGAACCTAAATACCCCAATTGTCGAATATGGAGAGATAATCCAAACAGAAATGCAATAAGAAAATAATATCCTTAAATGACACATTGAACCAAATGGCTATAATCAATACTTACAGAGTCTTTCATTTCAAAAAGCTGCTTATAAATTCTTCTCTAATGCACTTGGAACATTCTCAAAGATTGACCACATACTGGAACACAGAGATAGCTTTAACAAATATAAGAGGGCTGAAATCATACCAACCATATTCTCTGGTCATAATGCTCCATAACTGGAGATCAACTGTAAAAAGAAATCAGGAAGAGCCACAAATACATGGAGATTAAAACAACATGCTACTGAAGAAAACTGGATCAGTGAAGAAATAAAGGAAATCAAGAAACACATAGAAATGAATGATAGTTATAGTGCAATAATCCAAACTTTTGAGACATGGCAAAAGCAGTCATAAAAGGAAGTTTACATCATTACAGGTCTATCTCCAAAAAACAAGAATGAGCCCAATAAATAACTTACTGCTTCATCTTTAAAAAACTAGACAAGGAAGAACAAATGAGACTCAAAATCAGCAGAAGGAAAGAAATAATAAAAATTAGAGCAGAAATAAATGAAATTGAAAAAAAAGAAACAATAGAAAAAACAAATGTAACAAAGAGCTGGTTCTTTGAGAAGGTTAATAAAATCGACAAACCCCTGACTAGACTCATTAAAGAAAAAAGAGAAAGGACATAAAGAAACAAAATCAAGGACAAAAGAGGAGAAATTATGACAGACACCACAGAAATACAAGGGATCATACAAGAATATTATGTAAAAGTACACAACACCAAATTTAATAACCTAGAAGCAATGACCAAGTTTTTAGAAAAATACAACCTTTCAAGACTGAATCAAGAAGATCTGAAAAACCTAAATAGACTGGTCAGCAGTATGGAAGTTGAAACAATCATCAAAAACCTACCAAAAATAAAAGTACAGGACCAGATGGCTTCACCAGTGAATTCTACCAAACATTCGTAAAAGAGTTAATACCTATTCCCTCAAACTCTTCCAAAAATTCAGAGGAGGCAATACTTCCCAACTCATTTTATGAAGCCAATATTACTTTTGATACCAAACCTGTTAAAGATAACACAAAAAAGAAACTATAGATCAATATCTCTCATGAACACAGATGCAAAAATCCTAAATAAAATACTAGTGAACCGAATACAGCAACATATTAAAAAGATTATACGCTGCGATCAGGTGGGCTTCATCCAAGTGGCACAGGGATGGTTTAACACACAAAAATTGATTAATGTATTCACCACATGAACAAATTAAAAAATAAGAGTCACATGATCATATCAAGAGATGCAGAGAAAGCCTTTGACAAGATACAGCATCCATTTATGATCAAAACACAGCAAAACAGTATAGGAGAAAGGTAATTTCACCTAATAAAGGCCATATATGACAGTCAACATTATATTTAATGATGAAAAACTAAAAATATTTTCTTCTAAGATCAGGAAGAAGACAAGGCTATCTCACTACTGCCACTGTTATTTAATATAACATTGGAGGTCTTAGCAAGTGCAATCAGGAAGAGAAAGATATAAAAGGCATCCAAATAGGAAATGAAGTCAAACTTTCTCTTTGTGCATGACATGATTCTCTATGCAGAAAACCCTAAAGACTGCATAAGAACACTAATAGAAAACAATAAGCAAATGAATAAAGTTTCTAGATACAAAATCAATATTCAAAAGTCCATAGCGTTCCTATACTCTAATAATGAATTGTCAGAAAAAGAAAAAAATAAATCCTTTGCAATGCAACAAAAATAATAAAATACCTAGGACTAAATCTAATGAAATATGTTAAGGACCTATATAATGAAAACTATATACCCTATTAAAAGACATTGAAAAGATAAAAAGAACTAGAAAGATATGCCACATTTTTTGGATTGGAAGAACAACTTAGATAAAATGACCTTATTACCTGAAGCATTATATAGATTTAATACAATCCCCATCAAAATCCCATTGGCATTTTTTAAAGAAATAGAACAAAACACATCAGATTTGTATGGAAGCACAAAAGATCCCAAAATGTCAAAGCCATCCTGAGAAAAAAGAATGAGGCTGGAGGAATCACTCTGCCTGACTTCAAATTATACTACAAAGCGACAATAATCAAAACAGCATGGTATTGCAGAAAAACAGACACACAGACCAATGGAATATCATCAAGAGTCCAGAAGTAAACTCATGTTTATATGGGCAAATACTTTTTGACAAAAACCAAAAATATACAGTGGAGAGAGGAAAGTCTCTTCAATAAATGATGCTGGGAAAACTGAAAAGCCACCTAAAAAAAGAATGAAACTGGACTGTTATTTATCACTCCATGCCAAAATTGACTCGAAATAGATTAAGGACCTGAAACAATAAAAATTCATAGAGGAAAACATAGATACTAAACTTAAGGACATTGGGCTTAATGAGAATTTTATGAATTTGACCTCAGAGGCAAGGGAAGTAAAAGCAAAAATAAATGAATGGGACTATATCAAACTAAAAAGTTTCTGCTCATTAAAAAAACCCAACCAACCAACCAACCAAACAAAAACCATCAACAAGGTAAAGAGACAACCATTCGGATAGGAGAAGATATTTGCAATCAACGCCTCCGATTAAGGCCTAATATCCAAAATATACAAAGAAACTCATACAACTCAATAAAAACAACAACAATCAAAAGATCCAATTAAAAAATAAGCAGAAGCTCTGAACAGACGCTTCTCCCAAAAAGACATAAAATGGCAAACAAACATATGAAAGGATGCTCAGCATCTCTAGTTATGAGGGAAATCAAATCAAAACCAATGAGGTACCATCTCACACCTGTTAGAATAGCTATAATCAACAAGACAAGTAATAACACATGTTGGAGAGATGTGGTGAGAAAGGAACTCTCATATACTGGTGGGACTGCAAATTGGTACAGTCACTATGAAAAACAAACAGTATGGAGGTTCCTCAAAAAACTGAGAAGTGATCTCCCATGTGATCCAGCAATCCCTCTACTGGGTATTTACTCCATAAGCTAGAAAAACCCATATTCAAAAAGATATATGCACACCAATATTTAAAGCAACATTATTCATGGTGGCCAGGACATGGAAGCAACTGAAGTGTTCTACAATAGATGATTGGATAAAGAAACTATGATACATATATACAATGGACTCTTACATAGCCATAATAAAAGATAAAATACTGACATTTGCTACAATATGGATGGACCTCGAGATAACCATGCTAAGTGAAATAAGCCAGACAGAAAAAGTTGAAAATCACATGATATAACTTATATGTGGGATATAAGCCTAAAAGCAAACAAAGAGGACATAGACTCATGGACATGGATAATAGTTTAGTGGTTACCAGAGGGTAGAAGGGGAAGGGGATGGGGGGAGGTAGATGGTGTATAAAGGGTCAAAGACGTGATGACACAAAGAAAATCTGACTATCTGAGGGAAACACATAATATGTGTATATGTATGTGTGTATATATATATATATGTATATACATATACATATACATATGCATATACATATACATATACATACATACATATACATATATATATATACATATATATATATATATATATATATATATATATATATATATATATATATGCCTTACTGTTAAGTTGAACACTTGAAACTTATTGGATTTCATTCACCAATGCCACCATAAAAAAATTAAAAATAAATAAACAAATAAGTGGGAAGTGAAGAAAAAAAGATAACCTACTGAATAGGAGAAGATATTTACCAGTGATACGTCAATAAGGGGTTAATATCTAAAATATATGCAGATTTCATACAACACCCGAAAAAACCTAAACCCCAAAATTCAATTAAAAAATGGGCAGAGGACCTTAACAGACATTTTTCCAAAGAAGATATGCCCATGGCCAACAGACATATGAAAAGATGTTCCCTAATCATTAGGGAAATGCAAATTAAAACCACAGTGTAATATCACTTCACACTTGTCAGGATGGCTATCATCAAATAAATCTATCACATTGTCAGAATGGCTATCATCAATAAATCTAAGCACAAGTGTTGTCAAGGATGTGGAGAAGAGTAAACCCTTATGCATTGTTGGCAAGAATTGTAAATTGGTGTGGTAACTTCAAAAAACAGAATGGAGGTTTTCTCAAAAAATTAAAAATATAATTATCATATGACTCAGCAATTCCATTACTGGATATTTATCTGAAGAAATCCAAACACTAATCTAAAAAGATACATTCAGCCCTATGTTCATTGCCAGCATTATTTACAATAGCCAAGATATGGAAGCAAACTTTATACATCGATAGATGATGTATAAAGAGGTGCTACATTTATACAATGGAATATTACTCAGGCATAAAAAAGAATGAAATCTTGCCATTGTAACAATATAAGCACTAGAGGATATTATACTAAATGAAATAAGTCAAACAAATAAATACAATTATTGTATAATTTCACTTAAATGTTGGAATGGAAAAAAGTGGATGAACAAAAATAGAATCAAACTCATAATACAGAGAACAAACTGATTGTAGCCATATAAGAAGAGGTTTAGGGGGTAGGCAAAAAAGGTGAAATATTTAAGAAGTAAAAATTGTCAGTTAAAAAAATGGCCACAGGAATGTAAAGTACAGCATAGGGAATACAATCGATAATATTGAATACTATGTATGGTGTCAGATGGGTACTCAACTTATGGGTGATCATTTCATAAGTTATATAAACCTCTAATCATTGTGTTGTACACATAAAAACTAATATAATATGTATGTCAACTGTAATTGAAAATAATAAAAATCATAATAAAATAAATGAATTAATGAAAATAAGAGATAAGCTATGTGAAACTGTGGATGTTTGTGAAGGCAGAGGAAGGGACTCAGGTATCTATCATCCAGATTGTATTCAACTCCATGTATAGATGTCTCCCCATTTTGTTTGAGGTTTGGAAATTGTTGTTTGCTTGCTTATGGGGACATCTTTTATTTCACAATGGGGAAAACTGGGAACTCCTTTACAATAGGGTGGATATGCATCTTTGAATTCTAATGCTAACAACAAAGTAGCAAGTATATACTTTAAAGTCAGTTGAATAAATGATGATAAAAAAAATAAGTAAATTTTCAATTATACTTGACTTAAATAATGATTGTAGAAATACATCCCAAAATCTATAAGGGACGGTAGAAGAAATGACTGTATAAGATTAGGTGTTTTCTCAATAAAGAATATAAAAAGGATAATTACAGGAGATGAAGGAGTAGTGCTATAAAGTAAAATCATCCTGCCTGACCTTAGCAAGTCCTTCCTAAGCATCAGACAGCACATACTTCACCAGAACTATTATGAGGATTTAATATAATAATGTCTTTAATGCAATAAATAAAATAAACCTGGTAACTTGTGACTTGTCACTAAATCTCAGATATTAAAAGTTTGTTTTGATTCCTCTGGGGAGTTTTGAAGAAATTCTGGACCAAGGATCAAGTTGAGGTGATGAGGTATCAATAAGTCTGTGATTTGTAAGAGCTGTAATGTCTTAAATTTGGTTCCATCATCTGGTTATGGAACTTCTCAAAAGAGCACAGCAGGGAGAACTTTAGCCCCAAATCCACTGACTAAAGTAGCTCCATTTATAACTCTTGTGAAATAGAGGTGCTTTATTGGAAAATTACTACTAGCAAGTTTGAAGAGGAAAATTGTTTGGGGCAAGAAGTCTTTTATAAAAAGGAAGATCAAGAGAGAGGACAAGAAATTATCTCAGATGAGATTTGATTCAGTCTAGGGAGAAATGGGGAACTTTTCTTTTTAAGATGGAGGTGTATTCAGGAAGGACCTTGGCTTCTTGGATGAAAAGGGCACTGCAGTCCTAAGCTTTGGGGACAGATATTAGAAAGGAAAAAAATGAGGTTCAAACGACAAGACTCCTTTGAGTGAATTAAGTGAAATACTAAAAAAGAGCATGAATTTGGCAAGAAATAATCATATATAATATATAATATACAATATATAATATATAGCATATAATATATAATATATAATTAATATATAATATAAAACATACACACACGCACACACACACATACACACACATACACACACACACACACACACACACACACACACACATATACATATATATCTCCTTTTAGATACCCTAGCGAAAATAGGACGGACCATCATTAAGGTTTTCTGAGGGCCCTTATCATATCAGCCATTAGTTCTCTCTGACAACCCATTCCACAATTCTTTGACATGTCAGCCCCAGTAACTGAGTTCAGTGCTCTTTTGGCTCTGAGGCACATGCTTCTCATTTTATTCATACTAGGATTCTGGTTTCTCTGCTTCTAATTCATCCTCTCCACAAGAGCCAGGGTGTTTTCTGGGGGGGGGGGGGGAAACAAAAACAAACAAACAAAACAACAACAACAACAACAAAACAAGCCTGAAGGTCTTATTTCCATGTTAAAATGCCAGTCCTTGCCTTTTATAAAGCTTTCAAGAAACAGTTTTCACTGGCCACTAACATCACATCTCAGCAGCACAGAAATGTTTGCATATTCCTTCTCTTCTCTTTACTTTTCCCAAATACACACATAAAGTTTTTCTCTATTCTCCTACCTGCTTAATTCCAGTCACCTTTCAGTAATTCCTCCAGCTGTCTTCCCAACCACCTTCCCTCCTCATCCATAAACTGAGTTAGATGCTCCGTCTAGAATTACTTAAGCGCCTATGCCCCATTCTTATCATCAGACTTTCCCCTTTGTCTCATTATCATTTCATCTTACCACTCACGAGTTTGTATATGCTTCAAAGGCCTTATCTATTTTATGTAGACAATATCTGATACTTGGTAAATGGTGGAAATGTCTTTCTAGAATAAAAGGGCAAATGAACAGATGTCTTATGATTTTTAACCAGAGCACATACTAAGCAGTCAGCCTTCTGTCTAAGAGAGTTTTCTATGGTATTGAAGATGTTTCTTGGGTGTAACCTTCACAGCTCCACTTGTTGGCCTCCCTGTGTGTCTCTTTTTCTAATTATTTTCAGCAGCAAGGCTTTTCAGTCAATCTCGATTTCCTGAATTTATCTTTACTTCTATCCTTAAGATATTTATTGGGTAACCAAAAGGGCAAAGAGAAATTTTTATGCAGGTCATGCCTTCACCTGGATACGAATTTTTGATGGCAATGAAGTCGGTCTCCTTTTCAAGAGATTAAAAGCCTTAAATCTGGAGAGTCATTTACTATGATATGAACATTCATATGTTGTCCTGCTGACTTAAAGGCAATTGAAACTGTAAGTGAGCTAACAGTGAAGGTTCTTTGTTAATATGAATGGTCGTTGTTCACAAATACTCTGGATGCTAACTAGTTAGAGAAGAAACTGTCTCAAAATCTCCCAAGCAAGTATCTCTGACATAACTAGTTAGTAAGCTGGTAAATCAAATTTATCTTACATAGTCATCATGCTCAATAACATTTTGAAGGTTAAACATTTCAGTTCTTAATTTGTTTTTATTATTTTAAATCATATTATGTATTGATTTTAGTTTAAGGATTAAATATAATACTAAATCAATGGAATATTGTCAATGATGAGATAAAAATAAAAAATATGTAGTGTATAAAAATGCTTAGATGATATACTTGTTTTTATCATCATTATTGATAAACTAACAAGCATTAACTACAGGATTTTAAAATTTATTGGTCTTAATATACAGTGATAAGAGACTATTTATTTGCTATTATTTTTTGAGTAGTGTTTGTTATACTGTTGTCACTATTCACATCTCAAGTATTAAATTATAACATAAATTGTTTCTAAATTCTAATATGTTTATTTTTTTAAAGTAATGTTGATTTCCTCCCTTCTACTCTCCCTCATTTCATAATCTCCTCTCTTTAAGTCTCTGTCTAGAATTATACCCTCAAATGAAGAAATGAAACAAACATTCTAGAATAATCAAACATTTTTTTTGTTGTTAATTGTGCCAATTTATTTTCACTAGAATTTTCCTGATATTTCCTTCTCAGCTTTGTACTCCCCACTGTTAATATTAGCAAAATCTGAGACTTGATAGGAACTTAACACATTTGGCTGCCACTTTCTGGGAATGCAAAAATCTACCACGCCTTTTCAAGTATTCTGCTTTGGGTATTATTCATTTACTTTTTAATTATTAGCATTTATATCTCCCCCCCCCATCTTTACATGTTACTTAAATGTTCAAAGGAAATACTCCCTCACTGCCAATCTGAAAAGCTTCTTTTGAAGACATCAGTAGCATGGGGAGTCCCAGCATATGCTGAATTGAGCCAATCTAAATAGTTGGCAGTTGGCTGCTGTCAGAAGTAATTTTAAATCATATCACATTTGCTCTCCAAAATAAGTGAAACATGTCAGTAGCTTTTCTCCAAACAATGCTCTTTAGAGTCTAATTTATTACCACGTCAAAATTTTTTCATTTTTAAAAAATATTTTCTTATATGAAATCTTGAGACTTGTGTATATGGATTAATTAGAGATTAAGAGATACCTCACAAAGTGGGATGTACATGGACCAGGTGCTTAATGCTTTTGGCAAGAATTCCCATTTATATACCTAAAAGTAGCACTGACTTGGGTGAAATACCTAAATAGTTGTCACAATCTCTCTTTTTCTTAGCAACTTTTCTTTAGGCTTTGACTTTAGATTTCTGATAATCATGTTGTTCCTATTTTGTTTTCTGTCTAAAGGAACATTTCTAATTTATCTGGTTTGAAGAATAATATTAACCACTACAAGATTTTATTAGAAATGAATAGAAGTACAGATAGATCTTTCCAAGTTCATTTTGCTTTTATTAAGCTCATAGTCTCAGGAAATTATCATGGACGTCCATTGCAAATAGAGTTTGATTTATTTTAGAATGATCAAAAGTTGTAAACCAGGTCATATTAAAAAAGTAGATTACTCCAATTATTTTTCTAAGAGGCAATTCAATCTCCCAAAGGCTAATGTTTTGATTTACACCTAAGCGATTCAGGATTTAACACAAGTTTATACTATTGTGAAGGACTTTGAGTCTATGGTTCTAAGGTAAAATGTATTTATTTTAAAAATATAACGTGTCAGTAAAAATGGTCCTAGCAGATTTGATAAGTACAAAGTAATTCCTTTCTTGGTGATATGTGACAATCATTAACATTTTTTTTTTCTGAAATCTTTATGTGTTGATGAATTAGCCAATTTGCACTGGTAAGTCATGTCTGATCCAGTTATTTCAGTCACCTTAATAATCAATGCAGATCACTGCATGATCGATTCAGCAGCAGATGGGAATTAATCATAAAGACAGTTCCTAGTCAAATGGAGTGCCTACAGATATGGTCTTATGCCAAGGATTCTTTTCATAGGACTGTTTCTCAAGCTTGGTCTTCCTTTTGTTGGTATAGCTGCAAATTCCAGTTCAAGTCTTAAAACATAACCAATGTTGTGTTTACGACATCGAACTTAGATGACAACCGATTTCAACTTTAAGATAGATAATTCAATTTTTAAAAGGCCATTCGAAGTGATAGCTTTAAAAATAAAATCTTTAAAATGACTTGAAAGATTCTTTTTTTCTCTTCTGGGTCTGTTAAAGTAAATGAGAGTATAACCATCTGCTAAATAACATACACACTTATGCAAACATACTTGATCTGTTTGATCACTTCTAAGTCCCACGTATTTTTGACAAACCATATATTTAAAATATGATATTGGCTATTTTCTAAATTTTTTTTCTCAAGTTTGTAGACTTTCTAATGTTAATACATTTTGTGGAACTCTTACTTCAATGCCTGGTCAATGCTGATTCCAGGGAAATGAAAAAAACATTTATTTTCATTTATGAGAAGTTATCAAATGTCTTCCCTCACCTGCTGATAGTTCTTGCTTGAATCTTTGCATGGCAATATATACTCTGTCAGGTGACACAATAATCATTAAAAACAACTGGAATGTACTTCCTGTAAAGTTTGAGGCTGTTCAGAGGGTTATATCTTATAACCTTCTGAACAGCCTCCAACTATGATGAATCTGTGACTTAAAAATACTCATTCCTCAATGAACTTGAAGGAAATGATTAAATTAAGAGAAACTAAGAGTCTGAGAAGTTTCCTAGTTTGTGTAAAATATTGTGGAAGGAGGTACTTTATGGAAAAACCTGATATTACAGGATATTTTTCAAAGTTTAAGTTTTGTTGAACACCACATGAGAAGGTTAAATTCCCTTGGAGAAAGCTGAAAACTGCTGTGATGTTGATCTAACCTGAATTTGTGCTTTGCATAGGTTCTTTCACAAAATCTATGTCACAGAGATTAACCATAGGACTTGCATAGACTTTTTCTGTATGATGCCAAATTGATTGTTATCTATAGAATACATAGTTTGCCATATTCTAGAAAAGGTCCTTGTATTTAACACAGCTTTATGGAGTGCCCAGGTTATGCTAGGCACTGCAGGACAGGATCCACCTGAGGGCATGGTTCCTGACAGGCTCTCAGATGCCTTGCCTGATCGTGCTTTGTGTACCTTCTTCTTTTGGATCCATTTATTAGTGGGCCCAGCTTTTGTTTAGGCCTTGAGAGAGAGTAGTTTATGACAACAATTAACATAATATATATTCAATATTTTCTCTATTCAAAGCACTAAGCTTATGTGTTGTCATTCTTTTTTTCCTTCTCATACTTCCACAGAAACAATGAGAGCAATCTGAAGGACAAAAACACATTGAATGGTTCCAAGTTCTCACCTGAGGAAGTTGGGTAGTTCAGGAAAAACATTTGAAGGTATGTAAGCTTGAGAGCTGTGTCCTCAGGAAGGTACCTTTACCTGGCTCTTAATTCCTTTTGCAAATAATTATCATGTCATTTGTCCACTTTCTGGTCCAACCAAGTACTAACTCAGTAAGTAACAAACCCAAGAATTAAGAAAAATATTTAAGCCATGTGGGCTGTTTTAAATGTAGCTTGAGGAATTTTATTTTTTCAAAAAAAGATTTTTTTTTTTTCATATCTAGCTGTCAGATCACAGGCCATTACATTAATATGAACATTTCAATTGGTCCAGAGAACTAAGGCTACTTTTAGACATGCCTATTGATTTGAGTCTCTTTTCACTGATTTAACTGAATAACTTCTAAAATGCAAAATCTTTCACAAGCTAAACAAAAGGGCAGCCTTCTCAATCACTTACTCTCTGCTGGCTTCTTTTCATCACCATTTCAGGGCAAGGACCAGGACCACATGATCTTCTCACTTCGGGACTCATCCATGTTTTTCTATCTTTCCTCATCTTTCCTGCTAAATAAATCTTCTATGGGTCAAGTTTCACTATATCTAAAGAACTTCATTTCCTCATCTGTTTTGTAATTTTCCATAGTGAGCCACATCCAGCTGATTCTTATTTGAGAGGATCTTTCAGGACCTGTATTAAAAGTAAGTCTCTCCCAAGAGGATCTGCATTGCTTCTGCTGAATGTCCTGGAATGCTATCAACCTTGGAATAATTTGCTATTAGGATCTCCCAAACTTGGAAGGAAATGTAAATTTGATCCCCAATCCAAATAAGTCAGGACTAAATTTACAAATTCTTAGGAGAGCCTTTACCCAGGACACAGGTCTCATGTCCATTTGCCATTTTTAGTCCACAATTTTATTGATGTGCCTAGCCGTTTAAAAGTCCCAGGTTTACATGGGAATCTCAATTACAACTCCCTGCTCTGTGTGAAGGCCAAGGGCATTGTATCATCCTTTGAGGCTACTGGTGATCAGAACCAGGAAGTCCTCAATAGTAGCCATTGAGTCAGCTCCCACTTACTACTCTGTTTAGAAATTCTCCTTCATTTTGGGACCCTGAGAATTTCCTTTAATTGATTGCAAGCCCAGCTTTGTATTTAAAAATATACATATATTATTATATTTTACGCTTCATTTTCAGTTGTTCTTCATCAAGATTTTCAGGATATGTAGCCTCCTATTTTGTCATATTACCACAAATAGAAGCTCATGGATGCTTGGAAGATTTTAAAACTACTCAAATTGACCTTCTCAGCTACAAAGGTACAGGACACAGAATCTGTGTCACACAATTTTGTGTGCAATAATTGGGGCTACTATCACTTATCCTATTTAGCTTGATTTATTTTTATGTGTAGTTGAGTCTTTTCATTTAGATTATAATCTCTTAAAGTTGCAGACTACATCTCTTATTTTCTGCATCTTCTATGTCCCGTTGTGCCTAGGACAGTGTCAAGTATGTGATAGTGAAAGACTGTAATGATTCCATTTTTCTGAGTGATCCCAAGATGAATTGCACGAAAAGTTCCCCAAAGGCCAGTGGTCAAGAACAATGCCTTACCACCTGGCCAAACCAACCAAGCCAGCTAATCGGTGGGCCCTTAAGGCACCCCCACCCTTATTTCCTCCTGCACATAGTCTGATTACTGCACCCGGCACCTTCTGCACTCAGCCCTTTCTGCGCACGGCCCCCTCTATACGCAGCCTCAACTGCACATGACCCCCTTTTGCACGCAGACCTAACAACCTACCACCCAATCCCTTTAAAGGTCAACCTAACCCCCCAATCAGGTAACGCCAAGGCATCTCCCCAAGGCTTGCGGTTTTACCCTTTAAATTAGGTCCCAACCCCTCGGTCGGGGCTCCTCTCAACCACTGCTGTGTCAGTGAATGAGTGGAGTCCAAACTCGAGTTTGTCAATAAACTCCCTTTTGCGCTTCAGTTTCCTTCTTGGCTCGTGGAGTTCCAAACCAGGGCATTACAATAGTTACTCAATAACCATTTATTGCTTGACTTAGCAATCATCAGTTTTTTCTTTCATATGGATTGAGAAAACCATTGTAGCCATCACTCTTGTTATTCTTTCTTTTTATTTAGGTATTTGAATTGTTTTTCTTTTAGTGGAAGTTATTGAATACGCATAATTCAGTAATCTTTTACTCTACTGATGCAGTCCTATGCAAGCAATTAGTATGGATACAGTAGACACAACCTAATATTTTTGCCTCTCTCATTATTGACAGATATAACCCTGGATGTTTCGATGTTCTAAATTTTGGTTGTGTTTAGTCCAGTTTGGGTATTTTAATAGCTGTGATCTGATTTTTTTAAAGGGTACTTGAAGATAAAGGTAAAAATAGACATTTTTGGAGAATAGGAAAATGCTATTTGAAAGTAATCAGTGAAAAGGCCTTATTTTATGAGCTGGCCAACATAGAAGAGCCTAGAAATTCTGAAACATGCGATGCGCATCATCAAATAGGGGATTTCTGAAATTATAGTTGTATGCTAATTACTCATTTTAGGCTATAGTTTTTTGAAGCATTAAATGATCCTAAACCCTCTGTCTCAGTGAGGGGGAAAAATCCCTTTGAAGTCGAGGACTTTTAGTTACCAGTACAGGAATTGTCGCTTTTCTAAACTTGATTAGAAATGAATTCAATAAAAAGAGACATAATGATGGATTTATAAAAATAATGTTCCTTCATCTAATGGGTTTCTTATTCTAATGTTTTTTTTTTACTGTAATCCTTTAAAATTATACAAAAATATTATTTAAGTCATAGTAAAGAATTCATTAAAAGATTAATAGTTCTGGTTTACCAATTCACTTACCAGGTCACTTAATTATTTAGTTCATTAATTCTGTAAATGTCAGACTTACCATGAACTCTAGTAATTTGCATAAGTAAGGTTATAGTTCTATTGGTAATCACAGTCTAACAACTTAAAATAGGAATTTGGCATCATTTATACATTTCAAATGAAATAAAGTAATTTTTTTCTTTTCAAACCAACAAGGGAAATCCAACAGCTGAAAAATTATAACAATATAATCTAGCTATTCAGCCTACAAATTTGTCCATTAAAAGGATGATGATGGGCAGCTATCATGAAAAAAAAATCTCCAAAGAATAGGACAGAAATAGCTTCTAAATTAAGGAATATGAAAGACTCTAGTTTTGAGACAAATGCTTTACTTTTAAAAAATATTCCTACCAATTCAAGAACTATGAAATCTTCTAGGGACCCAGATTTTATTATACTTATTAAAAATGGTTGCTCACTGGGAAAGCTTCAGGTAAAGCAACATCTCATTATCATAAGGATCCTAGAGCAGAGCTGGCAGTTTATATATAATGAATATCATTTACAGCATGCAAATGCATTCACATCACTCATAGGCTCTGTTTACATTTAATACAAGAGAATCTATACAATATTAAAATGGCACATTATTAGATTTAACAATGGAATTAGTATAAATAGCGATCAGTTATTATTTAAACTTTGCCAAAAGTCTCTTGAACAATACATAAAATAATATTTTCTTTCTTTCTTTCTTTCTTTCTTTCTTTCTTTCTTTCTTTCTTTCTTTCTTTCTTTCTTTCTTTCTTTCTTTCTTTCTTTTGCCTTTACGTAGTTTAACATTAACTGAGTAGAGACAATCTGCTGTTTATTATATAAAATAAAATGTTTGAAACCTTTGGGCTCTGTAAGGGCACTTAGAATGTATAAGTACTTTCTTGGGGTAAAATTTTTTTCCCAAGTGCCTGTGAGAAAAGTCTAATCATTTATTTTATGCATGTTTCTCAGCAATTCATAGTACATTGGATCTGCATGACAGCATTTATCTGTGCTCATAGTTCCAGATTTGTTAACATTGGCTAAGAGAGTGTTGACAAAACAGAGAAAGAGACAAAGAGAAATGAAGAAAGAAAGAAAAATCAGGCTTCTTGGGGACAAAATTTTAAATTACAGGTTGAGAAAAAATGATCTCAGTCATTCACAGAGAATGTTACCAAATGTTGCTGTTTTGAGAAATCCATGAGAATGGATCAGAGACTACATATATGCATTCTTAGTTTGGCATGAAGGTAATGAAATCCTGAAGAATGACACAAGATAGAAACCTGCATTCAAAGTTATACTTTGCTTCATCAAAAAAGTAGTAACCCAGTTACATCCACATTTGTGTGACACTTGTTGACAAAACATGTACTTTTAACTTTATTGAGGGAGAAATTGAAATTATATGTCCTAGTACAGGTTTGTGAGAAAAGCTATGTTTGTGTCATTTAACTTTGCAAAAATAAAGGTGGAAGCTGATGGTATCAGTTAGGAAGCTATCATCTACAAGAAGCAGAAATCCCTAACTCAAATTATCTTAAATAATGGAAATGTATTATTTTGCCTGTAAGTCCTGAGATAGAAAAGGTTTCTAAAATTTTCAAGGTAGAAGTTTTAAAATATCATGAAGTCCTCAGATTTTTTTTCCATTTCTCCTTGGTTTTGACATCTTTACTGTGATGGCTTTACATTTATGGACATAAGGCAATAGAGGTATTCCTGCGAACGCATTCAGACATGGCATCTCCCACAGAGTAAGAGCAGCATCCCTTCCTGATTTCCTTTATAGGAATAAGAAACCCATTTCTGCAGATGCTACATGAGCTTTCTAGGACATTGGTCATCCCCTTACTGTCCCACTCCCCCAGCAAAATTCCAGTCACAGTAAAGGGAATGGAACCCTCTCGATTGGTCTAGAAAATCCGAATTTAATTAGGATCATTCTTTCCTGGGTGCAGTCTGGCTTTTCCAGCAAGAAGAAGGAGAGGATTGATATTGAGGAGAAACTCCAGTGATTATTACGCCCAGTATTCCAAAGAACATTGGGAGAATTCTGGACTTACAAGCTAAGGCTCTTGATCTTTTGCCATATAAACTTCATCTGGGAAAAAGTTAGACTTGATAAACTATTCTCAGGGGAATACAGGGTCAAAAAGTTTGGGCCATTCCATCTCAAAGGGGACAATAGAAAGGAACTTGTCTTAACTGTGCCTACATGAAATTGTGAAAGGCAGGCTGACCTTGGCAAAATTAAAAACAAAAAAAAAAACAAAACTGCACTTTACCTTGAATGACAATTCCAGCACTTACCAATGGGTACATTGGCCAAAGCAAGTGTCTCTCAGAACATCAGTTCCCTTATCTGTAAACAGTGAATGGAACTACCTGCCTTACAGTGTTGTTGCAAGGATTCAGATAATGTATACGAAAGTATTCTGTAAACTGTAAAGTTCAATACCGTGTAATTGAAAGGTATGATTAGCTAATGAACCAGTCAGTTTTACCTCTGCATGCCACACTTCTCCAGCCGTTTAGTCATGTTTTCCTGCTGCCTCACCAAAGTAGCTTCCTGCTGTCTCATTACCACCTCATGTTTAACATGGCAAAGATCAAGATTTTAATTTTTTACCAGAACACACTCTTCTCTTTTCAACTCTGCAGTCCCTGTGGAGAATATTACTCCAGTGTCAATCACCCAGGCCTGAATCTGAGTCTGTTTTAGAAACTGTTCTTTCAATCTCTCTCTTCACAACTGTGAGTTCATTAAATCTTGCCACTTCCTACATAGTTTCTGTAATTTTCAGCCTCCCCCCACCCTTGCCAAATAAGTATCTAGTTCAGAGTGCTGTCATTTAACACATAAAGCTTCTGAAACCTTTTCATCAGCTTTGCTTCTTCAACTTTATGTGAAATCTCCCTAGACAAGATAGAAACGTGCGAATTCCTGCAACATGACATTTCCTTACATGCTCTACAAATCTGGCTGTTGTGCAACAATATAGAATGTTATTAAATGTGGACACTTAAAGTTCCCATTAGACACTTGGAAGCAGGGAAATTCTGCAAATCTGGGCCAGAGAGTTCTTTGATAACTTCCTTTTCCCTTTTCTTTAGCCTCGGGAAGGGTGGGCAGGAGAAGACCTGATAAATCTTTGAGGAAGTGTAGGACTTCCTGAATAAATCAAAACATTTTTCTCATTCTTTTTGCCTCAAGCCTCTGAGTACTAACCTATATCTCCAGGATGTGACAAGGGTACATCATAGTTCCCAGGTCAAGATGAAAAAAGAAAAAAAGAAAAAGAAACTGAGATAATACTCACTTTGAGGAAATGGTAAACATAGATTAGAATGATAGAGATACAGTTTGGATGAGATGGAGAGATTTAGAGATGGTAAAGAATGGATCCCAATTCATAATGAAATGACTTTGGTGAGTATGTCGATGAGTGGTGAAGGGGAGTTTGACTATGGCACTGAGGTGTGTGATTGATCTAGAGGCAAGGTACCTGGTAAGACCTAACAAGTTATAAGTGGTTAGGATATGGAAAAATGTAAGATATGGAATGGACCATGGTGCATGATGATTGTTCAGAATGTCATATGCACAGTAAAGGACAGAGATAAGATAAACTCGGATTTCAGAAGCTGAGGGGAAAGGGTGGAGAAAGAATGGGACAAATACGTTGTGTACATACGATGCATTAGGAGCTCTACTATGTTCTTTAAAACTGTCATCTAATTAAATCTTTGCAGTAATTCTATCAGAGAAATGTTGTTATTGTAGTTGTTGCAGATAAGGAAAGTAAAAGAATTTGCTCAAAGTCTCTCTAAGCAAAGTGACTCCAAGCACTTGTATATTGCTTCCCAGTCTCTCATTATATCATGTGATCACTTTTATAATAACCCTGTGGGACAAGCAACAATGGGAGAGTTTACAGTTAAAGGGACTAAGGCTCACACAGGTTAAGGGCCTTGCTCAAGGTCACACAACTTGTTTTTTGTTGTTTTTTTTTTTGTTTGTTTGTTTTGTTTTTTGAAGATGGAGTTTGAATTCAGATCAGCTTGGCTTCCAAGCTCACTAAATTATACCAGTAAATATAATAAGAAAAAATAGAGCTTAAACTCAATCCTTATATAGAGCTTCACATATTAGGTATAATTTCATAGATACTAGTGAAGTGGTTTCTAAAAGAGTAGAAGTGAATCAGTTTGCTTTTTGACTTGGGTAAGAAATGAAGATGCTCTGGCACCCTTATGCTACTCATCTGAATTTGCCTGGTGTTCACAGTGGTACTCCCAGCAGCTAGACAACTCTCCCCGTGAGAAGACCAGATGTAGTGCTTCTAAGGCTTCAAAGAGTCAAGAAGGAAAACCTCTTACTTCTTAGGTGCTTTATTTACTCTAAGTGGCCTAAGCAACAGCCACTCTCCTCTACCTACAGTCTTTAACTGCTGTTTTCAGTCAAAAAAATCATCTCAGCCTTTGAAGTCCAGAGGATTTCTAAACTTCAGATTGGGAAGGAGTGGGCAGGGACAGAGAAGAAAACTGTGAGACTGTCTGGCACATTCATTCATCCAACAACTGTATTTGAGCACCTACTATGTGCTAGGGATAGGATAGCAAAACAATATAGACTAGGTCTCTGCTTTATTTTAGAGCTGGGATCAAATCCTACCTCCCTCCCCAGCACTTGTCTGTGTGATCTTGGGAAGATAATCTACTTCCAGGATTTTCATTTTATCCTCTATAAAATGGAAATAACTATGACACCTGCCTTTTTAGGTTGTTGTGAGAATTAAATAAGAGAATTTAAATAGCCCATTGCATAATATGTGATTAGTAAGTACAACACACACATACGGACACACAGTACTCAGCACCCAGAACCATAGGTTCTTAATAAATACACAGTACAGCGAGCTGAAAGGAGGGGGAAGTGCAGAGAGAACATGTAAATACAAATGTTTCTAAAATATCAAATAAGCTTTAATTATGTTGAATAAGGACTTCGATAAAGAAATTCTTGGTTAACACAGAAACATATATCATATTGAACCGATTTATCAAACTAATGATTAGTCAGCTTTGAAAATATGAAGTTGCCAAGCCTCCCCTCAAGAATACTCCTACTCCATTTAACATTTTCACCTATTTATCATCATTATGCAAAACTGTTAGTAGCTGACCACCTATTTAACCACAGGGCTAATCATCTCTATTTACACTGAATTCAGAAAAAAGATATCCAAGAAGACTATGCCCCCCATAGGGCTTGAAGGGTATTATTAATGTGGCTGGGCAAATACCTCAGCATTATTGAGCTATGAATTGGATTATTAACATGATGATTGCATATTTAAGAAGACTCTCAAAAGCATTTCTTTTGCTCTCCATACCCGAAATAAAGTGAGGTGTGTATAACATATACCCATTCTCATTAGATTTTTTTCTCTGCTACTTTTCTAAAATTCTTGCATTCTACAGCATCTCCCCAGTGTGCACTGAATCTTTTATGTTCCAGTATAGCATTAACAAAAGAAGTTCACAAGGATTTTATAGAAAAGATTCTCTTCTCTAACAAGTATATTTCTTAGATATTTTTCTCACTTAAAACTTACCAGAGGCAAAACACACTGCATTGAAAAGAGCAAGAAGGTATGATTCACATTTTTTTCTCCCTTAATACCTGGGCTACCTTGAGTCTTTGGACTTTGAAACCAGTCAAATTCAAGACTAGTAAAGATTCTGAGTATAAATTACTCTACAGGCAGACTTAATTTATTTAACAATCCAGTCCTGCAGAGATAATTTTTTCTAACTTATTCACATATTTGTTAGTTTACTCGTTCATTTGACAAGCAATCAACCACAACTTGGTATCATACCACCGGTTTGTTCCTAAGATTATGCAGATGAGTAATTCAAGTCAAGCCCTGTCTTCAAGGAGTTTGACTCTGGGAGTATAGGAAGGAGCCAGATTTATAAGGAAAAAAATCATAATGCAATGTGATAGGTATCAAAATAGAGGTGCATGTAAATCTTTCCATGAGCACAAAGAATGGAATGATTAACTCCGCCTAAGGTACAGTTTCAAATAGGGTATAAAAACTGAGAGAAAGGACAGTAAGGGTAAGGCACAAGAATGTTCTAGGAATATCAACTAGTATGACTGCAATAGGAAAGGAGGTTAGACATGGAGTTTGAAACCAGATAGTCAATTAAAGTTTTTAAGTGGAGTGGAATAATTAGAAGGCTAACTATAAAAGCTGTGTGTTGAGGAACAAGAAACAGTATGGGGTGGGAGATAAGCTAGTTTTAAAGAAACTAGTTAAGGAATGATTTCATTAAATCAAAGAAAGATCATAGAGACTGAATTAAGGAAGGGGGAGGGACAATAGCAAAATAGTGGATCTATAGAGGAATATTTCCAAGGAAGCAGAGACAAACTTTGGTTCTTAGGGGTAAAGAGTGAGAGCAGAGGGAGTGAAAGATATCTCACCACAGCACACATGTATCATCCTATGCGTGTAGCTATCCAATTTACACTGATTTTTTAAAGATCAGCAAACATTTTGCTCATGAGATCACACTTGAGAATTTATATTAAAATACATGTTGTTTCATTATAGAGTACTTTCTTTTTTTGTGTTAGGATTAGGGCATTATTTTTAAAATTATGTTTGTGGGTAAATCATATTATCTATGAATTTTTTATCAGTATAGTAATGGAAGTGTTGCAAAAAATGTATAACAAAAGCGAGGCTGGTTCTGATGGGGTTAATATTTTTGGTACTAGAGGAAAGAAACAAATGACAAATTCAGATATATTTGTAGCCTGGAAAGGTAAATGCAATACTTCTGAATGTTAAGTTTTTACTTAATATGGCCTTAGTGGGGAGCTGCATGTTTTTTGGCAAGCTCTAATGTTCTAATGGTCCCTACAATGAACCCTAAAGATGTTGGTGAATTTGGTTCTCCATTTTTTCTCCATCTATATTGTAGATCTTATGGAGTATGTATGCATAAAACACATGGCACCCTCTAATCTAACCATTTAAATCAACTATGGCTACTTCCCTTGGTCTTAGTCCTTAACCCCTATTGTGTTGGTGACAACCTCATTGCTTGATAGCCACATTCCTTTTGCTCCTCTTGCTGAGCTTAAAAGCATCCTCTAAAAAGTAACTATTGCATTCCTCAATTACCATCTCTTAGCTGTAGATAGGGTGACTGTAACATTTATCATTCAAATTGAATGCTTTTGAAAATGAAAAGGGATGGTACTAATAAATACGTGGAGATTGTCCTGGCAAATCAGGATGTATATTCACTCTAATTGTACACTCCAGAGTGGTAAAGAATTTGTAATTATTTATTCATCATGGAAGTGACCAGATATTCTTACCTAGACCAAATGGTAACTAAAAACAAGTCCTTGTGAGAAAATTAACTCTTGAAGGCAAGGACTATATAATTCATCTTTGCATCTCCAGTGTTCAGCTCAAATATGAGAAATAAGTTTCAGAACCTGGTCAAGAGATTTGGATCTGCCTCTAATTGACCAATATACCTGGTATCAAAGTTATCACCCAGTAACCAGAAAATCTCATAATGCTATTAAATGGCAACCACTTCCCAGGATGAAAAATAATGTTTTTTGTTCTTTTTCACTTCTTTTTTGTAAAAGCCAATGAGAAAGTCTTTTCTTTATTATTTTCCTTAATTTTGCATTATACAATATTTGAAGTATACAGAAAAGTTTAATACAGTCATGTAAGTCAGTGTTTAGGATATATCAAGTTACTTTTTATAAAGCAGAGGCTCTGAAGAAAAGAAACAATATTCAAAACTGGGCCTTTCTTCACAGCCCAGCTTAAAGCTAAAACTCCCTAGAGTAGCACTTCTCAAACTTAATGTACATGTGAATCACCTGGAGATCTTGTTAAAATACAGGTTCTGGTTTGTAGTCTGGATGCAGCCAGAGATTCTATGTTTTTAACAACCTCTCAGGAATGCTAATGCTGCTGGTCCCCAGACCACACTCTGAGTAGCAAGGGCTTTAGAGTATTTCAAATCTAGCATTGGTATCACTTCCTGCTTTTAATTGTTTACTTTCCGTCACTAGGCCAAGCACTCCTCTGAGGAGGGCTTAAAGTATTCCATTCATGTCCCCAGGCTTTACTTAGCTCTGCACCTGGCATGGCTCTGTGCCTAGCATATGGTAGCCCCTCAATATAATTTTATTGACTGAATGATAGAAAGCAGTTCAACCTGTGTCTTCTTATAGACACTTCAGCCAGCAAATCACTCCTTTCCTCCTTTAGGAGGACCTAGTAGATAATACTACCTTTTCTTTGTATGTAACACACCCATTTGTCAGCATATTAGTTTCCTTTTCAAAGCTAATTTCTAATTTGATTTTACTTTTAGAAAACTTGCACTGAGTCGAATGGCTTGTATCTCCAGACTGCAGCTAGTAAAACCAACTTAGCTTTTAGCCCTTGATCAAGAAGTCTGCTTAGACCCAAATTAAAAGCCAAGAAAATACTTTCTATGGATTTGCCTATTATGGATATTTCATATAAAAGGAATCATATAATATATGACTTTTTGTGTGTGATATCTTTCACTTAGCATAGTGTTGACTGTATTTCTGGTTGATCATGGGAGTTTCAGAACTTATGACCAATTCTTGGTATCTGGACAAACCTAAATCAGTTTTCCCTTGATTACACAGTAGTTGTATTCTTGAAAAAATCTGTATGTATTAAAGCCTTCCAGAGTCACTTGGTGCTTATTGTACAACAGATTTTTTATCACAGATTGTTTACCTACATGAATGTCCCGTAGGACATTTAATAGTTGTGTAAGACATAGGAAAATATGTCATTGTATCTCATGGATTCCTTGGTCCCACTTAGTGCCTGTTAGGCCTCCCATTATTTTTTCCAGGCAAAACCATTTGCCCCTATAAATTCATAACATGTTCTTCACTCTCATTGAGAACCACTGTTTACTTAGCCTCAGAGATGAAGTACCTGCTTTTCCCCTTTAATGCTTATTCCTTTATCCACGTTCTTGGTCCTATCCCTTCTTGTTTCTTTTAGGTACTTATCTTTTTCAGATAATTTCAATTTCTTCATTGTTGTTGACACTGCCTTGTCATCTAGCTTTCTCTCTCTTTCTCTCTCTCTCTCTCTCTCTCTTTCTTTCACTTCTCATTATTTAACCATCAACTTTGTGAATAGAATAAGTTATATTTTAATTTTTAGCCTCTTATTCATTTTCTACCCCATGTCTTTCAGATACTCTGCCATCTCAACACAACTGCTCTATCAAAGGCTCCAACACAATGGCTCGTTCATTCTCCAACCCCTACCCCTAATCCTTACTTGACTTCCCTGTGGAACCTGATCTGGTGATCTCCTGGCTCCTCAAACATGTCTTTCAACTCCATTGCATTCTCCTTTGCCTCTGTCATCCTCTGGACATACTTTAAATGTTTAGTGAAAATTTCTGTCTTTGTCCACACACTGATGATTCCTGAAAGTCTATTTCTAGCTAGATTTTTCTGTGTTCCAGATTTCTCTGCTGAGTTCCAAACCTGCATATCTAACTGCCTGTAGTCATTGCCATCTGAATCTTCTAAAATTATGTTAAAAATACAATGACAATAATCAACACTTCCAAATGTGTGCTCACTTACCTTCCTTCTGATTTTCTCTTACACTCATTATCTTTTTTTTTTTTTTTTTTTTTTTTTTGGTAACACATCACCTAACTGGAATTCATGACAGAAACCAAAGCTATTCTGAATTTTTCCCTTTGCCACTTGCCCTTCCCCCATCCCCCTCCCATTATTAAATATCGCATACTTTTTTAAATTTTTATTTTTCATTAGACATCTCTACTGTTACTGCTTTTCTCTGGACTTTTGTCTTCTCTCACTGGAGTTATTATTGTACACTCCAGAGAAGAGTAGTCTAGGAGCAAGAAAAGAAATTCAAAAAGAAAAATAATTTTAGATAGACTATAAATTGAATCTAATTTCTTTATTGTTAGTCTCAGTCTCCCAAATTTCCCAGCCTTGATTTAAAAGAAACGACTGTGCTCTTCCTATTCTCTCTACTTACTCCTATCTACTTCATGAAAACTCTGTCCTTTTGAGAGGTTAACCTATGGTTCAATACACCTCACTTATAGCTAGGGGTCCAAGATTGCTTTCCTTAAATTGTAGGAAATGTCTTTTCAGGACCTCCATTAGCCGTCTGAATTGTTTTTAATCTTTGGTAATCATAAATAGATATTAAAAAGAGAAAGATTATGGAGACTATAGCTTTCCAGTGGGATTCTTGAATGACTCTTTTTCCTAGTCAGAAATTTCTTTTTCTTTCTGTGACCGTTTTTCTGGCTCATCTTTTCATTCTTTAAATATTTACCCTAATAAATGCAAAGCAATTAAAAAAATTCTAAAGTACTTCAGCAACTTAAAAAATATGTTATCTGAGATGAATTGATCTCCTGTCAGAGAACAATATCATTTTTTAAGAAAAAGCGTGACATAATAGATAGGCAGATAGATTTATGTGTGATATTTGCTGCACTCAAATTCTCGTCCTGATATTTACTTATATTTGCTTGGTAAATGTGGACAATTTAATCTCTCTGAGATTCCATTTTCTTATCTGTAAAGTAGGGTAGTGATATGTCCTGTCCTGTAGGGTTCTTGTTAGGAATAAATTTGTTAATTTGTTTAAACATAGTGCCTGGCATGGAATAAGATGTGCTAAAAATGTAGGTATAATAAAACCGAAGGAAACAAAGTTTCCAAATAGAGCTATCAAACAATGTATACAATAATCCTGATATATATTCATTAATTTAGCAAGAAGTCTACATATTACTTTTCTACTTATCATGCTGGTTTGTATTTCAATTTACTATCTGCTAATTGATTGTGACCAGATAAAAGGTGATAGTAAAATTTTATTATTTGTAGACACCTTTTTCCACCTGTCCCCATGGTTCCCTGCTGCTCACTTCTTCGGACATCTGCTCCAATGGCACCTTAGCACAGAGGCTACTCCTCTATCTCTCTTGTACACCTTGCTCTGGTTTATTTTCCTTATTTTTTTTTGTACCATCTCATGACAGTACATATATTTACTATATGTAATCTGTTAGATGTAAAATTAAAGTCTATTATCCATGACTAAAACTTTTCTTTCACTAGACAGTGTCTCTTTTGCTCACTGATGTATCATGCATCCCCAACCCTAAAACAGTGCCTGGGACATAGAAATTGCCCACTAAATATTTGTTGAATTAAGTTTGTCTAATTTAATCCTGGAAAAGCTCAGTTCTAGAGGGCAAGTATTATTTTCCCTTCTTACATAAAAGAGTAAAGAGCAAAGATTCTTAACAGGGATGGAAAAAATTTCAAGGAATAAAATTTAGGGAGTCCTTGAATTTGAATGGGGAAAAAACTTACATATCATTTTCACTAACCCCTAACTAAAATTTAACATTTACTTCTTTAATGAATGCAAGTAATAAGAAGCAATAATATTATAGGTATCTATCATTTTTCCATCAATAGATATCACAAATATTCTTATATCACATTAGAGTTGTTGTAGACATCTCAAAATATTGTTTACTTGTCAATACCTCCAAATTATGGTCTTTTTGAGGTACCTCTCTTGATATTGATATATAATATAATAAAGAAGCACATTTATTATTGTGTCAGAAAAAAATTAAGAACTGAATTCTTCAAAATCCTCTGTATTATTTTATTCAATTAAAAACCTCATTGAGAAAGCATCCATGACTTTCATCAGATTATCAAAAGGATCCATAGCACACAAAAACTAAGAAACTTTGGTATAGAAGCTCAACAAGGTGCAGAGCTTTATCTGGTTCATATAACTGGTAAGTGGAAGTTATAGAGTTAGAATTCAGTTCAGACCTTTTTTGTGTAGCCTTGTTGCTCTTCACTGCCAACCTCATGAGGTAAGGGGGTACACGTACATGGTGTCAGAGATGGTTTGTTCTGGAGTTTTGCAGCATGGTGGCCCTGACAGAGATATATTTGATTTCATGTTTACTCTTCTTTCTCCACATCTGCTTCATAAATCTTTAAATACTCATTAGTATAGAAAGAATAGGTGATACTTCCATGTCTTTCTATCTAATTTTTTAGTATGTTGGTCAGTCAGTATTGCCCATTTCAGCCATCTGGGTTAAGTTATGCCAAAATATGAGGATTAAAAAATTATCAAGTTTAGTAAAGAATCTCTCACTGGATTAAAGTTTCAGCTCTTGGTTGCAATTCCTTAACTGTTTGGGTGACTGGAGATTTTATGGTCTGTGCTTTTATTGATGGTCTAACCAAATTCTCCTTAGTGTAATTATTTTCTGTTGACCTCTGATTCTGTAGTTGTTTCACTTGGATATAACATTCTTCATTTAGGGTTCTAAATTGTTATTGTGGCATTTACATGCATAGTTAAACAGTTGTCATGCTTCAGTGTAAATTTCTATTTCAGCATATACCATTTTCAAAGACATGAACTCATGTACATTTCATTTAATACTTCAGTATATAAAAAGTACATATAGAAAAGTGAATTAATAATTAGGAAACATAGATATGGAATATGGGATAAACATGTATTCACACATACACGCATTTGTTTCTGAGTGGTAGATGATGAAAGTAAAACTTGGACTTGTGTTATTCAATTCCAAGTTACAATATCTGCATTACCCTCCACCACACATCTGTGATGCTGTAAGCACTAAGCCACAGTCATATACAGATAGGTGTGTTTGGCAAACAGGGATGTGGGAAGGTGGAGAGAAGTAAGCTTGAAAATCAGAATAAATTTTTAAAAGATTATCTTAATTATAATTATTAATGCACATTGTAGTAATGCATTCATATATTCCTTGAAGAATGTCTCAGCATAGACAAGCGTGAACTTTGGTAGAGAAATAACTATGCATTTTCCGACAACTCTGCCTACAACTATCATTGTTTGATTTTAAAAGAGAAAGCCATATATAGCTAACAAGAAAGAGACAAGTTAGAGCTGCCAGTTGAACATCTGAGCAGACAAGGACAGATACTGTTCCTGGAATATAGAATAATGGGTGCTTTGTGGGGATGAATCCCTTGTGGATATGATGACTTTGCATAAATGAAGTTTTTTGCCTTAATTACAGCATTCTTCTTGAACAAACTCAAGATATGTTTATGCATTCCTGATCTCAGAATCACCCTTTCCTTCTTGGGTACACTCTTTTCCTACCTTATAGACCAATATAACTCACTAAGGGGAATTGAAATGATTGGTTAGGCTGTGATTACGTGTTACATGGTAGTTATTTCTTCCTTGGTGTCTTTCAACAGCTATGTCTTTTAACATGCTGTTTCTTCAGCCAGAAATCATTAGTATAGATTATGGCCTAGTTGCTATTCCCTGTGAGAACCAGCCTTCTGTCCTAGAGTTGCTTTTAGCCAAGGAAACCCTTAACTAGGTTGGAAAACTATTCTCTAGGTGTTTTAATTTTATTCTCACCAATTCCAGCCATCCTCATCCTCAAATGAAAGGATGGTTCAAACTTCTCCCATCTATTCATCAATAGTACATTCTCATGGGGTGTCCTGCATGTGTAAGGCACAGTGGCACATCAAACCTTTGTGAAGTCTCTGTCCTCAGGGCACTTAAAATTTAATTAGGTAGATAAAACTCATATTCGTAAAAGTTAGCCAGCAACATCACAAGATCGTATATGATAAATATAAAAGGAACAACAGCAATAATAGAGGCCACATAAGTTCAAAGAATCATTGTAAGTTGGAGTTAATTGGGAAATACTCATGAAGGAATTGAAAACATTTGCACCTAGAAATTCCGTCTATGAAAAATGGAAAAACCTGCTCAGTGGTAAAAGACATTGACCATATCTAATAATGATACAAATATAGCAACTTTGTTTATAAGTTTTAAAAAAAGTCTCTAAACATAAAAAAAGTGAGTACAATCAACTATTAAAGAAACCATTTAATTTAGGAAGAAGAAAGTGATGTTTAGAATTGGACTTTCTCTGAAGTCTTTCTTGTCTGTGTCCTCATTTCAGGATAACCCCAGTGTGTCATTCTGTACCCAGAAACTTTCACCCTTTACGTAGTGTCAGCTTAAAAGATAAGGAAAGGGTAGACAAAGATAATGTTCAATGTTAAAAATAGAAAGATTAAGAAAGTCTTCTCTGTTCAGTGCCTCAGGTTAGCTCAGTTTGCATTTCTTCTTCTTCTTCTTCTTCTTCTTTTTTTTTTTTTTAATAAGAAAAGGAGATTCAAAGAAGTACAGAAACAAGAAAAAAATAAGCTGTTAAGTAGGTGGTGGGAAAAAAAAAACCCACATTGATAAAAATTATAAACAATGTTGCACAGGACCTGCATGAAGCAGGCTATCTGAGTATACTGTGAGGCATGTTTACCAGAAGAAGAAAGATCAAGCAGGCTGGCGCCTTTAAAATGTGCAAACTCAGGAGTTCAGGCACACATACGCTTTTGTGTGTGTTTTCTCAGAGGACGTTTTTAAACACCAATCTTTTTCTAATCTCAACTGTGTTTTTAAATTGAGGAAGGTATGAGATTTCTTATAGAGGACATAGATATGCAGAGGTCCATTAGGAAGTTATCTGATATTTAAATGCAAAAACTGCAATTAAAATCCTACTACACTTTTCATAGTTTGTTTTCTTTATTTGAAGCAGTCAGGAATTAAAAACAACTGAAATTATTTTTGTAAACCTTTCAAGAAGTTCATTTTTGGACTAAGCCCAAACATAGTCAGTAAGCCAAAATGGTCTATTTTCACAAAGAGTTGAGTGATGGAAAGCAGAAACTGTCATGGAAAGTGTTATGTGAATACTCTCATTAAACAAAAAATGGCTGTGGATTGGAAGTAGGTATTTCTTTACCTTTTAAAAACTCTAGCAAATTATTTCCCTTTGGAGGATGATCATTTGGGCTAATTTGCCTGCATTCCAAATTTTAGGAGTCTTGTGATAGTATGGGATTTTTTTTTGACACGTTTCCTCCCCTTTCCCCCCTCACCCTTGGGTCTGTAGAAAAACTGGACATTTCTCAACCAAAAGACGGGGATGTTTAAACTCTAAGTGTAGTGACTGTCTCACTGATTTTGATTGACAGGATTTTGTTCTATGTAATTCACTTACTAATGTAAATTGTGACTATAGTTTATATACTTCCATTAGCTACCACTAAAATATTGTAGTAAGGTATATTCTGAGATGGATTATTCACAAATTATTTCAACAGTTGTGTAAAACTATAAAGCAGTGGTTCTCAAAATGTGGTCTGCCAACCAGCAGCTGTAGTATCACCAGGGGACTTGTTAGAAAGGCAAATCTTAAGACTTTGGCCCAGGTTTATTGAATCAGAAATCTGGGGGTGGAGCCCACCAATTTGTGATTTAACAAGCTGTGATTCAGATAAGCTAGATGTCAAGAACCAATGTTATAGAACTTAAAAGTTGAAGGTAGAATTAAAGTAAAAGTAAACCTATTTATTGCTCTAAAAAAAAATTTGAAACACCTTTTTGTGAAAAAAAAAAATTATTCTGAAACAAATTTGACTAAACAAGATTTCATAATATGCCATCCCATGATGTGATAGATTTAGCCTTTGTTCATTCACTCAACATAATATAAATATTTGAGAATTTCTTAAATGCTCATCATATGGAATATTTAGTATAGGATAATTCTGATGCATTATTAGTAATTTTCCAGATGATAGTTTTGGGTGAAATGAGATTCAGAGAAAATTTTGGTTCCATGAAACAAGCTCTAAGAAGATCCCAGCTAACTTTAGCATTTGAGAAATAGTCCAAAATACAGATTAACAGTAATATCACAATGACTGAAATTTATGGAATTACTCCATTCGAAAACAATCTTTATTCTAACATTTTAAATTCTCTTCACATAACTTAGAAAAGGATCTGGGTAATACTGTCACAAGATAATATCTATATCTGACTAATATATGTAAGATACTTACGATTATTTTTAACAGATACCATTTCATTATGCTGAAATTCTAAACCTCTTGGTAAACTTTCATTGACCTCTGTTGCCAAAAAAGAAGAAAAAGAAAAGCAGTATTGCAGGATAGAAAGAGTAATTTAGCTGTGAAGTTGGGGAATGCAATATTTAAACTTGATTTTGCCACTGACAATGTGTAGATGTGAACAAAGCACTTATCCTCTCTGGGCCTCAGTTATTTAATCTGTATAATGGAGAGGTTGCATTGGATCTCCAAATCCTGCTTCAATTAGCTATTATGGTATGGCAAACTATCATGAACACAGCAGCCTACAATAGCAACCATTCATTATTTCTGATGAGGCTGCAAATATTCTAGGTGGTTTTGCTGACCTAGCTTGCGCTTGGTCAATCTCAGCCAGATTCACTATATTAAGACAGCAGGGTGTCTGGAAGCTGATCATTCTAGAATGGCCTCTATGTGTGGTTTCTCATCCTCCAGGAAGCAGCTTGGGCTTGTTCTCATGACCACGGTACAGTTCTGAGAGAACAAGTGGAATCACGCAGGCTTGGGGCAGAGATTCTGAACTGGCACAACAATGTAGCTGCCATATTCCATAGGCCAATCTAAGTCACAAGTGAGGGAGATTCAAAAGGTGGGGAAGTAGATTCTACCTTCAGTAGAAGGCACTATAAAGTCACATTGCAAAAGGTGTGCTACAAGAAGAATTGGTGCTTCTTTTGCAGTCAATCTACATTCTTAGCTTTGAAATACCATGACATATAAAAAAATGGACTCAGTATAACACTGTAGTATGCTCACTGTGGACTAGTTCAGGTGTACAGAACTATTTAGGAAAATGGAAGCTGCAAAAGGATATAACATATTTGTGAAAACTGTCGTAAGCGTGTTTTAAGCAAGGCTTCTCTTTAATTATTATCTGAATTTCACATAAAGTCTGCTTCATCAACTGGATAAATATTTGACTGCTGTTCAGTAAATTGCATTAGTTTACTTTAACTGTGTGCTCAGCCTTATTCAGGCATCCTACATTAGGCAATGTAGTGTGTAATGCATCTCTGCAGGTGACCAGAGCTATTCTCTGTATGAGGTAAATTAAAACTCATATTTTAAAAATTAAACATTCTTGCACTTCATGATTTCAATATTTAATTATAACCTGTGTCAAGGCCTAATCTCTGACTGAGTCAGGATGAAATTAATCAAAAAAAAAAAAGAGGGAAAAGTTTAGCAATTCTTCTACACTATAAAAATTAATGTGGTTTTCTTTAGTCGCACAGTGATGTTTATATCTGTTTAATGGAGAAGATTCCAATATACACTAAGTTTGGTAGACCAAATGCCATATATGAGGTGACAGGGACATGTTCAAAAAGATCAATACCATGAACTAATATTTATTAATTTTAACAGGGAAAACCAAATCCCCTTAAAAAGAGATAAATTTTATTAACCTTATTGAAAGGGATAATAGAAAATTAATCTTGGGTTAAAACAAAACTAAAATATGTCCAATAGTACATTTGTTTTAAGTGTTGTGTTTGTTTCACTGGTATTTTCTATTGGAATTCAAAAAACTTCTTGCATGAAAAATTCACAAGTCTTCCTACAAATATTCACTTACAAAATAATAGAAAACATTGTGCTGCAAGTATTTTTTTCTACAAGAATTTGCATAGAATTATAGGATTACATTGATCAGAAAAGAAATGTGCCACAATTAAAAGAGGAAAATGTATTGAGTTTAGTTAGTAGAATTAGCATTAAGACACTGATTTCACAGTCACATGTACAGGGCATCAGTCATGGTTATGAAACAGGAAAGTTAAGGAGGATGATCACACTATTTTCTTCACCACAAAAGTGAGATAAATTAAAAATGTGTTTAAAGTTTGACAGCATGAAACAGAAATTTGTTTGGTTGTTGTTGGTTTTTAACATGTCATTGGTTAACAAAATCTGGTAAGTTTCAGCTGTACATTTTAACAGTAAGTTTCAGTTGTACATTTTACATTGTGTATTCACCTCCCATAGTTAGATTTCTTTCTGTAACCACATATTTGACCCCTTTAACCCCATCTACCTTCCTCTCCCCACTCTCCCCTACTCTCTGGTAGCAACTGTTTTATTGTTCATGTCTATGAGTCTCTGTTTGTTTGTCCTTTTCACTGGACAGAAAGTTTAATTAAGCTTTGTTGGTTTAATTGTCATCTTCATTAAATGACTCCCATTATTATGTAGTCACACTATAAGAAAGAAGTCACAGATAAATTAAATAGTAAGCAGGCATGGAGGCATATCTTTCAATAGGTCTACTTTGGGGAAATTTGGGATGGGTGTGTAGAGTAAACAAAGGGAGTGAACATGAAGGTATGAGCTTATATTGTAAGTGAACAAGTTGTCCTGAGCCTGAATGCTTAGAACATCTTGAATTCTTCAGTCTTCATGCTTCTCCCACTAATTTTGGTTGCAATTAGTACAACCACTGATTTTATATATATGAAAACATTGATTATCTACAATATTTTCAACACTTAAATTCCCACAATGAACAAAATGCTACCAATAAAAAAATATTAAAAACATAGTAACTCTCAAAGTAACTCTCAATGTCTTTATGAAAACACAAATTTAGACAGGGAAATATGCAATAGGTATGAAACAGGCAATAACATAAAAAAATGGCACTACTGAATGTTGTGTAAGATGTGGAGAAATAAGAACTCCCAGACTATTTTGGAGAGAAATTTGCCAATATCCAGTAAATGTGAAGATGTACATACCCCCACACCCTGCATTTCCATATCTTTGTACTAGATTGTTTATCATAACATTAAGTTTAATAGCAGCAAATATTTAGAAACAACCCACATATATGTTGTAATAATTCTTATATGAATAATATATAGTGGTTAAACAAGTATATTAGAGCTATATATATATATATGAACATGAATAAAATACTGAAAAAATGTCCAACAAATATAAATGCATATAGTAGGGTACCATTAATGAATGTTAAAGAACATGCAATACTATGAGTTGCTCAAGTATACATATCTTTGAAGAAAATATATTAAAATGTTTATTTAATTGTAAACACAAAATACAGATGTCTTTCTTCCATTCTCCCTCCCTCCCCCTTCCTTCCTTCCTTCCTTCCTTCCTTCTCTTCCTCCTTCCTTCCTTCCTTCCTTCCTTCCTCCTTCCTCCTCCTCCCTCCCTCCCTCTCTCTCTCTCTTTCTCTCTCTTTCTTTCTCTCTCTTTCTTTTTTCTTTCTTTCTTTCTTTCTTTCTTTCTTTCTTTCTTTCTTTCTTTCTTTCTTTCTTTCTTTCTTTCCTTCCTTCCTTCCTTCCTTCCTTCCTTCCTTCCTTCCTTCCTTCCTTCCTTTCCTTCCTTCTTCTTTCTTTCTTTCTTTCTTCTTTTCTTTCTTTCTTTCTTTCTTTCTTTCTTTCTTTCTTTCTTTCTCCTTTCTTTTTTTACTTCTTGAATGTGTAAAAGGGATATAGTATTGAAGAGATAGATATCATAGAAGATCCAAGGACAAACAAAATCTTTTAAAATTGAAGAAACTATGGTTAAATAATAAGTTTGATAATGGTTAGTGTAGTTAAAATAGTATTTATTATAATAGTCTTCATATATTTCATAATGTAAGCAAGAAAAATGTTATTTCTTTTTTTTTTTTCGATTTATTGATTAGCCCATATTGGTGAATCTTCTTTATTTTTTGTAGATGTTTTCACCCTTTACTGCCAAATTAGGTATCTGTCTTATATCTAAATCCAATATAGGATCCAAACAAGCATACGTGGTAAAGTACTGTTTCAATGTGGTATTGCAAAGTTTATCTAAAGAATAGGCAATAATTCTGGCCCTAGCACCAGTGTTATAAATTATCTTACTATTTTGATTTTAGAATTCAGAAATTGCCTCACTCTGAATGAATGAGTGAAACATTACATAATATTTTATGCCATACATGAATAAATGAATGGTTGCCTAAAATTTTCTCAATGCTAAAGTTATGCATCAATGATATTTTAATTAAAAACTGAGATATAATCTTTGCTCTATGAAAATTACTATTTATGACCATTAAAGCCTTGACCAAATGATCAAATTGGTTTTGGTAAATATTTTTACTATGTAACTTGTTACTGATTAGTGACATTTTCATTGGTATTTCTTTTCTTCACAAAATATCTATGCATAATGCGTGCTTTTTTGTCTACAGCAACTGTACTGATTAAACTAATGCATAATTCTGCTTTTAGACCCAACAGTGGGAAATTCTGGCTATAAAATCCAGGTGACTTAGTGGGAAGTGAAACAACTATCTGAGTTAATGAGAATCACTCGGTTAGATAGTACACAGTGGAAATTTGTTTCCCTCTAAATAAATATTTTATCATCAAGTATATGGAAAAACTGACTTGTCACAAATTTGTAAGCAATAATTTTGATGTAGTATATAATTTATTAGGGAATATTACTATGATAGGTGCTGTAGGAATACATTATCTCAAGGAATTTGTAAAATCCTATGAGATTTTACAGATGAGAAAACTAAGGATCAAATAGGTTTAAAAAAACATTACCTATATTTATACTACCATTAAGTGGAGAGGAGGAATCCAAACCCTGGTATGTTTTTATTGAACGTGTACTTCCCAATATACTAGCCCAGTATTATTTGTACTAGCAACAATAAAACCCTCTACTATAGCAAAATACAGCATTACCACATCACATAATGTTGGAAATTTCTGGTGCCAAATTCTAGGAAAAACAGTTTATGAAAGGAAGGAAAAAAGTAAAGAGATAAAATAATAAAGCAAAGGAGCCAACTATTTATCAAAGCAATAATAAAGATACAACTTTTCCCACACATTTGTCATTTCCTCTCAAAGAACATGTTGCTCAGATTATATTTTCATAAGCTTTCTCTGATATTCAAATTTACACTCAAGAATACCCACATACCTGGAAAAACTTTTGCAGTTGTTTATTTTTAATGAATAATAAACTTTAAAGCTGCAAGTATTCCTAACATATCATCCTACAGAGTTTCAGGAGTGTCTACTTAAGGGCTGCTGTAATAAGTCAGATAGACCAGATAAGAACATAAAGTTCACTTATAGTCCAAACTGCTTGCTCATCTCTTCCTTTGGTGACTTGCAAACTGGAATTATCAACCTCTGGCTTATTAATGATTGAAATCAGTTTTTTTTTTTATTATTCATAATTAAGAGATAGTAAAAATACAGACTTCTAGTGCATACATTGTTAGTTCTCAATTTTTAGGTTGCTACCCATTACTTGTTTGGATGGAACAAAGCAATTAGTAGATTGCAACAAGGATTAAAAAAGAAAAAAAAAGGAGAATAGAAAAGAATGGAATATAATAAGTATCCAAATGCAAGACAAGTCATAAGGGGTTTAAGAACAAGTATTATTTCAGATACATTGATATCTGAAATTCAGTGTAAACATATTTCTTACTGTAGACCATGGTCAAAAGTTAAAAAGCCAATGTAGTAGGATTAACTGGATCTAATTGGAATATTTGGCTCTCTTGTAATCAGGTAACATAATAAGCACACCATCAGACCAATGGATTACTATTCTTGGTAGGTACTAAATAATCATTGATCAGGAGAAATATAATTAGGAAGCTGCTAGAGCTCTTTCATCTGCTATAATTTTCTGCCTCCTCCTATTGTCAAATAGAAGCAGTACTCAAATGCATGCCCTAATTGCTGATGGTACGGCCATCGTTTTCACAAGCTTATATTGTTATTAATTTTTCTCACTCAATTTTAGTCTGTTAAATGGGACAAAAATGATCAAGTCAATTGTTTGGTAAAATGTGGAAAACAGCTTTTGGATAGATTTTATCATTCTTTGACTGATTATTTAGATTTTTTGGAGGACTAATTTAAAATATTAGTCTTAAGCACTAAAAATAATAATCTAAAATGCTTATAATAACTAACACATTAAACCAAGAACTGTGCTATTCCCCACTGTAGCTAGATATAAGAATCACCCGAAGAAGCATTCAAAATATGGTTCTCATGCCCTTACCTTGGATCCTGCAATACATGTCTGTTATGGGGTGCAGGAACCTATGTTTTATAATACACCTTAAATGATCGTTAACATTAGACAATCTTGGAGGGAAACTGTATTGCTTCATTTTACGTACATGTGTGCATGTGCACACACATGAATACTTTGGAAGCAGATTTTATCATCATGTCCATTTTATAGGTTAGGAAACCAAACCTCACATAGATTAAGTAACCTTCCTCAAGTTACCTAGACAGTGAATAGAGAAGCAGAGAGCCACATGCAGGAACCTCAGTTGAGACATACCTTCTACCACAGGCTCCACCCAGTAACTAAACTAACAAATTATTCAATTCTTCTTTCCCGGTTTCCCTTGGATATACCCGTATTTGCTTATCAACATACTAGGTTGATGGACACTTGGTTGTTTCCACCTTATAGCTACTGGGACTCGTGCTGTTCTGAATATTTGTGTATAAGTATTTGCTTAAGTAAGTCTTTTTAATTTATTTGGATATATATATCTAAAAGTAGAAATGCTAGATCATATGATAATTCTGTGTTTAACTTTTTGAGGAACACCAAAATTGTTTTCCTCAGTGGCTGCTTCATTTTACATTTCCAGCAGGAGTTTATGAGTGGTTTCAATTTCTCTACATCTTCACTAACATGTGACTTCTCTTTCTTTTTTTCTTTTTATTCTAGTGGATGTGAACTGGATTTTTATTGTGAGTTTGGTTTGCATTTCCCTAATGGCTAATGATATTGAATATCTTTTCATATGCTTGTTAATCATTTGTGTAGCATATCTTCTTTGGAGAAATGTTGACTCAAATACTACATTTGACTTTTGAATCCTGTTCATCTCTTTTTGCACTGAAGCCTCTCTTTGTCTCCTTCATGTGCAGTAATAATGGTGATAATGATAGTAGCTGCCTAATGCCAGGCACAATTCTAAGCACTTCAAATACATTGTCATTGAATTATATTTTGTTTTATCTCCATTTTAAAGATAAGAAAACTAAGGCCAAGAGAAGATTAAAGTGAACAAGGTTCATTACAAGCCAAACTTGCTCTCTTGAAAGTCCATGCTCTTAACCCTGCATCAGGGGTCTGCAGACTAGCTTGCATTGCTTACATATCCAGGAAATTATTTTTTGCTATGTGCCATCTTATACATTTTTAATAATAAGTTGAAGTGACTGAAAAGGATGTAATTTTCCACATATCGTAAAATATTATCATTTAAAAATGTAACTGTTGGATCATGCTTTTAAATGTGTCCAAGGGACTCTAAATGCCATTGTGAAATGGTACTCAGAACCATTGATTTTAAAAATTCATGAACAATTCTTTCTTATTTTGCTTGAAATTGTACTTTTATATATATTAATTCTCCAGAATGTTATCATAATATAACATTTTTCATGCTTGAAAGTCTCTTATTGATCATCCTTTCATATTTTCTGTAACAAAAATATGAAATATAAATTAAAATTGAATTTTAAACAATTTCTTATAACTATAAGCTCTGAGTGTTCAAGATTCCTTTTGATTGAGCTCTTATTACAATTGTTAGTAGTGGTCAATTCATAAGTCAACAAAATATATTACAAATTTTGATAAATTATCATTAGCTATAACAAGTGAATTTATATTGGAAATGTACCTTTTGAGTAGGATGGATGAGGCTCTTATGGTACCTTGATTAAAGGAAAGTCTGTGCTCAACAAATTTTCAACTTGTGCCTTTGACATCCCAGAGCATTTTAATTATTGAATAATGCATCATAACAAACTTGTGATAGGTGAAAGAAATGCCTCTTTTTTGTCAGTTGATGGGAGCTGTTTTGAAAAGAGTTGTTGGAAAGGGAACCTTGCTGGTATGTTGCTTTTATCATGCATGGGAGAGTTCTGAAACAGGTCAAATTTAGAAAAGAGTACATATAGAAAACTGGATCTAGAAAATGATTTTATAAAATGGTTCACAGTTCACAGTTCACGTATCCTATTCCATGAAGGAGCTGTGTGTACTCCTAGGGGTTTGAAGACAATTATGCTGCACTATATTAATAAGTGAACAGCCTACTAAGACTCTAGCCCAACCTCACTAATAGACCCAGAAAAAAATAGTCACTTGGTACGTGACTACTGTCTACTAAGAATCATGCACATGCAATCTTGTTTAATTGTTGGAAGAACAGAAGAACTCTGCAAAGTAGGATTATGCTCACTATACAAAGAGAGAGAATTTGTGTGAATTGTAGAAATTAAGTGGTTGAGCAAAATTTTGAATTTATTCTTCTATTTTTTCTTTAATTCTTCATTAGGCTGACATCAACTAGAAGCAATGGAATTCATTTGAAATAATTTTTGTTTAATTTTTCTCTTCATTTTCCAAGCTTACAATATTACTTGCTTTTTTAAAAAAACTCACAAGGACAGCATAGAGGTCAACTTAAGTGTATCTGTAATTAATGGAATATGAAAAGAAGAAGTTTTTGAATAAAGAGGACATCTTGTATCCATCATCTACCTTTGGCCACAGATCATTCTCTGAACAATGTCAACACAAAGGTGGGCAAAGCTGTACCCTAATTTTGAAAGAATGCAGAGCTGGGGACCCATAACACAGAATTATTTAAATTATAAGTTTGTGATTTTACACAAGAGAGATAATTGTCTATAGTTGGAGAGGTTGTGTCACTGCATTAAAAAAAAAAATTTCTTAAAGAACGTGAAAATAATTATAAAACCAATTTGCTAAACTGTAGGATAATTTAATTTCTCACATGGTCAAGAATTCAGATTAAAAAAATAAGACCTACTGTATAATTTATTCATGAGTTATAAGGTAATGTTAAGTTTAGCCATCATTCTATAAATAGAGCCATAAAAGCACAGACCAACACCTTTTAGTTACCCTGTAAGTAACTTCATGGTCAGGTTTATCTGGTATACTGAGCAGAAAGCCATTTTTCTATCTCATAATGAAAATATTTGGAAAAACCACTAGAGCAATGAGAGTTACAGAACTCTTAAAATTGTAATTGTCTTATTCCATTATAAGAGTAGAAAGTATTTGGAAATATTTTAGTTTCTAAATAAGTGGCATTATATCATTTTGTGATTACTGATTGCCCCACCCCTTTTCTTTAAAGACTAAAATATGAGGGAAAAAAGAAAAAAGTCAAAAACAAATTTAAAGAAGAATTTTGGCTTTTAATATTAGCATTTCTTTAGATGACACATCTGTAAAGAAAAAGTGTTAAAGTACATAGACTGAAAAGTGTTTATAGAAAAACTATACTTAACTGGTTGCTTCCGCAAAATCCTACGTGAACTTTATTAAAGGGAATAAACTAATAAACAAACAGAAATGAGCCATTACCTAGTAGAAAAAACTTATAAGAGACATCTTTTAAGTTTTAAAAAGTTTCTTTTTTTATACATTTCTGTATTTTCTTCTGTTTTTTGTCTGTTTGTTTTGTTTTTGTGTTTGTTTTTTTTCTGCTTTCTGGCATCTTAGATAATTTCATCTGCTTGTTATAAGACATTTACTTACAGAGACATAGGCTTAAAACAATGTGGAAATGAAACTGACTTGACTACTTTTTAGCATATTCTAGGCACTGAATCAGGTAGAGCATGAAGGTTATGGATTATGAGTAGATTTCAATTATCTGGATGTTCCTTTTCCAGACAATGCAGATTTCATTGTGGCTAACTTCAGTATTCATCAATGAGTTTGTGGAAAACCCCAGAAAAAAGGTAAAGCATATTCATGAGACCGGAACTCAGTTGAGCACACAAATAATATCAAGTCAGTATCAGCTTTTATTCAAGAAAAATCCACTTTGCAAAGTTACCTTGAAAGAAGAATTAACACTGGTGGACAAATTAGTCCATCTTGGGCCAGTTTTATAAGATAAGTGAACACTTGTTTCTTTGAATCCAAGAACTGTGCTGCAACCTGACAATCTAGGGCACAGTGTTTAAAACAGCCACAACAGTTTCCTTAGAGATCTCACAAATGACATTTCTTTATGTGGAACATGATAAGTAAAATTCCCCATCTCCAACTTGTCTTGTATTGCTTTATATCATCTAATTTTTTTTCAAGAAATGTTTTATGACTCTTAATGTATTGTCGGGAATTTGCTTTTAAGCTCTCGAATAATGGGAAAATAAATTGCAATCTAGTGAAATCTTAACAAGATAACCATTTACATTATGAATGCTACAGCCAAAAGGAAAGTAGTAAGAGAAGGGAGTAGTGTTTGATTCTGGTAAATTGTTTCCTTTACAATTTTGCTTTTGTAGGATAAATATAGTTCATGAGATAGCTGTCTAAGGATAAACTGTTAGTTACTCTATTCAATGAAAGCAGAAGTAAATCAGTTTTGGAAGAAATTGACATCTTTGTGAGCATCATTTGCAAGAAAGAGACAATTATTGTTATTTTAATATAATAATTTGATACACTTAATAAGTTATACTTATCAGGCACACTTATAAAATGTATCTCTGTCATTAGGAAAAACACACAACTCATGGTGAAAAAATGACTGCTTCCTCATTTCTTCGATCAAAGCAATCACTGACAAAACATTAACTTTAGCTTTTGAAACAATGACTTTATGGTTTTTAGGGCTCAGTTATGAGCATGATAGCTAAAAAAATGTGTAAATTCAGGTTAATGAAAATAATCTTGCCATGGACACATAGTCAGTGAATATTAAAAAATATTTGTTATTTGCCCTGTGAAGTCACTTTGTAGCTCTGATAGTGTGAACCCTGATGGAATCTTGAAGCTGTTGCTGTCTGGTCTCCTCTTTCTGTTAGCTTTCCCCAACTTTGCACTTTGCCTTTTCTGGTCTTCTGCCCTTGATGGTAAGTCTTAACTATCCAGTTGAAATTGTGGACGTTATTCACAGCTCCATAATGGATATGATTAAGTAGATTCTAATTTTTTTTTTTCAGGAGAAAGGTTAAGTATTTCTAGTTATGTAACAGAAATCACTACAAAGCATTTGTAGAGTTTTCTTGCTGGTCTTGACCACATCACTGAGCATTATCTCTGGGTTCACACAAAAAGCTGTCTCTTTAGTGATCTGTCAAAGTTGGGAAGGTCAAAGAAAGAAAATGGAGAGAAGAAAATCTAGCCTTGATATATAACCCATACTCAAACATTTTAAACATGTGTTTAGCACCATATTTTGTAAAATTTACAGCTATTTTAAAATACCTTGCAAAATTTCACACATGTTTAAAGAACCTACAAATGACATATAAATTAATAAAAGTTCAAGATGAATTATAGAGCTAAAAATAGTGTTGAATTAAATTTTGTTTAAAAAAAATTTAAAGTATGATTAACTTAAAGATCAGATCTCATGCCTGTTCTATTACTGTTCTTGTAATAATAATAATGATAGATAATATTGACTAGTTACTATGTGTCAGGTACTACTTTATTTACCTTATAGGTATCATTTCAACATAGCAAATTAAGTAAATGGTCATTATGTTAAGATACTGGAACTGGAAACTTTACAATATGTGTAGGTGTTTTACCGATGGTTTGTTAGTTTAGAACCTGAGTACAGGAGTTCAAGGGGCAAAAGATCAAACTCCTGTGAAAACTCCTTTGTCTATTACTCTTATTAACATATTTCCTTAGAGACTAAAGTTTAGTTTATAATAATCCTCATCTTTTAAATCCTTCAAAACACTGTTTATTCTAGAGATGAATCAAATATTTTTGATATGACTCTTCCAAATGGTTAAGCATCTGGAAATAAGTAATTAACATGCTTATAATTCAGTAATACCATAGCCTATAGAAGAATGTGGCAGTATTCACCCTGGAATGCATGTTGTTCATTCTAGTTTACTAAATCTTTGGATCTGGATCTGTTTCTGGACTGTATCTCCTTTCCCATAAGCAATTATCAGGACACATGTATTTCCTGAACCTAGACTGAACACACTATCCTGGATCTATGATTTGCCTAAATCCTTCTAATAACATGAAAATTGCTTCTGGGCTGCCTAAAGACCTTTTTAATAGCAAGAATTTAACTTGAAAATTTAACATATAAAAAAAGAAATGATGTAAAGATATTCCTTTAGAATATAAAAAGCAAAAATATTCATATTTTAACTTCTAAAATGGCTATCTATTGTTGTGGTTGTAAGATATTATCTACATTTTATAGGTAGGGTAAGCTAACCAGAGTGCATTTGTCCTTTTTGTCAAATCCTTCACACATAATATAAAATGACAGAAGTGGTATATTGTGCATCTAATAGAAGGAAACATGGATTTTAAAATAAATTTAAAAGAATGGAGGATTATGTTTGGTAGCTGTATAATTTCACATTTTTTTCTCAGGAAGATAACAATAAATTAACTAAATATTTTGATTTGAAATTAAATTTAAAGGAATGGAGAATCATTTTTGGTAGCTGCATAATTTCACAATTTTTCTCAGGAAGATAACTATAAATTAACTAAATGTTTTGATATGTAAATATTTTTTTCTCTTGGAGAGATGGCACATCAGTTTCCAAAATCACTTGTTGAATGTGTTCTCATACTCTACTCATACTACTATTTGCTGTAATGATGTAAAAACCTCAAAAAAGGCAAATAAAAAAATCAATAAAATTAAAAATCATTTTCTTTATCTTAGTTTCTTGAATCACACTGTATCAATAAGGTGCTGTCAGTTGTTTTTTGTTAAATTAAACTTGCTCCAACTAAAAAAATATATATATATTTTGGGGGTCATTTTACTCCTTCTCTCCCTCATTAAATCTCTATTTCCAGAACTCCATGTACTGATTTATCAAAACCAATCATAGTGCAAGGAAAATGGATTTTTCTAATTGATTTATTCCAACTTAGACCACCTTCGGACCTGGAAATAACATCACTTTACCCAAAAACATTCTATTCTACAATGAAATGCAGTAGACTAGATAATTATGTTGCAACCAGGATATCCAGTACATCTGCATTCTTAGTGTTCCAAATTTATTACTGAGGGATTTTTTTTTTTTTTATAATCTGCTGTCTCATATTTTTAGATTAAAGAAAGGTATGAATAAATATTACTGAAAGATTAGGAAGTCTAAATAGAAAAGAAAACAAGATTTCTCCTGTTGTTAGAGACAATGCTCTTTGATCTCTTGTGTTTCTGCATGTCTCGTGAACAGAGACGCTGCTTGTTTCCAGATTGCCTTCTCAAGGAGGTTTCTATGGCAAACATCACTGAAAGATCAGGCAGTGTTGTCCTTTGGCAAAGGTCAGGTAGGCTTACTGCCCATTATTAAAAGGTTCGTGTTCCCTAAACTAGGGTTCTTCTTCTGTAACAGCCCACTATATTAGGCACCATCTGTCCTGCTTTTCATTTCTTTGCAGAATTGAAGCTTGAGGAACTGGTACAAATGCTGATACTCTGACTACTACTATTACTGTGAGTAGTAAATGCTTTTTGTCTCTGACCCAGGAGCATCCTGTCTTCTGTCAGCATCTGTCAACCTGTGACAGGCTAGTAACTTGCTTGTTGTTAACTTGCCTATAGGATAAATTTCAGGCTTTTCACATATAAACCATATTTGCTCTTGAAAGTCAAATCTGGTTAATGTGAAACAGCAAATATTCCACCTTTAAAATTTCTTGTCATAGGTAAGTAAATCATAAACTCTCTGCTAGGACTGCTACATGATAGCCTTGGAATAATTATATTTGCTGATTTTTCTGGACTCTTACATCAGAAAAAGCATTTCTGCTCCTGCAGAATGAATTCCAAATCCAAATTTGCTTCTATTAAGTACACATCACACCTATTCTATCATTTAATTCTTTGCCTTGAAGAATTAAGAAGAGAAAAATCCTTGCAGACAATTTCACCCCAAATCTAGACTGCCTTTCTATGCAAAGCCTTTAGCAGGACTCCAGGCTTGCTCTAGGTAATACTTCATATTTAGCAATGTAAGCATGTTGGGGCCCATTTTATGTTTCAGTGGCACCTACCTTGCTTTGTATGTTAACAGTGCCAAGCATAATTTCTTCAGTCTAATTTACCTCTCTCTCTCTCTCTCTCTCTCACCTATTATCTATCTATCTATCTATCATCTATCATCTATCATCTATCTGTCATCTATCTACCATCATCATCCTCTATCATCTATCTATCCATCTATCTATCTATTCATCTATCTATCCATCCATCTATCTATCATCTATCATCTATCTTTCATCTATCATCTTTCTATCATCTATCATCTACCATCTTTCTATCTATCATCTGTCTATTATCTATCTATCTATTTATCATCTATCTATCAATCATCTATCATCTATCTATCTATGTTTCTTAACCTCTAAATAGTTTGATGCATATTTCTTAAAATCAAGGACAATCTTTTATATAACCATAGAGCAATTGTGTTAAAATCAGGAAGTTAACATTGATAAAACATGGTTATCCAACCCATAGACTTTATTCAGATTTCACCATTTCTTACTTCCTCTGTAGTAAGAATTTTTCTGGTCTAGGATCCAATTCAAGATCACCTGTTGCATTTCAGTTGTCATGTCTCTTCAGCCTTCTTTTATCAGGATCAGTCTTAATGAGTCTTTATCCTTCTTAAGTTTGACATTTTGAAGAGATGGGGCCAGTTGTTTTATAGAATGTTCCTCAACTTGGGTTTGTCTGGTACTTCATTAGATTCAAGTTATGCACAGGTGACAGGAATACCCAAGAAGTGATGTTCTGTTCTTCTCATTGATTCTATTAAGTGGCAGGATATTGTTACTCATTCCCATATTGGTGATGCTAACTTTAATCACCAAGTCCTAAACATGCCCCCCAAGTTTCTCTATTGTAAAGTTACTATTTTCCCTTTGTAATTTATAACTAACCCATGGGAGATTATTTGAAGCTATGTGAATATCCTGTTCCTTATAGTACCTTGATGGCTCTTGCCTGAATCAAAGTACTATAAAGATTGACAAAGAGTGATTTTAAAACTCTATCATTCTTTCTGAATTTATTAGTTGACATTTTACTGTAAGGGTCTTCCTTGCTTCCTTATTTATTTACTTACTTACTTCTGTCAATATGGATACATGGACTTCCGATTTTGTTCAATGGGTTATAATTCACCACTATTATTACTTATTATTACTTATTTTGATGCCTAGATTGTCCTAGATTTGAACGGTGGAAGCTCCTTCAAAGCTGGCTCCTGTGCCTGTCATTCTTTGAGCACATTCTGAATTCTGGCTTACTCTTCCAGTGCTAGCCTTGAACTCAGCCATTTTGCTAGAAACCCTGATTTTTTTTAGTGAGGAGTGATATCAGAACCCAAAATTTGGAAGGTAGGTGTGCTCATTGCCACTGAGGTGTCATTGCTCATGTCTTTTCAGTGGATAGACTGGGAAAAATTGTCATTTCATATCATTTTCACCTTTCACTATTTTTTATTTATAGCTCCTTTCTCACTGTTAGAAGCCTGGCTCCCAACAAGATCAATATATTTACACCTTTGTTCGATGCTACGATGCACATAAACTTACTTCAGAATTACTACACCCATACCACTATGAAAAATAAACCTACTCTTTTAGAGGCATCTGGACTGGGTCTGATTTGTACCTAAATTCAACTTCTTAAAATTCTTTATAATTTTGAATGACTGATTTTGCATATTTCCATTTAATGTTCTAGTACTTTACAAGTTGGTTTATGTAGTTGAAAGTACTGTGAGCATTCTTTTTCAATTAATAAAGATTAATTTGATTTGGTTTGCTTAAGCTTTAATTCTCTTCTACATAGTAAAAATGAGTCAGTTTTTCTTTGGATCCTTAGATGCCACCTTCTGAGTTCTTTCTCAATTTTGTCTCTGTTCTTCTTCAGAGAAAAATTTCTTTTGGATTCTTAGTGAACCCTTGCTTATTCACTTCTTTCCTTTCAACACATAACATTCAGAATTTACACATGTAAAAATTATTAATAATGGTTAGTATTGTCATATGTCCCTTCATACTCTGTTCCCTGTCCCCTAGCCATTAACATGACTTTTTTAGTGATAGAAACTCAAATTATAAACATCAGAAAACTAAGGCAGGAACTTGCAGGATCTGGGGATATCCCTGGTACTGAGAAACCACACTATATAACCTCTACTTTTAACTCCAAAGTATCATACTGGTAAAATAAAATAGTCTCCTGCTAAGTAGATATTTGTCAGGACTGAGCTGATTGAGAAGGGATGGTTCAATGGTGAGATGTCCAGTTGGAAGAATGCACAAGGGGCTGACATGAGAATGAAACAGCAGGCACCAATTTTATTGTGGGGGGGAACACTTCTATTGTGGGGAGAGTGTGGTATTGTGAAAACTTATCTGCTCCCCTTCTTGTGCTCCCCTTCTGCTCTCCAGGGGACCACATGGCTCTATACATATCAGAGTATAATAGTGGTATTCAGCTACACATGTGTGATACAATAAGCTGAAGTATGTTTACATATCATAGGTGCAAAGTACCCTACTACACTAATGTAACATCTTAATCTGGCATCCTATTACTAGTCATGAGCCTGAATCCAGACCTGTGACCCACCAGGTCTGGGACCCACAATACTCATATTCACAAATACAGAAAGAAGAAAGTCTAGCTTTAAATGTGTTTAGAGTACCAGAGGAACTAATAGCAATTTTACTTCTTGTTTTAAGTGCTTTCTAGGTCACTGAAAACCTCTCCTACCAATTTAGTGAGTAACCTTTCTGAAATAAGATCTTACCTTGTCTCAATTTTTCCTTCCATAAAATGAAAATACTACTATATGCTTCTATTTATAGAGTAATCAAGATGGAAAAGCTTTGGGTAGGAATAATGTATAACTTTTAAGCTGCGGTTCCCCTCTAGGGGAAATTAGCTTTCCTTGTGTGGAAAATGGAGACAGAGCTTTGCTTTTAGTGTGTATTACAATAGCTTGTGGTGCTTGTGTACTAAGTAGGCATGCTACCTTCTAGTTTCTTTACAGGAAGATGTATTTTGCCAGGCAGGCTCTCTGGCCACCCAGCAATAGGAACACTTACTCTTGAAATTGAGAATTCAGCTTTTAATAATTTCAGAGACAACCTGTTCTGTCATATATCTTGAGGGCTCAATAGATATTGTGATTCAGTTATTGGCAAAGAGCAACAACAAAGATTAAATGAAATAATCAATGATCAGGTATGAAGTTTAATTAAGGTCATCACTGGAGGGATAGCACAGTGAAATGGTTAAACCACAGGTTCTGAAGCCTGACTGTTGAGATGCACATCCCAGGTATGCCATTTATTAGCTGTATGATGTGGAACAAGTCACCCAACCACTCTGTACTTCAGTTTTACCCACCATAAGTTGGGAACAGAGCAGTTTACTTACAGAATTGACATGAATTAAACAAGTTAGTATATGTTTAGCCTTAGTACATAGCATAATATAAATGTTTGTGAAATAATAATAATGGCAAAAGTATCAATTAACCATGAGAAAAGAGAGGGAAGTTTTGAATGAAGATTCCCAAAGAAGCATAGCTGTAAACTAACATTGTTTTTTTAAAATCAACATTTATTGATGTTTATAATGAAACATAGTCTTGCCTTCTTTGAGTTTACAAGAATAAAGAAAATTTATATTCGAGACATTTACGCTTTCGTTTTTCAGAATTTAATAAAAATGAACATAAAATGTTTTAATCTTGCTGATGATTTTCATATTATTCTGTTATCATTTATCTGAATGAGATCATATTCAATTTCATATGCCTATTATTTGTGCCACATAGATTACAAATGCCCAGTAAATTGATAGATGTTTATACTACTCATGTAGAAATGAAATATTTAACTACAAAATATCTTACATTTGGGAAGCTATATGTTGATATCTGTTTCTCTGCAATTTGGAGAAGATGCAAAGTGATTTATACACGGAAATTTGAAGAAAATGTTATCATACTCACTTTCAGAATATGTTGAGAATATTGCTAATACATATTGTAAAAGTACTTTCTCCTATGAAGTTTTTCCACTTATTTTTTTAATCATGTACAAGCACATTGAGAAAATTAATCCCCTGGAGGAATTCCTTAGTTCATCTCATCAAAAACAATAAGAGAATATGGATGAGTCTTTTTATAATAAAGTAGACAAAATGTGATGTGTATAAATTACGGTTATTAATTTAACTTTTGTTAAAGAAAAGATCACTGTTAATTTTTTACTGGTAGAACAGCCCTCCATTACTTTTAACTAACACTAAACATTTACATAATAAAAATTATTTTGGTTTAATAAGAGCAGTTATTAAAGAAAGCCAAGCATTTGTTTTGTATTTAAAACAACTAGATCCCTTCTTTTCCCTTTGGCTAAGATCAAATATAAAACTAACTAGAGATGTTCATTTTGGTAAGAAAATTTAATATATAAAAGTTCACACTTGTAAAAGAGATGAACCAGAGGTGACAACTTGTGTTCCAAGTGATTTTCCATTTTCAGTAGTACCTTTCCTATTATATCAGTTGCTGAGCAATCGTCTCAACAAAGCTTAGTGGGCAAAGAAATCTAGACTTTAAGTATTGGATGTCACTGCTAATTAAAGTTCAATCATGTGAGAAGTTGTAATGTAAGTCAATGGAAAATTTTGATTTATAAAAATTTAATTTGTATATTGCATATATGGTATGAAATGAAAATTCATTCCACTCTTCTTCTTCTTTTTTTTTTTTTAAATCAGATCTGAAGGACAGAAAAAAATATGGGGATGTACAGAATAATTTGGGTTAGTGGAGGGAAAGTCATGTGTTGGTGGTTGTCCTTCCAGCAACAATCAGTATTAGTGTTAGAATATTATGTGAACATCAATATCAAAATATGTTTTTTACATGCTTAGAAGATGTGTTTATTTTTTTATATGCTGAAAAGAGTTGATGTTGAAGTTTTAGTATATTAATTTAAAAATGGCCATTTGACAGATTGCATGGTGAAAACAATTGCTTAGCTGGTTGACAAAGATCTCAGCCAAAAAAAAAAAAAAAGTGTATTTGGGGAAGCACCATATAAAAGCAATTTTTCTAACTGGAGCATATTAGCTAGATTGGCTCAGGTAGACATTTCAACTATATAAAAGTTAAAATTAAATTTAAAAAACTGTGAGAACTAGAACACAATAACGTGATCACAATTAACATTATTAATTATAGAAACTACATAGCTGAGGGCTAGCTAGAACGATTAAATTTTTCTTTATCAAGTGATAATTTACTATATTCCATGTGGCTGTGAAAGTTCTAATTTTCTTGTGTTTAATTCTAAGGCAAACATAGAATTCCTCCTACATTCACAAGACTACCTTAGTTTTTGCAGAAACTTTAATTGCACACATAAACAAGGAAAGTAGAACCATATCTCTAAAGAAGGAACTTAGAAACCAGTATTGATCTGGGAAACATGACAGCATGAGGGGTGTCCTCAGATCTCTCCCCTTGAAACAACAATAAGCTGAATATCTAAAACTCTACAAAAACAAAACAAAACAAAACAAAACAAAAACAAACACACACCCAAAATGTACACCGGCACGTCTGAGTGTGAGATCTGCACATAAGAGCTACCATAAGTCAGGACACTGGGTGTGAGGCAATGGACTGAGAGAAATAAAGAAGCTACCTTTTGCAGCCCCTGGAGCTCCTTGCAGAAAGAGAAGGAGAGGAGAGTGAAGGTGCGGCGACTTCCCTGATCAGCCCTGCCTGGAAGTGCTGGAATGTCTAGCAGCCGACAGCAGGGCCCAATCATCAGGGCAGAAAGCAGAGAGGCTGGGTGGGACAGCAGAGAAACAACAATTGATTTTTTCCGCCTTGGTTCCAAAACTGAGGCTGGGTTGCAGACCCCAACCCCCAACACAGATGGCCCTCCCCACATACCCTCCAAGACTGAACTCTGCAGAGCCCAAAGGAATCTGAGCAAAAGCTGCTGAGATTGAAGCTACCTCTCGCAGCCTCTGGAGCTCCCTGTGGGATGAGGGGGAGGGAGAAAGTGTGGTGACTTCCCTGATCAGCCTGCCTGGAAGGACACAAACTTCCAGTAGCTGCAGCAGGGCTCAGTCATCAGGTAGAAAGCCAAGAGGAGCGGTTACAGGACTGCAAAGAAAGAACAGTTGATTTTTACTGGTGTGGTTGCAAAAACAAAGGCTTAGCTGCAACCCCCAACTCCCAATCTAGAGGGCCACTACCACCATACCCTCCGAGACCAATCACTGCGAAGCCCCAGGAGAATCTGAGTAAATGCTACCAAAACTATTGCTAACACTGACAGGGACTGAAACTGAGACTGCCAAAAGTGGTTAAATATCTACAAGAAAATTAAAAATATATATATTTAGGCTTTATATAAAAGAAGTTTAGATACCACATTCCTTGCAGAAGGCTAAAGAGAGACCTTTATATAAAATCTTTCTGGAAACAACAGAATACACTTCCATTAATGCCCAGGCAGAGAAATAGTCCATTAAACTCCATGAACAACCAAGGTGACCAGGCATCTCAGAAAGGGGAAAATCTCTCAGAAAGTAAGCTTATAGACATAGAAATATGCAACTTAAATGACAGAAAATTCAAGATGGTACTTTGAATAAACTCAATGAGATCCAAAACAAATCAACAATTTCAGGAATTGAAAAACACTGGATAACAGAGCAAGGAGATTGAAACCCTCAAAAGGGACAAAATAGAACTTTTGGAGATAAAGAACACACTGCAAGAGGTGAAAAGTGAAATAGCAAGCTTGGGAAATAGTCAACCAAATGTAGGAAAGGAACAGTGATATTGAAGAAAGAAATCTAGAAATAAATCAGAAGGAAGAAGAGGGAAACCGAAGAATGAAAAATAATGAAAGAGAAATATTAGAACTAGCTGATGCCATCAGGAGAGGAAGCATAAGAATAATGGGCATTACCAAAGCGAGGAAAAGGAGCAGGGACTAGAAAGCATTTTTGGACAAATAGTTGACAAGAATTTCCCAAATCTAAGGGATGAGCTGAAGTTTGGAATTCAAGAAGTCAACAGAATACCCAATTACCTCAACTGAAAAAGGCCTTCACCAAGACACGTTGTATTACAGTTATCAAAAATCAATGACAAAGACAGAATCTCAGGGCAGACAGGAAAAAGAAGATGGTAACATATAAAGGAAGACCCATTAGATTATCATCGAACTTCTCAATGCAAATCTTACAAGCCAGAAAGGAATGGAATCAAATATTTAAAGCTAGTAAGTGAAAGGAACTACCAGCCTGAAATAATGTATCCAGCTAAGCACTCCTTTAGATGTGAAGGAGAAATTAAGACCTTTCCAGATGTACAAAAGTTGAGGGAATTCTCCACTACAAGGCCTGCACTATAGGAAATACTAAAAAGGTGCCAGCTCACCTAAAACAAAATAACAATACAAACAAACGAAAATAAATAATTAGGAGTAAAGTGACTATCGGGCAACTAGAAGCAGAAGAATGCAACCCTTACTAAGAACAGGGCATTGTAAGCTTAAATAATAAGAACAGAATTGCTATAACAAGATAGTAATGAACGTTCAGTATACATAGGGACAAATTGAGATAACAATGACTGAAAAGGGGAGGATTCAAAGATCCAAATTCACAATAGAGAAAGGAGATAAGGCACACATGGAAGAAAATGGATGACTGTATATATATAACTATATCTTTTTTATATTTGTAGTGGGAACCACACACAAAGATTCAGAACAGAAGTACATAACGTAAAACAAGAAGAACCAGAGGCAAAAGAAGATACAAAGAAATAGAAAGATAGTCTATGTTCTTAGATTGGAAGAATCAAGATAGTTAAAATGACTATATTACCTAAAGCATTATACAGACTTAATGCAATAGCCATCATAATCCCATTGGCACTTTTTAAAGAAAGAAAAAACAACAAAAAAAATCAGATATTTATGGAAGCACAAATGACCCCGAATTTCCAAAGCCATCTTGTGAAAAAAGAACCAGGCTGGAGGCATCACTCTGCTCGACTTCAAATTATACAACAAAGCGACAAGAATCAAAACAGCATGGTATTGGCAGAAAAACAGACACACAGACCAGTGGAACAGAATCGAGAATCCAGAAGTAAACCCATATTTATATGGGCAAATAATTTTCAACAAAAAAGCCAAAACTTACAATGGAGAAAGGAAAGCCGCTTCTATAAATGGCACTGGGAAAACTGGAAGGCCACCTAAAAAAAGAATGAAACTAGACTGTTTTCTATCACCGCACACCAAAATTAACTCAAAATGAATTAAGGACCTGGATATAAGACCGGAATCAATAAAATGCATAGAAGAAAACATAGAAACAAAACTCAAGAACCTTGGACTTAAAGAAGATTTTATGAATTTGACCTCGAAGGCAAGGGTAGTAAAAACAAAAATAAATGAATGGGACTACATCAAACTATAAAGCTTCTGCTCAGCAAAAGAAATCGTCAACAAGGTAAACAGATAACCATCCGAATGGGAAAATATATTTACAAGCAACGCCTTCGATAAGGGCCTAATATTTAAAATATACAAAGAACTCAAACAACTCAATAACAAAAAAAAAAATCCAATCAAAAAATGAGCAGTGTACTGAATAGACACTTCTCCTTATAGGACATACAAATGGCAAACATATATACAAAGGGATGGTCAACATTGCTAGCAATTAGGGAAATGCAGATCAAAGCCACAATGTGATACCACCTCATACGTGTTAGAATTGCTGTAATCTAGTAATAACAAATGTTGGAGAGGATGTGGAGAAAAAGGAACCTCATACACTGCTAGTGGGACTGCAAATTGGTATAGTCACTATGGAAAACAGTATGGAGTTTCCTCAAAAAACTAAGAATCGATCTACCATGTGATACAGCAATCTCTCTACTGGGTATTTGCCCCAAAGGCAAATATCCAAAAGATATTTGCACACTGATGTTCATAGCAGCACTATTCACAGTGGCCAGGACATAGAAGCCTCCAAAGTGTCCTATGATAGATGATTGGCTAAAGAAGCTGTGGTACATATTACAATAGAATATTACTCAGCCCTCAGACATAAGAAGAGATGAAATACTGCCAGTTGCGACAACCTGGATGGACCTCGAGATAAATATGCTAAGCGAAATAAATAAGACTGACAAAGTTGAAGATCACATGATATCATTTAATGTGGGATATAAACCTAAAAGCGACAAATGAACAGGAAAACAGAGACTCAAGAACATGGACAATGGACTAGTGGTTACCAGAGGTGGGTAGGGGAGGTGGGAAAAGGTTGTTGACAAGGTAAAGGGGGTCAAATATATGGGTTTGGGGGAGGGTGAAGTGGGTAAAGGGGATCAAATATATGGTAGCGAGGGAAACTGTACTCTGGGTGGTAATCACACAATAGAATATATAGATATCAAATTATAATGTACACCCGAAAATTATATAATTGTATTAACCAATGTTCCCCCAATAAATTTAAAAGTAAAATAAAATAAAATAAAACAAAATAAGATAAAATAAAAAAGAAACCAGTATTATTTTGTTTGTATAAATCTTAATAACTTTCTCTTTTGAGAAACATAAACATATGGTTACCAGAATTTTATAATTCCAAATGAAATATATGGTCTTAAAATATGATGATTAACTTGTTTTTATGCACAGAATTATTAGTATCTAGTTTGGATGCTAGAAATAACATTTTTAGGTAGAATATTACCATAATCATTTTGTTATCAGATTCTCTCAGAAAATGGATACATTATACATCTCAGGCCTAAAGGCCATTAATTATTATAAGATCTATTTCATCGAACTATTAATTCTATTGAATTATTAGGAAAATAGTAAGTTTAATAATCTGAGATTAAGTATATGAAAACAAATCATGTTTCCAGGAATTTTCAAAAAATTCTAGGTTGTTCTCAGAGTGTCTCTCTACCTACTCTTTTTTTTTTTTTCAGAATGTCATTTAATTTCTGAATTACAGCTGAATCAGATTAATACTATGTTTATGGGGTAGAACAAATAGTGTTTAAAAATATAATAAAAAATAGATTCATTGATTTGGTAATTATTAAGTTGTCCAAAGTGTTACACTAAAACATGACTAAATATGAGAAAAATTAGAAAACTTAAAAAACAGTTTTGATTTAACCATTTGCTTCTCTTTAGAACTAAGGGCAATGTTATAGTTGAGGCTATGCCGCCCAAACTGCCCTGCTCTTCTGAATGGAATTGATTATTATATAATTGCCATGTTTGTACTGTTTGTGGTAGATTTTATTATGGTTCCCAATTATTCACTCTTCATTTTACTGAAATGTTAAATATCCTCACCATTGCCATGAAGCAGTGCCTTTCTATCAGAGGAACATGCTTTTCTACACTACTGTTATTTGATTTGGCCATATGATTTGCTTTGGCCAATGAAGAGAAGAAAACTAATGTATGCCATATCCATCAAAGAATTAGAAGATAATGTATGTGAAGATTCTTGTTCTCATTTCCTCCTGTCAAAAGAACAGCATGTCCCAGATAGAGGTTGCTCTTTTAGTCTTGATCCTTGAATGCAGATGATGTCTGAGACGGGGGAAAAAAATGCAATCAACCCACACAGGAAAAACTTTGTAGTTATTTTAGAATGATTTATTACTGCAGGCAAACAAAGTTTTCAATATCTGTATCTATATGAAGAATTTTCTTTTAAATATCATGGGATTCCATATCCAAGATCATCCCTATGGATAATGATTTTTGTCTCCTGGTGTTTATTCCCTGTGGACCTCCTTTTACATTTAATAGAAATAATCTATGTAACCCATAAAATATTGTAAAAAGAAAAAAGTGTGACTTCCAAGACTCAGTCATAAAAGACTTCTATTCTGCTCACTCTTGGGTCCCTTGTTATAGAGAAAGCCAGCTACCACATTGTGAATACATTCAAGTGACCTACGTGAAAATGCACAAAGGCCTTCTGAAGATAGCCAGTAAACTGTTTGCCGATCATGAGCTGTCTTAGAAACGCATCATCCAGCCTAAGCTGACGTCATGAGAAACCCTGAACCCGAACCACCCAGCAATGCTGTTTCTAACCAATAGAATTCCTGATGCACACAAAACTGAGATAATGAATGCTTTTTTTTTTTAAGTCACCAAGTTTTAATATAATTTGTTACATGACAGTAAATAACTAATAAAAATAAGAGATTTCTACTTCTGGGTATATAGTAATACTTTTCAGCATACTAATGCTTCAGCCAAGTACAAGCCTAATATAATACAGAAGACATCTGCTTAGAGCTGCTAAGGCAAACAAGATGAGAATTGCCAAGATTCCAGTGAGGAGTGACAAGTGAATTGATACTATTTAGCCATTTTTTCCCTAGAGAAATTTGCTGATTCTGAGCATGGAGCAAACATTGGAGAACCTGGTCTTCTTCAGGCAGAGAAGATGAAGAAACTAGGAAAGCTTTACAGTGGTAGAAACACTTGAGAGGACAGGATCCTGGTCAGCAGGGAAGACAAAAGAATTTAGGTCAACACATAGCCAATTTTCTCTCAGGACATTTGTGAAATTCTGAAGTTGTATGGGGCAGGAAGCTAAGTGGCTGACAGAAATTTTCCACAAAGCAGAATGGATCGTTGTCAGTCTGTAATACGGAAGAGACAAAGATTAGGGGTCAGGATTTATAAGGGGAAAGGCCTTGGTTAGACCATTATGCTCTCAGTTGGAATTCCTAGAGAGTCAAAGCAAACCATAGATAGAGAGAAACTTGCCAGGATTTTAACACAGACTTAACTCAGTTCAGCTTCTTAATAGATTAAGGTGATGAAGCCTCTATTCTGCCTTCCTAAGGTAGAAAGTCAAGATCATCAGAAGTCTTTACCATTTTTCATGAAAGTGTTTGATATTCAATTTAAATTCCCATGCATATTAATAAATCCAAGAAAAAAAAAACAATAAAAGTAGACTCCAAGTGATTCAAATAGTTGCGATAAATAAGAGAGAGGCGGCAGGAACTATCTTTGGTGAGGGACCTGGCCTAAGGACTCTGAGAAGATTTTTCTTTTTTCCTACGTTATAAAACTCATCTGTTGCCACCGTAAAATGTGCCTCCAGTGCTCCAGGCAAATTATCACACTACTCAGTTTGATTTTCTTCAGAGCACTAAACCATTTTAAATACTCACATTTATACATTTGTTTATTTGATTTTTTTTGTGTGTCCCAAAATTAATAAGTAAATACCATGAATCAGTAAACTTGCTTGTCTTCTTCAGGCACATGTGAATCAAGAACAGATGGATGTAAAACAAAAACAATGACCACAATAGCAAATATAATTAATTACATATCTTAGAAATAAAATACCCAGTACCACTTTTTTAATTCACCAATTCTGTCTTTAACAAGGTCAAATCTAAAGTTTATCGTGTTTAAAAAATATCTTATTTTGGTGATTGCAATTTTATTTTTAGGATTTCTAATTGCTGTTGCTTTATATCCATCTGTTCTTGATTCATATTTTCCTGTAGAAGACAGATAAGTCTACTTTCATAGTATCTACATTTTATTTGGAGAAACAAGTAAAAATCAAGTAAATAAACATATAAATCTGAATTTTTTAAATGATAATTAATGCTTTAGGGAAAATCAAACTGGGCAGTGTAATGATTTGTCTGGAGAAGAGGATGCATGCAGAGACAACAGAAGAGTTTTACAAATCTGGAAAAGAAAACAAAATCCTTTCAGAGGCCTTAGGCAGGTCCCTCCCCAGAGCTCTCTCTGGCTGTCTCTCCTCAGGCCTGATTTACTACTCTTAGAGGATCAGTTGCTTCTCTCCAATGGGAATAATATTATGTAAGATTTGTCCATAATCCAAGCTTTATTCTTCTTAGAGATATAGTAATAAACTATTTTTAAAGGAGGAAACAATTTGCAGAAAGTCTGCCCACAAGATCAAACATTGTTAAATCAGAGAAGTTCATCAACTTACAGAAAGGTTGGTCTCCATAGCAGAATAGGAAATATTTGTGTAATCAAAAGTTCTGTTAAAGAACTTGTACTATTCCCCAAATGTGAATCTAAGCTTAAACCATGAGGACAGTATTTTTCAGTGTTTTCTTCATACCTAATACTAGTTAAAAATATAGATTCCTACTATCCAGTTGATCTAATGGCTCTGGGGGAGGAACTTAGGCCTCTATACTTTTGAAAGTCATCCCAGATGAAATTTATGTAATTAAAGTTTAATAACTATTATCGAATGGTGAATTTTTATTTTAAGGCATCTATTTTACAAATTAATTTTCTAAAGTCTGGATTTTACATGAGCTAGATAAAAAAGGGTTTAATCAAACAATAAAATAATTTAAGTAAATTAAGAGAAAAATTCGTATGTTTAAATTTAGATGAATTATGAAATAGTGAGTTATTCAGCTTTCTCACTAGATCTTGGGTAGGCCACCAATAATAAAAACAAAGAGATTATTTACATGCTACTGCTTTCTGTTGAATGCAAGGTACTTATTAATTACCTTATGGGATATTTTCATAACGTATTCAAGTTTCATTTTTAGATGACAGACAAAAGGGAAAGTGTCAGAAGTACATACTGGAGACCTAATTTTCAAATAAGTTATCAATAACATAAAACAAAAGACTCAGATGTTTTTTTTCTCTTTTTATGGTGAAAGTTTTAATTTTTGCCCTAAATTCAATTTTCTGAGGAATTACTATGTACCGAGTACAGGGAAAACCTCAGCAAATGAAGCAGGACTCAAAATCAATCCCAAAGAGTGTACATTCTAATGGAGAGACATACAATAAATACTACAAATAAAATATCACAAATAAAACTACAATCATGAATTGACTCCATCTACTGTGAATTCTAAATTTTTGTGAACTTCATCTGATGAAAGTATATCCAAAATAATCAAGGCTTTTTTGTTACAACAGAAATTACTACAGGGATTGTCAGCTTCATATTGTTTTGATTTAATGTTTATCTCTTAAAAGTTCATGTTCTCTGTCACATAATTTAACTGTAAAAATATCTGTTGTGTGTATGTGTAATGTCTATGAAAAGATTAATTTGACAAAAGGCTTTTAAAATAGCTATAAACAACAATGAGCGTGTAGGGCATGATCACCCAATGAGTGGGATCTCATGTGTTGAGTGTGTTGTGTTGTTGAGTAAGATAGTAGTCTCATTTGTGTTCCAGGTACTTCCGAAGATTCTAATAGCTTTAAATGGGTAATTTCTCCTGTTGATTTAAACTACGTATTCTGAAAACAAGGTGACAGGATTCTCAAGGGCTATTGTTTATATCTGAACAACAGAAAATCATGGATAAGAGAAAGCTCACAGCCTTCTATGAACTTCAGCAACTAAGTCATGAAATTTCAGCTTTAGGAGAGGTGTTAACTCATTTGAATTTTGTAGAAGCAACGACTTGTATTTTTAAAAATCGCATCAATTTGTTTATCAAATGTAAAAATTAGAGGACTTGCGCTGTTTATGTAATTTTTCCCCCTAATAACACACTATACCAGAGGAAGCAAATGCATAATGAATGATTAAGAACGCATAAGCATGCTATGATGTTAATTCATATCTGAACCAATAGCTTCATTACTATCTTAATCCCATTTCATATCCACCCGCGCTGTTTGTACTGAGCAACAGGCTCCTCACTTCCCCTGCTCAGCCCCCACACCCCACATGTTACGATATGGACATTCACGAAAAAACAAGGAGGGTATATGGCATTTCTGTGTTGGTAAGACAAAATCCTTTGACACATCCCATCAGATGGCATTGACTCAGATGTTCTTAAATTACAGGATGCGAAGGCAACAGTGAAAACTAAGTGGGGGAAAGGTCAAGTGTTACAAATCCACAATTAAAAAAGAATTTAAACCTGTCATAACACCTTTCAAACTTTCTCATATCCTGCTTCCTAAGTTATGATTCTAGAGGAAAATCAGCTAGAGAGAAATGTTCTGCTGTCTGTTGTTTGAAGTGGGGTGCAGATAATCAGGGCCTGGAAATTGATATCTCCCCCTATTATGTATAGTACAGCATTAGTATAATTTATTTCTTCATACATATTTCATTATTATTAATCATTATAAGTAAGTTGCATCTTTCATGACATAGGGGTTGAAGAAATAGACTGTGTCAGTGTGTGACAGTGCTGCTTAGTCATCATTAGGGGGATTTATTATTTTGGAGAAAAGCAAGTTAAAAGACTCAGCTCAGTAGTCAAAAGTGCAATTTAGGGTTTATTGTGCAAAAACCTAAAGTGGAAAGAGTTTTTTTTGAAACTGTTTAACATATATGTAATTCAAACAACTTTCTTTATAAGACCTTCAGTGCATTCATGCTAGGACAGCAAAGTTCTGTGCTCAAGTTAGTCCTTACAAGCTTCATAGTTTAAGCACAACATGAATACCTTGACCACAGTAACTCACTGAAGCAGCAAACACTGAGCTCAGTATCTCTCCTTCAAATAGCAGGTTTCTGGAAAGCCTCCTCTTGCTCCCTTCACAGGCAGTTAATGGTTTTTGAATACACCTGGAGATTATTAATTCTGGGAGCGACCTCCAAACTGCTGGTCACATTTCACTTTGGTCTGGTAAAAAAAAAAAAAAAAAAAAAAAAAAGAAGAAGAAGAATTTAAATTGAGGCATTTTTAATTTTAATATTTTTTCTGAAAAATTGCTCTAGCATCCTTTGGCAAAGAAATAAAAATTTCCAGTCTTAAATGTATGACATAAATATTAGGTTTCTACCTTAATTTAACTGTTTCAAACAAGAAAAAAAGGGAGAGGAGGAGGAGGGAGGAGGAAGGCGAGGGGGGGAGAGAGAGAGAGAGAGAGAGAGAGAGAGAAAGAGAAGAGAGCCTGTACCAGGCAGGGTGGTTTGGTTCTGCAATGCTTACCTGGAGAGATGGCCTCCGTAGAAAGAGGGCCAGTGCACATGAAGGAATGCACTCTGCTGTGTGATCACTGACTCCATCCCACAAGCTCAGCCTATTTTAGGTACTTTTGACTTCTGGTTTGGTCATAACTTAAGAATAGACAGACTATATCATTAATTTTGTAAAGTGACTTTAAACTCCTTAAAAAAAAAATGGCTCCCTCACTTAAAATTTAAATATATATACTTCTTACTTATTTCTTATGTATAATAGGGTTTTACTCTAAATCAATGCTCTCAACCCTGGTTGCATATTAGAATCCCTAAGAGAGCTTTTCAAACAATAAGAATGTCCAGCCCCACCCACTACCTGATTTAATTGATCTGAGGTGAGGCTTAAAAAATTTTTTAAAAGCTTTCTGGATGATTCTAATGTGTAGCCAGGTTGAGAACAACTAACTGTAATGCCCTGATTTGGAACTCCACGAGCCAAAAAGAAGGAAACTGACACCGATGCAAGCGCAAGAGGGAGTTTACTGACAGACTCGAGTTTGGACTCCACTCGTTCACTGACGCAGCAGTGGTTGAAAGGAGCCCAGACGAGGGGCTGGATCTAATTTAAATGGTAAAACCGCAAGCCTTGGGGAGATGCCTTGGCGTTACCTGATTGGGGGCTTAGATTGACCTTTAAAGGGATTGGTGGTAGGTTGTTAGGTCTGCGTGTGCAAAAGGGGTCGTGTGCAGTTGGGGCTGCGTATAGATGGGGCCATGCGTAGAAAAGGGCCGAGGGCAGAAGGTAGGGCCAGTGCAGAAGATGCCGGGCAGTAATCAGACTATGTGCAGGAGGAAATAAGGGTGGGTGCCTTAAGGGCCCACCGATTAGCTGGCTTGGCTGGTTTGGCCAGGTGGTAAGGCATTGTTCTTGACCACTGGCCTTTGGGGAACTTTTCGTGCAATTCATCTTGGGATCACTCAGAAAAAATGGAATCATTCCAGTCTTTCACTAACTACTCTAAATACTTAGAATAAGTATTGGAAATTATCTTGGTTATTTCCTAAGTATATTTCATGTTTTAGTTTGTTAGACTGAGGAAAGGCATACACTGATATGTTATATGGTAACATCTAGAATTTAAGTTTGGAATGTTTTGAGAGGTTGATTTTTGTATTTTTCTTATTTTCTCTCTTTGTAGTGTTTTATTTTTTCCTGTCTCTCCAAACACACCAATATACACACTCAAGGGCACACACGCATACACACACAAACATATACAAATATTTCTGATGGCATAATTGCACCTTTAAAAAAAACTGGAAATATATATTAGTAAAAGTGCCTTACACTTCTTTCATGATAACCGAGAATTTTACTCTTTTTTTTATTCCTTCTTTCTTTTCTCCTTCTCTAAGCAAACATTTGTACAGCATCATGTAATTAATGAAGAGACAAAAATAGGTGACAATTGACACTTTTTAAACACTACCATACACAGATATACCTAGAGTGAAACAAGGAACAAAAAATATTTGTTCACCTAAATAATGATAATGATTTAATGAGCACGAGTAACTTATCTTTGCTTAAATTATTTTGGTAATTTAATACAATTTTGGTCAAATGAAATAATCAGAAGTAATATAAATAGCTAAAGCAAAGTGAAGGGTGAGATAAAGTATGATTCATATGGGGGAAAAAATAATATTTTAGATTTGTAGAGAAGGAAGTCCTTTGTAAATCATTGAGTCTATTTGCCTTCATTTTACAAATAAGGAAATTGAGACTAAAAAGAATTACCAGTTTTTCTCTCATAATTTCTTTGCTTATATTAAGAGTAAAAACAACTGGTTTCTCTAATAGACAAAAGTGGAGTTTAAAAGTTAGAGAAGTTTTAGATTTAGTGATTGATGATTTGATTGAGTCCAAATGAAAGAACATCCAAACAGCTCTGTCACTAAATTTTGTACATATGGATGGATTTATACTGAATAGGAAAAGTGAATATAAATATGATGAGGATGTTAATAACTAACAAAATTAGAAGTATTTTAAAATTCCTTACAATGATTATGTATGAATATGTAACCATTGTAATTATCTGGAGCTCTGCATCTTGTATAAGAGAAGTAAATGCATGTGGTTAGTCCCATTACACAAACTGAAACCTGCTACAACTCATGTGTGATTCTTGAAATGGGTTTATAGCAATAAATAATTTTACCAAAATAGTATACAAAAGTAAATAATTAATAAATGATAAATACATTTAATCACAAATATGTTAAATAAATACAAATACATCCTATCTTCTAACAAATGCTAAAATAAAAACAAGAATGTTTAATATAATGATCATATACTGATTTTTCCCCTTCATTAATACTAAATGCTCGAGTATGTACTATATTCACACTCTAATATGAACATTTTCATGTCCAAATGACAAAAACTTCAAATATATTTACTATAAGTGAACATCATTTAAATATTATTTTAAACCCTATGCATATCCAGGCAGAGGCTTTTATCCAACACCATGAATAAAAATATACTAGTATTGCCAGTGAGATTTGGGCAAAGAAGATTAAAACTGCTAAAAGACATTGTTTCTTGGATACACAGTTCTAAATATCACCAGAAATACTAAAAGACTCTAATAAATGGTTTTCATCTTGAAGGCCTAAATAAGCTTCACAATAAGGTTGTACAATTTCCCAGTCTCTGAGACAAAAATGCTTAAATACTTTAGGAATTCTAGATTTAATTGTGTCTGGCACCTACTCTACTGTGAATTATTTTTTGGATATAGACACAGAACTTAGAGCGTTTCAGAGTCATGTGTGATTAAGGTAGAAAAGCTCAGCATTCATGGTTTATTTTAGTTTGGAAAAGGACCCTGGGCCCATTCTGGAATACTCCCAGCAGCGCGAGCGAAAGCTGAGTGAGACTGAGACCAGCTTCTGGGAGAATTGCAGCAGTGATCAAGAGACAGACTTTGAGATTCCACAGATCCAAATATGGTACAACCCTAGTTTCTTTATTTAAATAAATTTAAGATATTGGCTAAATTATTTAATCTCTCTATGCTGTTGTTTCTCATCTGTTAACAGTAACATCTATTCTAAAAGATTAATTTGAGGGTAAAATAAGATCATGTATGTAGAGGGCTTCACATAGTGCCAGTCACATAGAAAAATACAAACAGTTTAGTCCTTCAATGTGTGCTTCTATGGATTTTAGGGTAGGCTACTAATTTGGTTGAACCCAGTGAAAAATAAAAAATGTAGACTTCCTTTTTTAAAAAGTAGAAAAAAGTACCATTAAAGGTAGAAAACATAAAGAGTTTTTCTTTTTAAAAAAACATTTTTATTAAAATATAGCTACACACAAAAATTATATTAGTTTTAGGTGTACACTAAATTATTCAACAATTTATATACCTAAAGAATGATCACCATGATATACCCAACAACCATCTTGAAATTATATGACACATCACAATATTATTGACTGTATTCCCTATGCTGTACACCACAGCCCCATGACTCATTTGTTTTATACCTAGAAGTTTGAATCTCTTATTCCCTTTCACCTCCCTCCCTTTTTGATTTGAAGTTACAGTTAATATTCAACATCATTTTATATTAGCTTCAGATGCAGAGCTTGGTGGTTTAGCGTTTCTGTAATTTATGAAGTGATACCCATGACTGGCTAGTACCCATCTGGCGTTATACATAGTAATACCATATTACTGAGTATATTCCCTATATTTTACTTTACATCCCATGTTTATTTTATATATATACTAATATATACTATATATACTAATTTGTGCTTCTTGATCCCTTCACCTTTTTCACCCTGTCCTCTGACTCCTCTCTTATTGGCAACCATCAGCTGGTTCCCTGAAACAATGAATCTGTTTCTGTTTTATTTCTTTATTTCATTCTTTAGATTCCACATATAAGTGAATCATATGTTATTATCTTTCTCTGTATGACTTATTTTGCTTAGTATAATAATCCGATTCATCCATTTGTCACAAATAGTATGATTTCATCTTTTTATAGCTGAGTAATATTCCATTGTGTATGTGTGTGGTTGTGTGTGGTTGTTGTGTGTGTGTGTGTGTATACACCAAAATTTCTTCATCCAAATTCTACTGATGGCACTTAGGTTGCTTTCATTATCTTGGCTGTATAAATTAAAGGCTGCAGAGAACATATGAGCGTGTATATGTTTCAAATTAGTGTTTTGAATTTCTTTTGAAAAAACATCAAAGTGGAATTGCTGGGGTCATATGGTAGTTCAATTTTAAATATTGTGAGGAACTCCAAACTGTTCCATAGTGGCCTTCAGCAATTTGCAGTCCCACCAGCAGTGCACCAGTGTTCCTTTTTCCCAATACTTCACTACTAACGCTTGTTGTTAATTTATTAATGACGGCCATTCTAACAGGTGTAAGGTGATATCTCATTGTGGTTTAATTTGCATTTCTCTGATGATTAGTAATGCTGAGCATCTTTTCATATGTCTATTGACCATCTCTGTATGTCCTCTTTGCAGAAAGGTCTATTCGGTTCCTCTGCCCATTTTTAAATTAAATTGTATTTTTTGGTGTTACTTTGAGTTCTCATAAATTTTGGATATCAACACCTTATTTGATGTGTCATTGGTGAATATCCTTCCCTGTTCATTAGGTTGTCATTCCATTTTTGTTAATGGTTCCCTTTCCTGTAGAAAATTTTTTAATTGGTGTGGTTCCATTTGTTTATCTTTTCTTTCTTTCTTTTTTTTTTTTTTTTTTTTTTTTTGCCCAAGGTATCAGAAAAAATATTACTAAGAGCAATTCAGAGAGTTTACTGCCTATGTTTTCTTCTACAAGTTTTATGGTTTCAGGTCTTACATTTAAGTCTTTAATCCATTTTGCATTTATTCTTGTATATGATATAAGAAGGTGGTTTTCTTTTCTTTTCTTTTCTTTTTTGCATGTATCTATCCAGTTTTCCTGCATCATTTATCGAAGAGACTGTCTTTACCCCATTGTATATTCTTTTCCTCCTTTGTCATAGATTAGTGACCATATAAGAGTGGATTTATTCTGGGTTCTCTGTTCTGTTCCATTGATCCATATGCCTGTTTCTCTGCCGGTACCATGGTCTTTGATTACTATAGACTTGTAATGTAGTTTGATATCAGGTAGTTGTGGTAACTCCAACTTCGATCTTTTTTCTCAAAGATTGCTATGGGCTATTGAGTGTGATATTAGCTTGGGTTTGTCTTTCTGGCCTTATTATATTGAGGCATGTTACCTCTATTTCCACTTAGCTGATAGTTTTTATCATAAATGGATGTTGGATTTTATCAAATGCTTTTTCTGTATCTATTGATATAAATCATGATTTTTATCCTTCATTTTTATTTGTGTGAAGTTATTATGTTAATTGGTTTGAAGATAATGGAACCAACTTTGCATCCCAGAAATAATATACCACTTGAATTTGGTTTGCTAATATTTCATTCAAGATTTTGCATTTTTATTCATCAAGAATATTGACCTATACTTTTCTGTAATGTCTTTGTCTGGCTTTAGAATCAGGGCTTTGTGGCCTCATAAAATGAACTTGGGAGCATTCCATCTTTTTTTTAAATTTTTGGAAAGTTTGGAAAAGATAGGTGTTCATCGTTTGAATATTTAGCAAAATGTATGCGCGAAGCCATCTGGTCCAGGACTTTTGCTTGTGAAGGTTTTTGATTTCTAATTCTATTTTGTTAGTAGTAATTGTCTGTTCAGGTTTCTGTTTCTTCTTGATGCAGTCTTAGATGATTGCTGCATCTAGAAATTTATCAATTTCTTCCAGTTTGTCCAATTTGCTGGCATATAATTGTAGTATTTTCTTAAAATCCTTTGGTCACTTCTCTTCCATTTCTAACCTTATTTATTTGGGTCCTCTCTCTTTTTTTCTTAATGAATCTGGTTAGAGGTTTATCATTTTTTTTTTTTTATCTTTTCAAAGAACCAGTTCTTTTTTTCATTGCTATTTTGTATTGATTTTTAGGCTCTATTTTGTTTATTTCCTTATGGTCTTTATTCCTCCCTTCCTTCTAGCACTTTGAGCTTTGTTTGCTGCTCTTTTTCTAATTACTTTAGGTGTAAGATTAGTTGTTTATTTGAGATTTTTCTTGTTTCTTGAGGTAGACCAGTATTGCTATAAATTTCCCTTCTAGGACTTCTTTCACTCTTTCTCATAGATTTGGATTATTGTTATTTTTCATTTTCATTTGTCTCAGGGTAACTTTTGACTCTTTTTTGATTTCATTGTTAACGCATTCATTGTTTAATAGCATGTTATTTAGCCTCTATGTGTTTGTGTATTTCTCAGTTTATATATATATATAATTGATTTCTAGTTTTATACCATTTTGGTTGGAGTAGATGCTTGGTTTAAGTTTAAACTCCTTAACTTTATTGAGACTTGTTTTGTGGCCTAACATGTCATCTGTCTTGGAAAATGTTCTATGTGCACTACAAAGAAAGTATATTCTGCTACTTTGATCTAATTTGTCTTTTAAGACCACTGTTTTCTTATTGATTTTCTGCCTGGAAGACATATTCCTTGGTGTCAATGGAGTGTTAAAGTCCCCTTCTATGACTGTATTGCTGTCAATCTCTCCCTTTATGTGGGCCAATATTTGTTTTATGTATTTAAATGTTCATTTATTGAGTGCATACATGTTTACAAGGGTTATATCCTCTTGTAGGATTGATTTCTTTATTATTATGTAATGTCCCCTTTTGTCTCTTAGTATAGTTTTTGTTTTAAAGTCTATTTTGTCTGATATAATATTGCTACCAAGCTTTTTTTGTTGTTTTCATTTGCATAAAATATCTTTTTTCATTTACTTTTAGTCTGTGTGTGCCTTTCAATCAAAGGTGGATTTCTTGTAGGCAGCATATCTATGGGTCTTGTTTTCTTATTCATTCAGCTACCCTATGTATTTTGATTGGAGCATTTAATCCACTTACAGTAAAAGTGATTATTGATAGGTACATAGTTATTGCCATTTTACTGTTCATATTTATGTACTTTTTTGTTGTTGTTATTTCTTCCCACCTGTCTTCTTAAAGAAGTTTTTTTAACTTCTTTGTAATAGCTTTTTGGTGGTGATGAGTTCCTTTAGCTTTTCCTTGGAAGCTCTTTGTCTGTCCTTTGATTCTAAATGATAGCTTTGCTGGGTAGAGTAGTCTTGATTGTAGGTCCTTACTTTGGGTCACTTTGAATATTTCATGTCAATCCTTCTGGCTTGCAAAGTTTCTGTTGAGAAATCAGCAGACAATCATATGGGAGCTCCTTTTTAAGCAACTGACTGCTTTTCTGTTGCTGCTTTTAAATTCTCTCTTTGTCTTTAAACTTTGTCATTTTAATTATGATGTATCTTGGTGTGGGCCTGTTTGAGTTTACTTCTTCGAGACTCTCTGAGCTTCCTGGGCTTGTATGTTTATTTCCTTCTCCAGGTTAAGAAAGTTTTTGTCATTATTTCTTCAAATATGTTCTCAATCCCTTGTTCTCTCTCTTCTTTTTCTGGTACCCCTATGATGGGAAAGTTGTTATGTCTGAAGTTGTCCCAGAGGTCCCCTAAACTATCTTCCTTTTTATGGATTCTTTTTTCTTTCTGATGTCCTAATTGTGTGTGTTTTTTTTTTTCCTGCTACCTTATCTTCCAAATTGCTGATTTGATCCTCTGCTTCATCTAATCTGCTTTTGATTCCTTCTAGCGTATGCTTCATTTCAGTTATTGTAGTCTTCATTTCTGACTGTTTTGTGTGTGTGTGTGGTTTCTCAATCCTTTTTTATGCTTGCTATCTTTTTGCTGAAGATCTCATTAAGTTCCTTAAGCATTATTATAATTATTTTTCTGAATTCTGTATCTCGTACATTGCTTCCCTCCATTTCATTTACTTTTTTCTTGGAATTTTCTCCTCTTCTTTCATTTGGGACATGTTTTTATGTTTCCTCATTATGGCTGCTTCTCTGTGTTTGTTTCTATGTATTAAGTAGATTTACTACATCTCCTAGTGCTGGCAGGGTGGCCTTATGTAGTAGATGTCCTGTGGGGTATAGTGGGGCAGTCTCCCTGGTCACCTGACCACCGCAGCATATGAGCTGCAGTGTGAGATTTGATTTCATGCATTGGCATTTTCTTCATCAGGCTCTGGTGCCTGCTGAGACCATCCTTTGGGTGTGTGACTGTGGGACTAATCGAGTGGTGTGTTCTGTTATAATTGAAGCTGGCCACTGGGTGTGCTGATTCTGGGGCCTCTTGGGAAGGGCTCCTGTGCAAACCAAGGTCGGCTTCTGGCTGCGACTGGTCCAGAGCTTCCTGGTAGGAGCTACAAAGTGATCTGTGGTTAATCACGTCTGTGCTGGACCTGGAAGTGTGTGGGAGAAACCATGCTGTGAATCAAGGCCAAATGTAACATGTACTGGGATTTGGGAAGCACACCAAAAGGCCCAAGGAACCCCTAGGCCTGCCATTATTGATCTGCTGTACATAAGGTTCAGCTGCTGGAAGAGCCTATGCTGGTATGGGCGGTCTGGGAGTTGGATTGGCAGGTTTTCAGGGAGTCACCAGCATGGGGTAAGTGGTTTTTCAATGGGTTAATGTAGATTCAGATTTTGCACTAGTGCTGAGCCTGGGACAGGTCTGCAAATGTTTCAAAGCCCACCAAGCCCACCCAATGCCAACCTGGGGTCCAGACCCCTGAGAGTTGTCTGAGAAAAACTTCAGCACAGGCCATCAATGGATGCCTTCCAGCCTTAAAAATGTCTCTGGCACTGAGCAAGTCAGATAGTTTGGAGTCCCAGGTAGTCACCAGGGTGGAATGAGTGAGCTTACCAGGTCAATAAAAATTCGGATATGCATGTGTGAGTAGAGGGCTCAACACAGGGAAGATATCCTTGTGAGCTCATTTTTATAGCCAGATGTTATAGGAGCTATTCTTCTGGTCCTCCAACAAGAAGCCCATTGTGGGGCTAAGGCCCCTCCTTGTTCATGGGAAAACTCTGTAGTCGAGATATTCTTTCCAATTCTTGGCGGCCACACACAGGTGTGGGGCCAACCTGTTTCACATCTCCACCCCTCCTACCAGTCTCAAGGTGGCTTCCTTTTTGTATCCTTAGTTATAGGATTTCTGTTCACCTACTCTTTAGATGGTTCTCCAGGTTGATGGTTTTGTGTTATAGTTGCAATTTTAATGTGGTCATGGGAGGAGGCAAGCACAAGGTCCTGCTACTCAGCCATCTTGATTAAAAGAAGCTTTTTCTGTTTTTAGTGATCTCTTTTTTTGATGCATCATGGTTTTTGCTTTATAATTTATTGTTCTAAGTAAGGAAAACTTAACATTTTAAATTATCAGCATGAATTTTGTCATTCATTTTATGCCGTGCAATGCCAGTTTTAAATAAAAATATAAGAGCCTTTAATTCATATCCAGATTTACCAAAATTACAAAATTTGTATTTTACAGCTTGTACATGCATTATGTATTTTATTTTTACAGAACAGTATAAATACTATACAAACTCAACATTTTTAATTTTACTTCTTAATATGTGCATATTCTACCAACATTCTACTTTTGTCCTGAGAAAGTAAGAACCAAACAGAAAAAATATGTGTGTGTATGTGTGTGTGTGTGTGTGTGTGTGTGTGTGTGTGTCACTATCTTCCCTTTTTTGTGTGTGCCATTTTTCTATGTAAATAGTAAACTGGGGAAGAAATATGAATAAGTAGAAACATTACAGGCTTCCTTGGTCATTTATGTTTCTGAGAACACTATTGTTCTTTGTGTTTTTGAAGCAATTTCTGTCTCAAATAGAAAACATAGCCTCTTGGGGCTGTCAGCACCCCATTTATTTAGTCATAGATGTAACACACCTTGCAATCATTCTGAATCTTGTCAGATCCATCAAAATTCTGTACTAAATGGAACAGCAAACACAGTGTGAAATGGAACAGCAAAGAAAAGAGGACATATATATTGAGTGTGTTTCTTCTACTCACATGCATGTTCTATTGCTCCATTACCCTTCACTTACAAGACACAAGTTCAACTGAAAAATTATGAATTTTTTGATGATGACAATAGACCACTAAACTAAGCAGAAGACTAAGTACAATTGCAGAGGTTGTGAATCCATAAAGCCAGTCCTATGGATCAGGCATTGATTTATGTGCTGAGATACTGTGTTGAGTAGTATAGGCCATGCCATTGCTTCATGGAGTTTACAAGGAAAGAAATAGATGAGGAAAAAAGTTCAGAGGGTGATGAGTATAATTAAAAAAATAAAATATGTTGATAGAGTATTATAGATAAGTGATTGAATGAGCGTTTTCAATAGTTGCATTGCTACTCATAGTAATATATAGTAGCCCACCAGTGTCTGCAGTGAGCACCATTCCTGTGGCACCTTGCTATTCAAAGTGTGGTATGAGGTCTGGTATCATCAGGATTATCTTAGAGTTTATTACAAATGCAAGAGGATTTTGTCCCCTCCTCAAACCTACTAAATAAAATATCTGCCTTTTTAGCAAGATCCCTTCCCCAGGTGCTTTGTATGTACATTGAAGTGTGAGAGGCACTGAGTTAGGAGAGCAGTATGACTGAAATTTAGTGAATCAGTGGGGTGAGCTTGAATAGGAAGTTACAGCTAGAGCTCGTAGGCTTTATAAACCAAATCAATGAGTTCAGGTTTTCTTCTAAGCGTGAAAGAAACTGTGAGAAAATTTTAAAGGGGAGTGCAGTTGGGAATAATGAGTTTGCAAGGTTGAGAAACACTAGTAAGGATAGAGAGATGCTAAAAGAGATGTGGGAACAATTTCCCACTTTCCAAATTTCTCTGAGTTTTTTCACTGGTAGCAATGTCACAGAACATCCATACAGCTCACTGGAGTGTCCTAGTCCTATATATAGACCTCTATTGAAGCATACGGCATGTTGTGTCACTGTATTGTTTTACATTTATGTTTCTCCCTTTTCTACTAGCCCAAAATTCTTCCCTTTCATAACCACATTTTGACTTTCTTTGTAGCATAAGGGAGTGCAATAAATGTTTGTTCATTTGTGTTGATTGAGAAAATATGAGTTACAGAAACAGCAGATTCAGACATAGAGTACTAGCCTATCCTCAACTCTCCTTCATTTTCTCATGTTCTGAGCACATCAATTTCAATAATGCAGTAGTAGGAGAAAAATGCTGAAATGTTTAAATGTATGACTCCTTAGCTAAATAACAACATATTATTAATTTGTTAATGCTTTTTAAGTGATTTTTGATACTGTTTTGGAATCAAGCATTTGTTCCCTGTGATATGTTAAAAGAGCCCAGGAGGGCAGTGTTGGAGAATGATACAGACACAAACCAGGCAAATGAGAGACACCATCTTCCCTGTCATACCCTTGTGCTTGGGCCAGTTGTTAGAATTCTGCCATCTCCCCAGGCTTTTGGCTCTTGAATTCAGGATCCATTCTTGTTCAGAAAAATTCAGGAGGACTTTTGCTGCCACTCCCACCTCTAGCCATGGAAATTGACATCCCTCTGCCCAGGAGGAAGGACACGATCTCATCTGCTGTATTCAGTTGTTTCTGCTAATCGTTAAAAGATGACTTACAGCCAAGATTGCAATCTAGTTTGCATGACCACAAGGAAACACTTAAGAATTAATTACTATTTTTTATCTAGAAAATATAACAGTCCTTATATTTCTTATTGCTTGATTGATGTATCATCATGTTTACCTATCTGAAATAGGGTTATAATATTTTTTTGAATTAGTGAATCATGGTTCGATTAGATAGTCTGTATCACATTATACTGTAAGCTTTTATTAAGTGTAATTTGATTTCACCACTGCCAGCATAGAAGGAATTTTAAAAATTGGCTATCAACTTATTTATCGAGTCTCAGTGCTGAAAGTTCCCTTGTTTTTATTAATATAAATTATACCAAGTTTAAAGCTAAGTGTAAGTTTGAATCACTCTTTAAAAAACAGACTCCCTTTTCATCAGTGAAAGGTTGGTTTCTCATCGTGGTTTCACTCTTGAGCACATCATCATTTTAGTAATCTGTGAATAAGTGTCAAATATGTGCTGGGACAGGCTATCAACTATGACTTGTTTAATGGATGCTTCTTCCTGCTTCAGACATCCATCATCCCTATGGCTGTACTTTCGCCAAAGGCCTCGGATTTCTACCCCTTTTTATTCCAGTCACTAGATACAATAAACATATTTCTTGTGGAGATTTTAATCAATCTCATATGATAAACACAAAATTTCTCAGGCAGAAGAAAATCTTCCAGAAGTTTAAGAATTCTATTTAATTTGCACATATATAGATAGAAAAAAAGATTGAGATGTCTTACCATTCCAGTTATGTGAGTTGTTACCTTTGTTTTTTGATGTTCCTCAAGACTTTATACCTCAGGTCATAAAAAAATAGAGAAATAGAAATTGAATCTATGAGTAGTAAACTACTAGAAAAATACATAACAGATGTCAGAAAATTAACCGACCTCACGTTGTTGTATATACCAACTGTGTAAAATCCCTAATGAACAAAAGCAACTGTGTCCCATTTACTTATACAACACCACTTTCAGTGCTTTCAAACTTGCCTTTCTATATTGTGTGACTTGTTAAGCTACTGGGCTTCTATGCCTTTATTGAGAAAATTTACTGCTAAGGCTGTTTAAACTCATGTTAGATTCTGAAACACGTCTCTTTCTATGGAGGGAAAAGATATGTGTATATAAGATGATATAATTGAATTGAGGCTTGCTTAGGTCCTCTGACTTGCAGCTTGGAATTCTGCAGTGACTGGAATTTCTTTCTCTGCACTGGTTCTCTCTATTGGGGTTTACCTATGCCCACTGCCAGGTCAAGCTAATCTCAGTTCAGCCACTGGCTGCACTCTCTAGCAATGGTTGCAACTTCCCCTTGAATTCTCACATGACCATGCAGACTTAAGATGATATGACTCTTAGACTTAGTTCCATCACTTTAGCCAATAGTACTCACATCCTGCCTGTCTCCTGCAGTTCTAGGCTTATTTTTAATGCTCCCATTTCCTTATACAAAAAAAAAGCAACAACTTCTTTCTCCTATGATTAGCACCCCTAGGCTCTATCTAACTATATGGATATAAATGGATTTTTTTGAGTTTAGATTCTGTTCTGGCACATTCTATTGCTTCTTATGCTTGAATTATGATAAGGTAGAGGGTTTCTAAGAACTCTAGTTGCTGATCTATTATAATCCTTGACAAAAAATATTAATCTTGGAAGACTTTATTTTTCTCTGATAGTATATACTAGCAGATAAACTATTCTATAGAATATGTGATAAAATCGATATGAAATCTAAATGATTATGTCTATTTTGGATATTTGCAATGTACCAGGTATTTTGTTAATCACTTTATAAACATCGTTTAATTATATAATGTCTTCAGCCTCAGTTACATCTTATGAAGTAGATGTTGTTTCTCACATTGTACAGATGAGACCCAAAGAGATTGAAACATGTACCAAAGCCACAATCAATAAATGCAGGAAACACTATCTGATCCTCAATGTGTCTAAGTTCAAAGTGCACGTTCTTAACACTAAGTTAGATGTGTTTAAAGATAGTCTGCATTTCAAGTTTATTAATGGTTTATATTGTCTACTCCAATAAGGTTATATTAATAAGACTTTACTGTAGATTATGTGTTTTGAAAAAAAAAAAAAAAACCTCAAATGTCTGATGGTAAGGTAACAGAGTGGGTGAAGGTAATTCTATCTAATCATATTTTCCCTCTATAATATCCAAGACACTGGAAATGAGACCTATGCAGAAAAGGAGGATAGTAGAACTATTTTTTCTACTTCAAGCACCAGGCACTTCTTCTAAATACAAGAAACAAAACTAACTGGGGTAGATGAGCATGCTTTTTCTTTATTTAAAAAGCATTTATTCCTATGTAAATATTTTAAAAACTCCAGACAGTTTATGACATTAAAAAAATAATGACAATTAGAAATAAAGAAACAAGAAGAAATAGAGCTCAGTGACAGAAATCAAGCACCATAGCTAGTACCATAAGTTAAGGAAAAAGTGAAGTCTATGGCATTATACAGTTTTTATTGACTCCAAAGGACATCCTAATTAGACACCATGTTTTCTTGTTTTAAGAAGTTATGAAGATTCTAGTGGGTTTCTCTTATAATGATTAAAGGTGAAGAACATCATGTTAAATCTGAAAGAGCAAAAAGATGACTAATGTATGTTGAGTATCTTTGTGGAAAACCTTAAGCGAAACATTTTTACATTGTTTAAACACATTCTCCTAAGAAATATCTATTGCATACCTCTATCCTAGCATTTACTGAAATTGTGCTTTCCCCCTCTGTCCTCTCTCATAAACTAAGAATGCCTTGATACAGAGATTTATTGATTATCGTTTCATATCATTCACATTTCTGTGAAATGTCTACCTCCTGGAGGGGATCTTTTCTGGCCAAAGTTTCTAAAGCATCATAATTCTCACAAAGTTACCTGCTCATTCTACTTAATTTTCTTCATAGTTCCTGTCATCTGAATTTATATTGGATTAGTTCTTGGTTTCCTTGTTTATTTTTGAATATTTTACTAAAATACAAGTGATGAAAACAGGGAATTTGTCAGTTTTGTTCAAAGATTTATCATCAGCTCTTAAGAAATGGCTAATACACACCATATGCTCAAAATAAATACTGGGTCAATAAATGAATGAATGTTTTTATACCTAATTCCAGTACAAAATGTGGTACCTAATAGATATTCTAAATATATTTGCTGAGCTGAACTAAACTTTTAAAATTATCTTACTGATGTGGAAACTGGGCTCAAAGAGCATAGGTAATTTTTTCAAGGCCACATGTTTAATAAGCGAAGAGTCTAGAACAGGAAGCCAGGTCCGTGCATACCTTGTGTACCACTGAACACTGCTTCAGAGAGCTGAAAGAAAAGAGTCCAGACATGTTGATTTCTGGCAATTCAGCCTATTAGAGGCTGAAACTTACAGAACCTAGAGAGATGATATAGTTAATCTCAAATGAGTTTTACACAAATATAGAATAGTCAATTTGTGAGTTATGTCTTTGTGCTATTAATTGAAAGAAGGTCCATAGGTTTTACCAACAAGATATGGATGATGCAGAATTAATATTTTGTGATAAAAGTTAAAGAGTTCAAAAGGTATCCTCTTTCAAAGGGACAGCCCACGTGCACATGAAAGTGGGCCAAGGTGGTGCCTTTTTGAAGGATTGAATTTTTTCTTAAAAGGAGCCTTAAAACTGCTCCTCCTCTTGAAAAAAAATGTACTTAATATAAAATGTTTCATTGCTTCATTTTACAACATGGAAAAGGCATTTATTCCTAAAAAAATTAGTGGCACATGTTAATAATGGAAGTTGACCAGAAATAAGTTTGTATGTGCCTTGTGAAATGTTTATTTCTTTTGAAAAGTACTTTATCATGATAGCTGAATAAGATGCGAAATGCAGCCAAAGTAGCTGAATGAATTGACCTGTTGAATGAGGTTTTTAGTATTGTTTACCTGAATAATAATGTTTACCAAATATAGGTGATGATCGTTTTTACTGCCAGTTGCTTCTGAAAGTCTGTTCTTAGTTAGACATAATAAAAAACACATATCAGCAGAAAATGACTCATGATTTCCTGATGTAGTGAAAATAATAGACTATAGAGTCAGTCCAGACAAGTTTCAAATTTGGATTATGCCATTTACTAGACGAGAGAAAGTTACTTCTCTCTGCTTTATAAAGTTGTTGTGAAAGTAAATGGAGTGATGTATGTGAAGGATCTACCTAAAATTCTTGCCGAAAGTAGATGAGACTCAATACATCTTCTATAACCTTGATAACAAGCTCCAATATTGTGTGTCTTACATTTGGCTCAAGCCAAAGTACTGGTAGAGAATTTGATCTTCATTTGTATCTCTTCAGGAACATGAAATTTACCCTAATTTAGAGTTCACTGCAATGTTTTCTAAATTTTCTCATTTTCTCTACGACTTCCATGTCACTACAGCTTTTCTGAGGCCTTTCACTTAGCTGTCTTTTGTCTCTCAAATTACAACAACAACAACAACAACAACAAAATATTTTTTCTAACCAAGTTCATGTCATTACTTGATTCATTTTATTCATAGTTGGTGTCTACTAAATGCCAAAAATAATTAGCTAATTGTTTATAGGGAATTTTATTATGATACACTCCTGCATAATACAAGTAAATCAAGATATGTGGCCTTCAGTCCAAAACTAAGCTGGCTCTAAGCTTGTAGGAAATTGTTTTAAGATTGGAGAATGATCTCAACCTGAGCTACTAGAGAGGATGACACCCTTCTAGCCTGCCACATTCTTCCCAGCATCTTGACTCTGAGCTCTGTGATCCAAACTTGTTTTTGGTATGTGTATAAGGTAGCCACAGAGAAAATTGGAGTGATCTCTTTGGGTTACAAAAAAGTCCAAGGTTGCTTAATAAATCTTGGCTATAAATTTGTTTCTTCTTCAACTTTGAAGTAGAACACCACTTGTCCTTCAAGTCATATTCTACCACCTGGTGATGAAAGGCTTATAGTGAACAAAGGGATAGAGCACTTTCACCCTTTTACTGATTTGCAGCTATAAATCCCAGCCCTTATGCACTCTGCAATACACTTGTTCTATCTAAGTCTTCCAAAGAAATCAAGTCACAATCACTTTGCGTCAGAGAATCAGTTCAATAGACCCTGACTTAATCTCTGCCATTTCTTGGGATTAAGAACTTAACACTTTTGTAGTATTTGGATTCCTTGAATTATCCAGCACTTTATATCTCTGCTCCTATCCCAGGCATAGTGTTGCCTGAAATTCTTTGTTTTCTGGTAGAGAATAGCCATTGTGCTTGGTTCCAAAGCCTGTTTGACTGCAAACCACAAGAGGGCAGCCCTGTTCTGGGCCTTCTAACATGCAGAAATGTGAGGCAGCATCTCTAAACCAATCAGAGTAGCTCTGACATCGATGTCTTCTCTCTATCCAAACTACATGTCCATAAACATTGAGGTTAAAATTAAATTTCATTTTACAAGTTCATACATGAAATTTGAATGTTATATAGCATGTCACAAATATCTTGCTTTCTTTCTAAAAGATTCAGTCTTAAACAGGCATTCTTCCCCCAGAATAGAAAGCCCAACATCCGTATTGTATCTACCATGTGTCTCTAAGGTTGAGGCTGTACTCTTAGGACTATAACATCTCATGTTTGGATAACAGGAACTTTTCCCCCACAAATTCCAATAGTAAGGTAGAGGATTTCTCTGGCTAAATCTAGAAAGTAATGTTTTTATCTGATATGTAGTTAAGCATACCATCTAAAAATCAAACTCTCTAAGGAACCCCCAAAATATAAAAACTGTCCCTACTAATAAGTCCCTACCTTTTTTTCCAGCTTTTTGATATATAATTGATATACAACATTGTGATAGTTTAAGGTGTACAACACAATGATTTGAAACACATACATATTGTGAAATGATTATTACAAGAAGGTTAGTTAACACATCTATTGCCTTAAATGATTATAATTTGTGTGTGTTGTAAGAACATTTAATATTTACTATTTTTACAACTTCTAAGTATATAATAAAGTATTGTTAATTTTAATCGATATGCTTTACATTAGGTACCTAGAACTTCTTCATCTTATAAGTAAAAGTTTGTGATATTTAACCAACATCTCCCATTTCCCCTACCTCCCAGCTCTTGAGCACCACCATTTTACTCTTTTTCTTTCTCTAAGAATTTGCCTTTTTTTTTTTAAGATTACACATGTAAGTGAGATCATACAGTATTTAAGATCTCACCTTTACTAGAGTTGTAGCCAAAGAAGCACAATAACATTCTCGAGTCCTTTCCTTTGTGTTTATCTTGCACCCCATCACCTGCGTCTGCTAGGAAATGGTAACACCTGACTTACAAAAAATTTTTGCATATATTCTAAGTCTATAATGTCAATATTTCATATTATTTCTCAAAAAGCAAGATGATTTCTAACTCCTCTGCCATCAGAATGAGTTCAAAATCCATTGTCCTAAACTATTCAATTCTCAAGTTTATAATCACTCCTCTTCTAGTCTTCTCAATATCTTTAGCTAAGGGACTTTTTAATAAAGGGTAAAGCTCTGTTCCTCCTTGACCAATGTGGATTCAAACTGTACCTCTTCCTGCTCCTTGTCCAGTTTGTGTCATCCATCTCATCACATACACAGAGTGCACACTCACACATTATGCACACATCACACAGGCACATTGCTCAGGCACACTGCCTTTCCATGGTACTGTACTACTCTTTTCTCATCTATCCACTTTTGTCTCCTTCTTGTTTCTAGAATTAATCAGTAATTTCTCTTTCTAGCTTTACTTTCTTCATGAATATTTTCAAAATAGGTTGAAACCACATGGTTTAATATGAAAGGCTAGGTTATGAATCAGTAATTTCCAAACCCAGCTCATTAACAGAATTCCAGTAAATGGTTAAAAAACCAGTAAACAGTTATTGGCAGGGTCACTCTCATAGAACACGTAGTAGGTATGGTGTGAAGTTAAGGTACCTGTATTTTAAAAAAAGACTCCACAGGTGATTTTAAAGGCCAAATCCTGTGCCTTTTAGCTTTAAGTTTCCAGTACCTAGAACAGGGGGTGGAGCTAATGGATATAAATAATATATATTATATCAATTACATATTATTAATTAATTAGTATTGCAGCCAATAGGAATGATAGTTGGTGACACCACTGTGTTATAGAGCAGAATGTTAAATATGTCTCAAGAAGGTGTTTCTGTATTACAAAAATTTGGGGAAATCTGGGTTCATCAGTAATAAACAAATATACTTAAAGCAGGACTTCTCAGATATTTTAACATGCTAATGTAAAAATGAATTTTCAAGAGATATATACATTATCAAACTTAGTTAACACTGCATCTTTCCTTGTTAAGTTGGTTTTTATTGGTTTATTTGTTTGTTTGTTTTAGGGAGTATCTTGGTGGAATGCCTGAATATAGTTTGGGAAAAGTTACTCTAGGACTGGTTCAGATACTGACAGGGCCGTCTGATGCTGCACATCGGCGTGGGTTATTTGGGTCAAATCTTATCAATTCTGGTTGCATGTTAGAATTACCTGGAATCTTTAAAACAGATATTTAGGCTTCACCTTATACCAATTTAATCAAAATCTCTATGAATAACGCCAACTATTAGATTAAAAAATCCTAGAATGATTCCAATGTGCTGATGAGGTTAAAAATTATTGCTTAGAAACTGCTAGCAAAATGTTAGCTATATTCTAAATTATTGGCTACTGTCAGCGCAGAGCTGATTAAGAAGGGAAGGTTTCAGTGGTGAGATGCCCGGTTGAAAGAATGCACAAGAATCCGACATGAAAATGAAACTAGGCACTACCTTTATTGCCAGGAGCGTGTGCTTCTACTAGGGAACCGCATGGGCTTTACATATGTCAGAGAATAATAGTACATTCTGTCACATATGCATAATAAACAATAAACTGAGTCATATTTACATAAGTTAAGCACAGGCACCTTACTACATTAAATCTGGAGTCCTATCCCTAGCTGTGAGCCTGGATCACAGCCAGACCTAGCCCCACACTCCACCCCTACAGGTTTTGCCGAGTGGGATCTGACCTGGAGTCAAAACAACTCATCCCTTCAGTCTATTAGGTTATGAAAATGTATTTACTGAATTCACATGAACTAAATAATATATGTTTTAAAAAACCTTAATTTAATTATCATTTTCTTGTTATGGCAAGCCTCAGTTGAATGAATTCCAAATAATGAATTTTTAAATAGTTGAGATTTTTTTAAACATTCTATTTCTGCCTCATTGAGACTCAAAGGAAGATCAAGGGATTTGAAATCAGTAGCCTTCAAAAGGTGTATTGCTATTGTTCTTTTTCCGAAATCCTACTCCACTAATTATCTGCATATTTAATAATATTAGTTTTCTCTTGGAATCCTTTAGAAATTAACACAGAACTGGCTGCTATGACCACAGAATCAGGAAACAAAATGATCTTTGATTTGGAATTTAGGACATGCAAACTTGTATTGTTATTTAGTCTTCTTTCTCAAACATCCACACAGATACTACAGTTAGATATTAAATCTCAAGGGTCTGAACATTTTTATCTTTTTGATTTTCAGCTCCTAGGAAAACACACAACTATGGTTGAGTGATGGTGGGAGGAATAGAGAACTGATCTCCTATGTAGCTGGCTTCTACAACAACTAGGACATGCAAGTATATTGATGTTCTTCAGGCATTTTAAGGTCATAAATCTAAATTACTAAATTATTATTGATGTGTATTTACTATGCTATATTTACAATACTGTTCTTAATATTTATTTAACCCATTTCCTGTATAGAAAAAAAAGTGCAGCTCACTGCCAGCAATAATTTAATTTTACATTAACATGCTCTTTGAGGGTGAAGCAAATCTGACTGGTTTTCAAAGTGAAAATAAAATATAAAATCTGTTCTCGGAGTTATTTCTAAACAGAACTTGACTCTAATCCTAATGTTTCAGAAATATGTACATAAATGGGATTCATCAAATGAATCTCCAGTTAACAACTGTTTGAGAATATTAATATCATGTGTAAGAATGCTATGTTTTCTAGGATTTGACATTTTTAGCAGTCAAGAATTACTATACTTTGTAAATGGAAATACCACTACTTAAAACAGAATGCTATAAATAAAATTATGTCATTTGTTTCCAAAGACTATTGATATACTAAAGTGATGCAAAAATAATAATAAAAGATATTGGTGGCAGACTTTAGGGGTAACATTAGAACTATAATCTGTGAGTTATCTTGGGATAAATGTTGCAATTGCAAGCACCACCAGCAAGCATTTTTGAGGCAAAAAGGAAATGAGTTAAAAATATTTATGCTATAACATATGGTATCATTCTTTCCCCCATATTTATGCTATATTAATGATATGGACTGTATTCTGTCCTCCCCCACCCTGCAAATTGATATGTCAAAGTCCTAACTCCCAGTATCTCAGACTATGGCTATATTTGGAAATAAGGTCTTTAAAAAGGCAATTAAATTAAAATAAAGTCATTAGGGTAGGCCCTAATCCAATATGACTGGTATCCGTAGATGAAGAGGAGATTATGATACTGATGGGCATAGAGGAGAAGTCATGAAAAGACATGGGGAGAAGACAGTCTTCTGCACACTCAGAGAAAGACCTCAGGAGAAACCAACCTTGCCAACATCTTGATATGGGACTTTTAGCTTCCAGAATTGTAAGAAATTGAATTTCTATTAAGTCTATGGTACTTTGTTATGGCAGTCCTAGCAAACTAATAAAATTTATTTGACCTATTGTATTCTTATGGGAATATTTACTGTTCCAAATAAAATGTCTTACATTTGTTAGCGCTTTTTAATATTCAACATTCTTTTTTCTTTTTTTAAATTAAAATTACTGGGGTGGCATTGGTTAATAAAATCAAATGGATTTTAAGGGTACAATTCAATAATGCATCATATGTATTTGCACTGTGTGTTCACTACCCAAAGTTAAATTTCATTCTGCCATCAAATATTCAACATTCTATTTATTTATCTTTTTTGTCTCTGGGTTTTTTGTACCCTCTAGACAGAACTCAAAGTGGATTATTTCTTCTTGACTCCTTTCTTGGAATGAAATTTGACCTAAAATGAACAAAGGAAATGGTATCTATTTTAATAATGAGTTGTGAATTTATGTAAAGATCAATTTTTATATGGGAACCTTTAAAAATCAGCTTTCTAATTTTGAAAGGAAAAAAAAATATATTCCTCTCAAAATGTATTTAACAAAATATGACCATTTAGGATCTAAGCATTATGATTTTCACTGTCACTCTAAAGTTTAGATTAGCTATTTGGGGGGCCTTGGTGCAAAATGCAACAGCACCTGACCCTCTTGGTTGTAGACTAATATATAGAAGTATGCTATGGGTTCCCTGAGTTTTAAATATTAAAGATTGAGATGCTCTATATAAACTACCTGAAATATTTTACTGGATACCATAGTTTTTAAAATTTTTACTCAAATATATTTTTGTAAAAAAATTCTCCATCACATATCAGTAAGTGCCAGTACTTTAAAAGTCAAATTTTATTGTGTAACAGACATTTTTTGTATTTAAATATTTCTTGTCCCCCCACTATCATAGAGTTTCTTTTAGTTTTTCCATCTTCTCCTATGGCAAATTTTACGTTTCTAACCTCACCTAAGTAACTTTATCTTTTTAACTTCGCAATTTATAAAACAGGTAGAGTAATAATACATGCCTCATAATTGTTGTTTTAAGGTTGTATAAGGTAAAATATATTGGCATTTACTAGATTGATTTTCACATTCTAGGAGATTAGATAATTATGGGTATTATTATAATAACAATTACAATATCTTTTGATCTTTATTTGTGAGTTCACATAAAGAAATTATCAGGTAAGGTGGTATAAAACATTGCAATACACTTGAAATACATCTTCAAAATATAAAGATCTTTCAGATAATATAAAGAAAAGGGTATTTCTGATAATGAAATGAAAAACTGTTTATATTCAATAATTTGTGTAGTCTTCACAAAGTTTCTGAATTGGTATTATTAACCCCTTTTTTACAGTTGCGAAATCTGGACCTCAGTAGTACATTCCATGAAGTGCTCCAGCAAAATCATACTGTTAGAAGTTAGCAGTGCCGGAGCCCAAACTCAGGCTTTCCTCTCCGCTGTGGTTGAATTTCAGGGATTTTTGACTTATAAAATTCCTGTTAAGCTATAAAACAAATGACAACATAAAAATATTGCACAACATACTGTTTATTTTATTTCCCTCTATTTTCCAGTAAAAATCTATAGTTGTATACTTGGGGCTCTTAGCCTTTTCTGGCTAGGTGTCATGTTGGTAAATTGACACCTAATTCTCTCCCACTCCTGAGATCCCTCTTACAACTCAGGAGTTGTCACCTGCTTCTATGATGGACATTGTTAGACACAACGAGAGAAACTCCTTACTATGTCTCTTGTAATGATGGAAACTTATTGTTCATTTCCTTATAAAAGATCCCTTCTCTTTCTCTCTCAGATTGTAAATCAAACTCAATGGACTTCTGTACTAATACTTCATTTTTTTCCACATAGATACTGTCAACCTTATAATTAAATACCATTTTCCCCTTGCCATTTCAAGCTTAAAGCATATTTTGAGTTTATCTTTTCAAGTGCATATCACCTCATGTATCTTGTGTCCTGCCCTCATTCCTGGTTCCTTCTTCCTTTCCTCTTTCATATTCTTGATAATTTTTAGAATCTCATTTATATATCCTTTCCTTCTACAAGTTGGAAATTATTTTTATTTTGCCATATCACATGCATCTCTGTAAATACCTAAAACTCTTCTGGAACAAATCAATCAGGCAACATAAGCTTTTGTATATAATTAAGTATCTGATTTCAGAATACCTGGCTGTTCCAGAGAAAGACTATGTGATGTCATGTTTCTTATTTCATTTTAGTTCACCCAGCCAGCATATAGCACAACAATCTTGGAATCTATGAGAGGTTCAGTACTGCTTCTGAGCAGCAAATATACCCATAAAATGGGTAAGCATTCCAGCAGCAGAAGTTTCTTTATATTAGAATTATTAGACCACAGAATGTTTTGTTGAGGAAAAAAGTACGGAAAAAATAAGGGCACGTATTCATCATTTAAAAAAAAAAAGCTAGATAAGGCATCAAAAATTATACATAAAAAATAATGCTGAAAACTGGACTGACCAAAAGACTCAAGACTCTAGATGACATCTCACATTCATAAATCAGATGATTAAATAAAGATTTTGCTTAGCTGAAAAGAAAAAAAATAATAATTCATTCCTTTACATATATGTTAGTCTCTTACAAAGCACTTATTTAAATTATTTCAAATAGTGTCATCCAACTGCCTTCCCTTTCCATTGACCTCCTACCCAGCACCTTTAAATTGGGCAGCAGGAGATGTTGTAGTGAACATATTATCTTTATAATTTCACAAGCTCCTCAGCTGGAGTTCAGGATCAATTCTCACACTTTAATCCTATCTGCCAAGGAATTTTAAACTACATAACTGACAAATAACCTGAGCTGTAATTTATGGATCTTTCCTCCATGGGAAATTGATAGTTACAGCTGGTTTTTAATACAAATCACCTTACAATACTGTAAAAGCTGAGTAATCTTACCAAAGAAAAACTGACTTCACAAATAAAAACAAACAGAAAAATGGAATACAAGAGCAACACCAAAACTGTTGCCATGGCCATTTTGCTTTTTCTTACTGTTATCCAATACTTCCTAAAAAGCTCTGAAATCCATCTTCTTTCCTTTTCCAGTACCGTTATAGCCTTTCACTTGGATTAATATTACAGACTCCTGTGATAGTTAAATTTGCATGTCAACTTGATGGGGCTAAGGGATCCCAGAGAGCTGGTAAAACATTATTTTTGAGTGTCAGTGAGTATGTCTCTGGAAGAGATTAATATTTGATTTAGTAGACAGAAGAGATCCATCCTCACCAATATGGGCATGCATAATCCAATTCATTGAGGGCCCAAATACAACAAAAAAGGTGAAGGAAGGGCAGGCACATTCCCTCTCTCTTTTCTTGAGCTGCCCTCGAATTTCAGAGCTCTTGGTTCTCAAGTCTTTAGACTGATTTATGTCAGTGGCAACCTTCCACCAAACCTCTCCCCTCAGAGTTCTCAGGTTCTCAGACTCAGCTTTCCTGTTTCTCCAGCTTGCTGAGATCTCTTTGCCTTCAGAACCCTGTGAACTAGTACTATAATAAATCTTGTCTTGTATAAATCTTTATATCTTATTGGCTCTCCTCTGGAGAACTCTGACTAATACAGCTCCCAGTACTGACTCTTCTTGATTTCGGTCTTTTATTCCTTTCATTCTTCAAATGCAACCAGAAAAATCATCCTAAGAGCTGAAATGATGGCATCAGTCTCCTATTTAAAACTCCTTGGTGTGATTGTTAGATTGTTTCTCTTTATTCTTTTAGAAAAAAAATTAAGCTGACATGGCTACAGGGCTCTTCCAGGCTGACTTCCTTCTTTAACCTCATCCTTCAACTTCTGATATCCATTACTCTAGTCTTATCAAGTTACCTTTATTTTTTATGATGGATTATGTTCTATTTTGCTCATTTTTGTTCCTTCACAGAGAATTCTTCTCCAATAACCCGTCCTCCTCCAAGACACACTTAGATGCCCTGCTAGGCACTTGGATATGATTTTCTATTTTACTACTTGGCTTACTGTATTTTAATTATTTGTCTCTTGTCTACATCGTACCCACTAGACCATAAGCAATCTGTATCCTGTTCATCTGTGAATGCACAGCACCTAACATGTTATTCATTTCATACATTTCAATGCAATTTTATCTCTCATTCTCCAGCTTTCGTTTCATATTGTTTCAATAGCAATTCATGTCATAGTTTCCTTGTTTAAATGATTTAAAAATGTACTTATAGATTTATTAAGGATTTTACTGCACATGAAATATAAAATATACTAGATGACTATTCAATTCAGTCAAAAACGTAAAGATACTCTTATTATAGGGACATCAAAAAGGATCTATAGTTTGTTAAAGATATGTATACATTGCTAAAAATAAGATCTTTCAAAATCTTAAAGTATTTTTAGGTTGTGCTATTTCTTTTATATTTTTCCTCCTTGGCAAGATTTTTTTTTTCTATTGAACACAAAATGTAGCCACTATTAACTCGATCATATGCTTCAAATGATAAAGCTAAAAAAAGACTTTAAGAAGTTATTCTTCTGCCCCTTGACCATGTTGTATTTAAAACTTTCTAAAGATAAATCTGTTTAAGAATAACCTCAGAATGTATGTTTTAGAAACAAGATAGCATGAGCATTAATTATAACCAATATTTAAATAAATACAGAATGAAGTTAGTTCAAAAATTGTCTTTTGTCGATGAGTAATATTACTTAACATTATAAGATTTATAGTAGACTCCTAAATAACTTCTTTAAATACTGAAATATATTTATATATACATTCAGATAGCAAAGATAAAATATGAGTCACATTTTTCCATTTGGGAAACTTTATGTTTCTTTGAGCAACGTGATAAAAATCTCAGTTTAACAAATAGTGTAAGTTTATAGTTTATTCCCAGTTCTGTGACTTTTCCTGTTTAGTTTTTAGCTTACTTGGTTACATAACCATTGCTTTTGCTTAAAGGTCAGCCAAGAGTAAAGTTATATCTTGCTGGAGGTGAGATGTAAACAATGTCTGATCTTGCCCTGCCATTTTTCTTAAATCTGCTGCAGAGCTGGGTAAAATTGTGCCAGTATTCATAAAAGAAGATTATGTTTTAGAATCTGTATTGTATTATTCAATAAATATTTCAAGGTATCTGCAAACAGGGATTAATGGGTATTATATTTCAGGAAACCAGAAAAGTATCAACCCGAGGAATTAAATAAAACACTTATGTTTGGTGCTCGTATAAACTGTAACTTAAAATAAAACGTGTGTAAACTTCCTTTTCCTTTTGTTTCATTTTCCTGTCATAAGATAATATAGAATAAAACGAAATAAGACCAAAATTAAGGGAGATTTAAAAAATCTAAATTTAACCTTCACACTGAAAAGTAAGACCATTTTTCCATCATCAGTGTTAATAATCAACGATAGTGCCTGCATGCAATTAAAACATCTGGATGAAAAATGAGTTTCAATCTCAGTAATGTGTTTCACTGGTGCACTGCAAATCGGTGCGATTAGAGGCATCTGGATAAGGGGATACTATCAAAGTATTTCAACTGAATTTTGGGTGTAGTATATATTCAAAAATTAAATAATATTTAAAATGACTGAATACTATTGAAAAATTCTTAGTTTTAAAAAACCAATTCTATTTGTTTTATTATTGGAAATGAGTTTGTTAAGTTGGATATTGAGTTGGATCTCCATACTCGTACTTAGGGAATTGTTAGTGATCTACATGAATTTTTGATCTGCTGTAAAAGTCCTACAAGAGCCTATCCAAATGCCTCATACTCATGTTTTTCCCTCTGTTTATTTTCTATAAAAGTCAGTAAAAAGGCAGCTACTATTGCTTAAAATATGTTTTAATCATGTAAAAGGGTTTTTTTATCCTCATTAGCCATATTTATTTTTATTTTTTAAAGTAAAAAATAAAATTACGGGTTAACTCCTCTCCTTCAAATGTAACCTAGACCTTGAGAAGAGAAAAAAAAAAAAAAAAAGAGTGTACAATCCAAGATCTCTAAGTGTTATTTTCATTGGTTTTTCTTTCTTAGAAGAGTCATATTTTTAAAAATAATCCAGGTCACATTCTGGAAGAGGGTTAAGAGCTCCAGAGAAGACTAATTCTTCCCTATGTATTTGTATTGTATTTTTTTTTATCTCCAAGCTATTTTTCAATTGAGATAAAATTGACAGATAACATTATATTAGTTTCAGGTGTACAATATAATAATTTGATATTTGTATATATTATGAAATGTTCACCACAATAAGTCTACTTAACACTCATATAAGCTATTTTTATGGAATTAAAGTTTGAGCAGTGAGGCTTAGAAAAGTGGCTCTTAGCCCAGGTTTTCATGTAGAATCACAAGTGGGGTTTTCAGAACTATAATCACCTACGCCCTCCCTCACTACCCCTGCACAGATTCTGTCAATTGGTCTGGGTGGGAACACCAACGTTGTTTTAATTAAGAGCTCCAGGTGATTTTAAGGTGAGGTCAGGGTTTAGTATGAGTACTCCTGTGTATATTTATGAGAATTGAGTTCATGGAGAAGTAACAGGGTCTCCTCTATGAGGTGTTTGGCAGGGAGGTCAGTGTAATACATGTTATCTGGGCTGTAGCAGAATTTTGGGACATCTGTGGGAAGAGAGAGCCCCTGATAATAGGGAAGAAGAAATTCAAAGTTTGGTCTCATTGTTGGACCTTGTTCCTGAATTTCTCCTGAGACAGAGGATAGGGAAGGATGAACTTTTCTGTATTTCAAGTCCCTTCTGCCTGTGGATGTGGTGGTAGCACACAGAGTCTGTGCTGAAGTCTTTAAAGTCATGTTCTCAAGATAAATTTGTGATTTATTTTTCCACATACTCTCACCTGAGGAAGAAACCCGGCAAAGGAAGAGGAAGACAGTAGGTTCATAGGTAAGTGTTGTGGTTTGGGTCAGAGGCCGCGTCCTTTTTCCTCCTGAAATACCATGGTTTTAAAATGTGCAAACATTTACTTCTGTATCTCTGGTGTTCCTGCCTAACGAGTTTGATTGCAACAACTTTTTTCCCTTCTTTTCCTTTAACAGTCAAAGGTTATTCCTTTAGAACTTTTCTCTCCTATATCCCAGAGGCTTCTCTCCTTTTTCTTTATTCAGACTTTTGATATGTCTTCACCAATTCCTAAATTAATATCTCCCATATACCAAACATGTAACTTTTGTGACACATCAGCTTAGGAAGGTGCTGCTATTCAAGCTTCTAATGAGGAATAAGGTTGGGTCCTGAGGTATCAACAAAAGTGGAGAGTATGTAGTCTTTATGTACCATCTGGATGTTCCATCAGCTTTGTGTAGACTAGAATTAAGAAAATACACATCTGTAACAGGATGGCATTAATGGCGCAGAATAACTCAGATATTTCTGAAAAGGAAAAGTAATTAGGAGTGATGAGATCTTTAGAATGCTACAGAAGGATGCATTAGTAGAGATAACAGAATATTAGTGCTACATTCAGCTCAACATTTAAGTAAAACTGATGTTTTCCATGATTAGGATTAAATTATGATTTACTTGTCTTTTTCTTTTTTCTTTTTGGCTAATAATATCACAGCAGTGATTATATGTCCTTTGACAAACATTAGGCACCTAATATTAATTTGCCCCATTATAGACACTTAACTTCATTCACTTGGTTCAAGTGCTCTCTACCAGATTCCTCCGCTATCCATCTTTGTACTTAAAAAAAAAAAAAAATACTTAAAAATAACCTAAAAATGTTGTTCAAGGAAATAGATTAATATTGAATTTTTTTAAAGATGCCACTTGTCTGTGAAAAATAGAATTCTTTTTTGTGGTAAAACCACATATACATTGTGAGCTTATAATTAACTGATAACTGTGTCCACACACTTACTCCTATATAGTTCTACACCTAAATCTTTCTCACACATGATGACTTATTTGCTCCAAATTAGGTTCTGCTGGTAGTCAACCCTCCCATTGCCTTTACCTTAAATACCTTCAGTTCAATTTTTCGTTTCTGTTAACTACATTTAAGATTTGCTAAAAGTAGTCCTCCAGGCTAGGATCTCCCAAATGTGCCTTTGGATACATTATAAATGTGTCTTTGATAGAATCTATTAGAATTATCATCAAACTTGACTCTGAAGAGACGGTCTAGAAAAAGTACCTCACGTATTTATCATTTTGGCCTGTGGATAAAAGGCAAGAAAACAAAGCAAACAATTTTGAACTTGAGAAGGAGTTATTTTTGCCTACACTGATGCTTTCTCTTTCGTTTCTTTTTCCTTGAAAGTGAAGTTGCTACTTTAGTGGCTAACAGTTTCCACTTATAGTTAATACAGGAATATTTGGAAATACCATCCTGATATAATAGTAATGAAAAAATCAGCAAGAAAGATTAACTGTCTCAATGCAAATCCAGAAACTTTACTGGCAACCTCCTCACCTTTTGCAATAGAATTTTAACCTCCTGAGAAAGAAAGTATGTTATTTTAAAATAACATTTAAAATATGTTAATTTAAAATGATATTTTAAATTCCTATAGTGATACAATTTGTGATTTTTAACTAAGCAAATGATATCCCAAAGTGCAAACTATGTTTTTATGCCTCTATTATCCAGGAGTGATTTAATGCATTTAGGTTCTGACAATTGGAATGAAAGGGAAAAGTGATAAGTGCAACTTCTGTGATGTTTTCTTATTGAGAGAGGGCATGCCTTTTGGCTGGCTGGAATGTGGATACGGTGGCCAGAGGTGGCACAGGCACTTTGGACACTGAAATGATCTAGGCAATAGAGCAACAAGGTGAAAGGAACTTGAGTTCTTGATATCTTGAAGTGACATAGAAAATCTGGGTCACTGACCTTTGAACTTATTTGTTTCTGAATCTTATATGTGTATCTGTCACCTTCATAGATAGTGATCCTCAACTTAGCTGCACATTAGAACTACCTCAGGAGCTTTTAAAATTACAATTTCCTTTCCAGATTTCATCTTCAAAAGTGGGACTTCTGTACTATTATTATTTTTTAACTGAGATATAATTAATGTATAACATTATATTAGTTTCAGATATACAGAATAATGATTCAATATTTTGTATATACTGTGAAATGGTCAACCTAAATCTAGTTAACATCCATCACTTCATATAGTTACAATTTTTTTCCTTGTGATGAAAACTAAGATTTACCTTCTTAACAACTTTCAAATATGCGATCAAGTATTATGAACTATCGTCCTCATGTTGTATATTACATCCCTATGACTTATTTTATAATTGAATTTTGTACTTTTTGACCTCCTTCATCCATTTTGCTGCTCACCACACCCACCTCTGACAACCATCAATCTGTTCTTTGTATCTGTTTGGTTTGTTGTTTGTTTAGATTCCACATAAAAGTGAAATCATACAAATTTGTCTTTCTCTGTTTGACTTGTTTCACTTAACATAATGCTTTCAAGTTCCATTCAAGTTGTCATAGATAGCAAGATCTCCTTTCTTTGTGGCTGAATAATAATATATGTACATTAGTTGCTGCAGATTCGTGGTTCCGGATAAGGGGTATGAGACTCAGGCAGTTGGAAGAAAATGGGGAGCATAGGCAGCTGTGACATAGCTTTTATTCTAGCCTCACAGGTGGCAGTGTTACCAACAAGGGCATGGCACCAGCTCACATGGTGGGGTGCCTTTTATACACAGGTTAAACAATAGCGCACACTGCCAGATAACCACGCCTGCATATTGAGGCACATGGTATATAAGGGGAGAAGTGCTGAGTTTCTCCCTTGGAAGTTAGCTATGGGTGTGGGAGGAGGCCTGACTACAGTTATCTTACTTTCTCTGCAAAGTATATCAACATAATATATGTATATAAATATCACATTTTCTTCATTTATCTACTGACGGACACCTAGGTTGCTTCCATGTCTTAGCTATTGTAAATAATGCTTCAGTCAACATGGGGGTGGATATATCTTTTATTTCCTTAAGATAAATACACAGAAGTAGAATTGCTGGACAATAGGGTTTTGAATTTTTGAAGAGCTGCCATACAGTTTTCCATAGTGGCTGCACCAATTTACATTCCCATCAACAGCTTTTTGATAATAGCCATCCTAACAGGTGTGAGGTGATATCACATTTTAGTTTTGATTTGAATTTCTCTTATGATTAGTGATGATGAGCATCTTTTCATGTACCTGCTGGTCGTCTGTATGTGTTTGTAGAAATATTTATTCAAGTCTTCTGACCATTTTTTTGATAAGATTGTATGAGTTCTTTCTATATTTTGCATAGTGACCTGATATATGATATATGATTGCAACTATTTTCTTCCATTTGCCTTTTGTCTTTGTTGACAATTTCATTTTTAGGTAGTACTCTAGTATCCTAGTGCTGGTAACTAAACATAATACATGGAATGGAAAAAGTAATGTTATATATCCAGTTTGGTAATGATATTTAATTTAACAAAATGTATTCATAAAGCTTATAAAAAATAAAAAATAGTTATTCCATGTAAAAATATGGAATACATAATTATTATATAATAAGGCATGAAAAAAGAGAATCGTTTCTTCTATGATCTATTGGTATTTAAAGTAATTCTTGAAATAGAGATTCTTTAAACATTCCACTTCAGAATTTCTATAAAAGACTTTCTCAAGTTTGTGAATTATATTCTAAAAATTCTTATGGTCACTCTAGAACTGTTTTTACCTACTGCACAGAAAAGCAGTTGGAATTTTATCCCTTGCATTTAACTTGTTGACTTCTTTAAAAATTCTAGATTTGACTAACAACATTATGGAATGTCCGAATGAGTATAGTTTTGTTTTCATTAATGTAAAAACTTTCAACTGTGTCTTTTTAGTAATTATCGTTTATTGCAAGTTGGTACCTCTGTTCTGTTTTTGATTTATATATATAAAACATGTTAAGTAAATTCTTTGCATACATTACTATTTTGAGGGATCAAATGACAGAATTTAAAATATTAAAAATTGGTGAATTTCAACTTTAAAAAGAAAAAATTGAATCGCCATGTTATCGTGACTTTGTAATAAAGATCTATGTTTGGGGAAAAAAATACAGAAGAATACACCAAAATATTAATAGAATAAAATCCCAGCTAAAATATTGTATATTGAAGAGTGCTTCAATATACAATACAATAGTCCAAAAACAATATACAATAGTCCAAACACAGTTTTTACCAATTCTATGCTTTCATTAAATAAGGAAAAGTTTTCAAAAGACAGAATTGCCCAAACTCTGTCTTTTAATAATCATATTACAATCCTTGTGGGCAGTGCCAGAAAATCTTTTGGAAAGTTTCCAAGGGACTTTAAGAGCCATGGTTTTGTGTTTGGGACCTTCCAGCTAAAGAGTACAGTACCTATTGATTTTTAAAACAATATTCTAATTTGTAGAATTTCCCTAGTTGAGCCAAAACTTAACACATCTTTCACTTTTTTAAAGAATGGCTAAAAGAAATGACAACATATAGAGTATTTTTTAATATTCTGTAAAATTATCACTAAGGACAGTATCAGTGGATATGCATAGGCCTGGTAAATGGTGTGAGTATTCACATGCTCCAGATATCTGTTTTTAGCCTAACTTGAAAAATGAAAGTCAACAAGAATGAAGGTCATCAAACTTAGACTTTTGAAATTTTAATTTCAAAACATTCATGAGATTTATGAATGTGCTATAAGGGTTAATTTATTGCATGTAAATATTTTAAATATATCAAAAATTTTATAATCCTGCTTTTCCCTTTATTTTTAATATATTAAGGATGAAAAAGCCTGATGTGGCTGACTTCTCTTGACTTTGAATGCCCCTAGGTAATAAATATTTAATTTAAAACCTCATGCCAAGAATTTTCTTTGAAAATCAGAGATAATAAAAAAGTAGTCTATCATGGTAAATTGTGAGACTGGCAGAGAACACAAATGCTGATCTGAGTTTAAAGGTTGACAACAATAACAACAGGCACCCAGTTTAAGATTACTTTCTGCTTGATTTATATCATTGACAAACCAATAGGGCAGATATTCCACGGGATCAGAGAACATACATTTCTTTGTTGTCCCTCTTGCTCTTATAGAAACCTGCACTTCTGTAGTCCCCTGTGGAGAGCGAGGGATGAGTTCAGTTGGAGGAAGCCAGGACCAAGAATTTTTTCCTTTTATATATTTATTTGTCCCTTAAGGTCTCACTATGCCACAGTGAGAACTTCTGAGTTTGGCCTTACTTCATATATGGACCCACAATGGGCCTGATCAAGCCTATCACAAGGTTTTAACCCATCAATTATATCATCATGTTGCCCTTTTCCTTGGTTTCTTGGGTCATCAGTATTACTTTTTGCGGTCAGTCTCAGCGTGTGTGTTCCACGATGTCAGGAACTTAGTCCTGTTCATCATTGAATCTCTAGTGCTTCCAACCATGCTTGAGTGGTCCAGAGTCAGTCTCAATTATGTCCTAAAAAAATGAATAAATAAGGAACTTCTCTTAAGCTTAAAAATTAACTTAAAATTAATAGCAGTTAATTTTTGTGCCTTTCAAAAAGCTTACTCAAATTTTTTTTTTTTGGAACAAATAAACCTATTTATTTTCTGAAAATTAAGTTGCACTAAGATATATACCTTAAGTTATTTATCTTTTAATTTTTGCTAGTCAATCAATAATATTCACTATATATAAAACACTATACTGGACACTTGGGGAAATATGAAATACATAGAATATTTGACCTATAATGAGATTTAAAAAACCATCTACTTCATTGCACATTCCATGGGGAAACTAAACTTTATAAAATGCTAGAATCTTTATAAAAATGAATTTGCAAATAAGTATATATATAGATGAATGTAAGAGGAAGATTATGTGGCTAAAATTTGATATTGGTTAAAATTATTGTAATTACCCAAATCCTAATAACATTTAAATTTTTAATTTTTCTATTACAACTGACATACAATATTGTATTAGTTTTAGATGTACAACATAGTAATTAGACATTTATATTCATTACAATGTGATCACCTCAATAAATCTAATATTCATTTCATATCATACATAGTTATTACAATATTATTGACTATATTACTGATGCTATACTTTATACCCCCACGACTACTTTGTAGCTACCAATTTGTACTTCTTAATTCCTTCTCCTTTTTAACTTGCTCCCCTTAACCCCCTCACTTCTGACAATTGTCAGTTTGTTCTCTGCATATGATTCTATTTTGTTTGTTTTGTTTTTTTAGAATCAACTTGTAAGTGAAATCATATGGTATTTGTTTTCCTCTGACTTCTTTAGCATAATACTCTTCAGGTCCATCTATGTCAGTTCAAATGGGAGAATTTCATTCTTTTTTATGGCTGAATAATACTCCAATAAATATACATACTACATATTCTTTATCCATTCAACTATCAATGGACACTTAGTTTACTTCCATATCTTGGCCTTTGTAAATAATGCTGCAGTGAACATAGGCGAGCATAGACTTCATTGAATTAGTGTTTTGATTTCTTTGGATAAATATCCAGAATTGGAATTGCTGGGTCATAAGGTGGTTCTATTTTTAATTAATTAAGAAACTCCATACTGTTTTCCATAGTAGCTGTACCAATTTACAATCTCATTAACAATGCATGAGGGTTCTCTTTTCTTCACATCCTCACCAGCACTTGTTTGTTGATTGATTTGTGATAGTTATTTTGGCAGGTGTGAGTTTTTTGTGGTAGAGGAAAAAAACAAAAACCATATACTTTTACTCATATATGAGATATAAATAGAAAGCAAGGAACAAACAAGACAAACAAAAATGTCATAGACAGACAAAAGTAGATTTTCAGTTGGGAAGGGGTGAGAGGAGGTAGAGGAGTATAAAGAGAGTCAAATACATGAGGATGGAAAAAGACTTGACTTTGGGTGTTGAACACACAAAGCAATAAAAAGATGATAGAGTATAGATTTACACACTTAAAATCTATTAGCCAATGTCACCTCAAAGTTTAATAAAGTTTTTAAAAAGATATATGCAGTCCTACACTATTAAAGCATTATTTATAATAGCCAAGGTATAGAAGCAACCTTGGTGTTCATTAATAAACTAATGGATAAAAAAGATGTGGTTCATGAAATATTACTCAGCCATTAAAAATGAAATCTTGCCATCTACAACAACATAGATAGAAATAGAAGGTATTATACTAAGTGAAATAAGTCAGAGAAAGATAAATACCAAATGATTTCACCTATATGTGGAATCTATAAAACAAAATAAAGGAATAAACAAAACAGAAACAAACTCATAGATACAGAGAACAAACTGATGGTTGCCAGATGGGAGGGGCCTGGAAGAATGGGTGAAAATAATTTAAAGCTGCACATAGAAAAGGAAGAACAAAAGGATTCTCATAGGGAGATACATTTGTGTGCATGTGAGTGTGTGTGTGTATGTTTTGAGAGTTGATATTTGTTAAGATTTGAAAAGTACTTTCTATATAAAAGGTATTTCATATAGCATGTAAGCTTCAACAATATGTAAACTAGAAATCTTATAGAGTATATGGAATGAAACATATTAAAGAACATTTGGAGAAACCATTTTTCTCAATTAGAATTGTTATATTGAAGGCAGATCTTTTGCTCTGAGTTCTGCTCTAGCTGGTGGAATGTATCACTGCATTGCTCTCCGGTGTAAAGCAGGAATACCTTTCTCACTACTAGCACATTTATTATTATTATTTTTGCTAAAGAAACTTATTATGACTCAAAATTAGGCTAATATGCAAGTTTAATAATTTCTTCACATTCAATTTTTCCTAGCCCACTAATCTAGATTAGTGCACATGTTATGCTTATGTTTTGTAAATGACTGTTAATCATTCCATTCCCTTTTGTTTCTGTGACAGGCAACCTTCTTGAGCCATGGCTTTGGAATATTATAGTCAGTGATTATTCAAATATTTTCTTTTCTAATACTTCCCAGAAATATTCAGTTTGTAAATACAAGACAGAGTGGTATGGTTTGTACCAGAAGAAAAAAAATGCCTATGCATAAAAGGCTTACTCTGTTATATAATAAAAAAAAAAAACAGCATCCATTATTCACTTTGAAACTTAAAAACTTAACAATAAATTAAAAGTATCACTTGTTATTTTATTAAAGACATATAATACATTACAGATAGAGCAAATTTTATATTAAACAGTATCTCAAGAGCAAAATATTCTCAAAATTAGCACCTTGCCAATGAGGTAAGATATAATGAAATAATTAAAAATAAATTATCTTAGAAAACAAAGCATTGTTTATATATACCTCTCCACCAACTGTGAAACTAGGTTAAATCAAATGAATGGTTAGTGCCAAATAAGTTAGCCATATAAGAATTAGATTAATTTGTTTTGTACTAACTTTAAAATATTGAGGTGAAATTCTGAGTGAAAGAAGTAAGATATACAATAACATACATGTAGAAATATAAGTGGATAGAAAATGTAATGGCTGAAACACTCCTAAATTATTAACCATGTTTCTGTAGTTATCTCAGGGGAAGTGATTAGAAATAGGGAATTGGGGATAAAAGAGAAACTTCTCTGATTTACCCTGTTTTTTTTTCCTTGTATTAAATCCTTTACATTAAAAAATCTTAAGACTTTCGGACAAGATAGTAAAGTAGGTAAATGCTGTGCTCTTCTCTTTTTAAAATCACATCAAAACTGCAACGGAATTATGGAAAATTCATCCTTAAGAACCACCTGAGACTAACAGGACATAAGTCCTATAACTAAGTATATAAAAGAGAAGCCACACCTAGACTAGTGGGAAGATAGGCAGTAACATAGAACAGGTAGGTCCCACACCCACAGTGTGGCAATTAAAAATCAGGAACAAAGTAAACTATCAACAAAACAAAAAGACAACTGACTGGAAGAAAATATTCACTAATGATACATCTAATAAGGGGTTAATATCCAAAATTTATAAAGAACTTATACAACTCAACAGCAACAACAACACAAAAAAATCCAATTAAAAAATGGGCAGAAGACCTGAACAGATACTTCTCCAAAGAGGAAATCCAGATGACTAATAGACATATGGATAGATGCTCAAGGTTGCTAATCATCAGAGAAATGCAAATTAAAACAATGAGATATCACCTCACATGTGTCAGAATGGCTATGATCAATAAATCAAAAAATAGCAAGTGTTGGCAAGGATGCAGACAAAAGGGAATCCTCATACATTGTTGGTGGGATTGCAAATTGGTACAGGTGCTATTGAAAACAGGAGGTTTCTCAAAAAAAAAAAATGATATAGTTTTTGACCCAGAAATTGCACTTCTGGGTATTTATTCAAAGAAAACCAAAACAATAATTCGTAAAGATCTATGCACTCCAATATTCATGGCAGCACAATTTACAATAGCCAAGATATGGAAGCAACCTAAGCACCTATCAACAGATGATTGGATAAAGAAATTAAGGTTTATATATACAATTAAATATTACTCAGCCATTAAAAAAATGAAATCCTACCATTTGCAATGACACGGGTGGACCTAAAGGTTATGCTGAGTGAAATAAGTCAGACAGAGAAAGATAAATATCATATCGTTTCACTTATATGCGCAGAAAATCTAAGGAACAAAAAGAACAAATTAATCAAAAACAGACTCATAAATACAGTGAACAATTTGGTGACAGGCATAGGGGAAAGGGGTTGGGAGGCTGGGAGAATGGAGTGAAGGATTAAAGAAGTACAAATTAGTAGTTGATGGTTGGTCACAGGGATGGGGAGCATGGCACAGGGAAAGCAGTTAGCATTAATTTGATGGCTATGTGAAGAGTCAGGGGAGGGAGGGAGCAATTGGGGGGATTGTTTTATGAATAATATAGACGTCTAACCAATGTTCTGTAAACTTGAAACTAATTTAAATACATTTGTTTAAAAAAAAAAAGAATCAAGAGGAATATATCTACTGCAGAGTTCCCACCTGAGGAATGAGTGGTCCCAGCCCCACAACTGGTTTCCCAGCCCAAACAACTAGTGCCAGAAAGAGGAGTCCCCACAACCAGCAAGGATGGCATCTGAGAATGAAGCTGCTGAAGACCTAGGTGCTGCAAGCCTTAAAGGGCTCATGCACGGATGCAATCACTCACAAACTAACTCACTCTGGGCTCCTCTACCCAGCCAATCTGGCACAGTAAGGTACCAAGTCAGAGCTCTCCACTAACCAGGTTAATGCTATTTGCCTCACCTTGGTGATTCCCTGGGACCCCACCTTAACCAACTCTGTACCCAGTCAAACATCTTCCAGTGACTCCTCCACACAAGAAGTCTTGTTCTGCTCATGCTACAAACTTTTCCTAACTTTCTCTTTACCCCCAACTCCCTATTTCCAAAAGCCCAAAACCCCAAACAAGCAGCTGCTGGCCTCAATGTGCCCTGTACCTCTTGATAAGTGGCCTCAAGGCTGGCACAAGTGGCAACCGATCTCAACTTGCATTGTAACTCCCATCAGGTAGTACCAAGACTGTCATAAGCAGCAGCCAAGCTTGGCTTGAAACATAGCTCGAACTAAGCAGCCACAAATCCTCCAGCACAAATGGCAGCTGACTTCAGCTCACATCAAGGTGCCCACCAAAGCATTCCAAGAATGATACTAGTATCAGCCAGACTCAGTTGGCAGCATAGCCTCTCCCATGCATCTCTAGGCCCAACACAAGTGGCAACCAATAGTATATCACTTTATAGCTCCTAATAGATGGTCCAAAGCCAGGTACAAGTCATGGTCAACTACATTAGAGCCCCTCCTAAGAACAAGCACATGTAGTGGCCAGCATTAGACATCACAATACAACCCAACCAGTTAGCTCTACAAATGACATACCTGAAGGGTAGGCTATACTAGCCACTAGAATTTCACTAAAGTGACTCCAACACTGTGGGATTAGCCCCTGCACAACAGCTTGTATACTATAGTCATAGCTAGCCCTCACAGTCAGACTGAGGGTCAATTCTTTGCACTGGTGAACCAACAGCAATCAAGGCTCAATGATAACAAGAAGGCACACACAACCCATACAAGGGTCAACACTGGTGAACTCATCTCAGGTGAACAGGAACACTATATCACTAGGCCTCCCAGGACACCTACAACTTAAGGTTACTCTTCCAAGACCAAGAGATGTAGCTGATCTACCTAATATAGAGAAACAAACACAGGAAATCAGCCAAACTGAGTGAACAAAGAAACATGTCCCAAATTAAAGAACAAGACAAAACCCCAGGAAAAAAAATAGCTAAACAAAATGGAGACAAGCAATCTACGAGGTGCTGAGTTCAAAACACTGGTTGTAAGGATGCTCAATAAACTCATGGGAAGAATAGTTTAAGTAAGACTTCAACTCAAGGAAAGAATAGATTAAGTGAGAACTTAGAACTTCAACAAAGAAAAAACATTAAAAAAGAGAAAACATAAAAGAACCAATCAGAAATGAAGAAAACAGTAACTGAAATGAAGAATGCATTAGGAGGAATCATCATCAAATGAGATGAATCAAAGGATCAAATCAGCAAACTAGAAGATAAAGTAGCAGAAAACACCCAATCAGAGCAGCAAAAATAAATAAAAACAAGGAGAGTTTAAGAAACCTCTGGTACAACATCAAGTGTACCAACATTGCATCATTGGGGTACCAGAAGGAGAAAAGAGGAAGCAGGGATTTAAAAACCCATTGAATGAATAATGACAGAATATTTTCTTAACCTGGTGGTGAAATAGATATACAAGTTCAGGAAGCACAGAAAAACCCAAACAAGATGAACCTGAAGAGGCCCACACCAAGATACATCCAAATTAAGATTCCAGATCTTAAAGACAAAGAATCTTAAAAGTAGCAAAAGAAAAGCAGCTAGTTACTTACAAAGGTACTCCATTAAGATGATCAGCTGACTACTCAACAGAAACTTTGCAAGACAGAAGGAAATGGCAGAAAATATTAACAGCAACTAAAGGCAAATACATATAACCAAGATTGCTCTACTCAGCAAAGCTATCTTTAGGAATAAAAGGAAAGATAAAGAGTTTCTTATACAAGAAAAAGCTAAAGAAATTAATCACTACTAAACCATTATTATAAAAATGTTAAACTGGCTTCTGTAAGAAAAAAATATATATTAAAAATGTTAATAGGAAAATAAAAATAATTCTCACTGACAAAGATGAACACTTAGTAAAAGTTGTGGATTAATCAATTATAAAGGTAGTATGAAGATAAAAAGACAAAAATGGAAAGATCATATGTAATCATAATAATAAATTTAAAAATACACACAGACACGCAAAAGTAGCAAGAAATGACAAAAACAAATGAGGAGGTTAGTAAAAATTGCAGTGATTTTACAATGTGTTCAAATGTAAGTGACCATCAACTTAAAATAGATACAAAAATAGCTTAATATATGTAAAGCACATAGTAACCACCAACCAAAAATTTATAAAATATATACAAGAAATAAATAGAATAGAATCCAAACATAGTATTATATAAAAGAGAATTAGAAACAGAACTACAAAACAATTGGAAAACAATAACATGACAATAACAATAAGCCTATTAATAATTACTTCAAATGTAAATAGACTAACTGCCCTGATCAAAATCCATAAGGTGGTTGAATTGATTAAAAAAAAAAATCTGTGCCTATTTGCTTATAGAAACCCACTGCAGACTGAAATGCACATAAGACAAAATAAAGGAGTGAAAATAATATTTCATGCAAATGAAAAGAAAAAAAATGGAGGTAGCAATATTTACATCTGACAAAATAGAGTCTAAAATACATGATGTAATGAGAGATGAAGAAAGGCATTTTGCAATGATAAAGTGATCAATTCTACAACAGGATATAACTCTCATAAACATCTATGCCAATGTGGGAGCATGTAAATATATAAAGCAAATATTGATGGACATAAAAGGAAATATCAGCAGTAGTATGGTAATAGTAAAAAAAAAATAATAATAACATTCCATTGACATCAATACCAAGGTTATTTAGACAGAAAATCAATAAGGAAACAGAGGCTTTAAATGACACATTTGACCAGATAAATTTAATTGCAATTTTTAGAGCATTTCACGCCAAAGCAGCAAAATATACATTCTTTTCATGTGCACATGAAACATTTTCCCGGATAGAAGACATATTAGACCACAAAACAGTCTCAATAAATTTAAAAAGTTTGAAATCATATCAAACATCTTCTCTGACCACAATGGTATAAAACTATAAATCAATTATAAGAAAAAATACTGAAAAATGCATAAATACATGGAGGCTAAATAACATGCTACTAAATAATGGATGAATTGAAAGAGCTCAAGTAAAAAAGCAAAAGATATCCTGAGACAAATAAAAATGAAAGCACAATGACCGCCCCCCAAATATATGGGACACAGCCAAAGCAGTTCTAAGAGGTAAATTCATAGCAATAGAGGCCCACATCAAGAAAAAAGGGGGGGGGAAAACCTCAGTAAACAATCTAACCTTACATGTAAAGGAACTAGAGAAAGAACCAACAAAACCTAAAATGAGTAGAAAGAACAGAATAAATGTCAGAGCAGAAATATCCCAATTGGAGTCTAACAAAAATACAGAAGATCAATAAAACCAAGAACTGATTCTTTGAAAAGATACACAAAATTAATAAACCTTTAACCAGACTCACAAAGAAGAAAGGGAGAGAATCTAGATAAATAAAATAATAAATGAAAAAGGAGAAGAAAACTAACACCACAGAAATACAAAGAATTACACCCATTCCTCAATTTACATGGATCTATTCCATGTGCTTTTTTTCACACAGAAGAAACCCATGTAATGAGTCTACTAGTACAAAAAAAATTTTTTTAAAGAATACTAAAGAAATAGACCAATATGTCATAAAAGCATTTATTTTACCTAGTTTCACAAAAAATGCTAATGAAAATTCAGAATAAAACAAAATAAATTTTATCTGATCTTGGTGTCTGTAGTGTAATCTAGAGCAATCAACCTTTTCCTTTTAATTGGCAAAAGTCACTATCTTCATCATTCGAATTATTTGAAAGTACTACTTCAGTTTCATTATTTATGTTTATGTTTTTAGCAACCCTAGTTTTTGCTAAGTTTTCATAAATTCTTTGATATTCACTGCAGCATTTAAAAAATCTTTTCAAAATTTTAAGACTTGTTGGATGTTTAGATCAATATCTAGAATTGCAGTTTTCAGTTTTGTGGCCAATTGAACTTTGTAAATATTTTCTGCAATGAATAAAACTGGTTCATAGTTACTGCCATATTCATTGGCAGGATAGGCTTCAGATATTAAGTGAATTAACTCATTATGAGTTAATTCATGATCAACCAGTATTTCACTAATATCTACATTCAAATGGTCAGAGACTTCTTAAAATTTATTTAATAAATTAATAATGCCAATAAATCCCTCTTCAATTGTTAGAACCATATTCCCTGGTACTTCTGGCCATATTGCTTTCCAGCAAGTATTTAAAATTGACAGCTTTATACCACTTAAAGCTAAAGCAATATTCTTGACAACTTAAAATTGTGTATTTACTCCAGGCGTTTGTAAGTGTAAGTGATTCATTATCTTCAAGTTTATTAAAATATCAAAATTACCTTTAATGTAAGTAATCTTAAAGGTAGAAATAATGTATTGACATAAAGGTTGCTTCTAGGAAGTTATATTTGGAAGCAAATTTATAACTTTTATATTTGAATAGTTTAAATTGTGTGGATGACCATGTGCGTTATCTAAAAGTAAGTGTATTTTAAAAGGAAGACATTTTCCTTCATATAATTTTCAGCTTCTACAGCAAAAATATTTGTAAAAACAACCCTGAAAAACATCAGTAGTCACCCATGCTTTTTTATTTGTCATCCAATAGCAAATAATTTTTTGTTGATAAGTATTAGTTCTTTGTATCTTGTTGAGTTAAGCTACTGACTTTCAGAAAGAATAATAATGGAAATTAAAAAGAAAGAACCTTGTAAAATGAGACTACCTAAATGAAAACCACATATAAAAAGTCTACATAAATGGGAATATTTATCATGTATTAAAAATACTTGCATAAAAATAGCTTTGTTTTTATGAGCATGTATACCACAATACACAATTCCATTTAAATAGACATATAGCATTTAATAAAAACAATTTAGAATTGTTTGCTATATTTTATTGGTTTAAGTAAAGAACAAAAGTCAATGTTTTTCTGAACAAAGCAATGATGTTTTTGTAGAAAGGAAAAGATTGTTTCAGTTTGGATTTCTTGCCAAACCAGGTAATGGCTTTGCTTTACACACAAACAAATTGCTGTTTTTTTGTTGTTTTTTTCCTTAATGAAACATCCATGCCAGTATAGAAGACATATGTCTTCAGAAAGGCTATCATAAATAAGAGTTGAGCCAAAAGAAGAGATGTCATCTGGTGTTTCCAGTTTGATATATAAATAACTTATGATTAAATTTATTAGAGAAAAATCCATAAGCATAGGACTTTTACCTATGAGTGAAATCATACGGTTCTTGGCTTTTTCTGTCTTAATTTGCTTAGCATAATCTCAAGATCCATCCATGTGTTCTCAAATGGCAGTATTTCCCCTTTTCCGATAGCTGAGTAGTATTCCATTGCACATATGTACCACATCTTCTTTATCCAAACCTCCATCAAAGAACACTTAACTTGTTTCTATGTCTGGGCCATCGTGAGTAATGCTGCAATGTAGTTAAAATGGCCGTATTACCCAAAGCAGTATATATATTTAATAAAATTCCCATCAAAATCCCAATGGTATTATTTAATGAAATAGAAAAAAAAAAAAGCCATCAGCTTTGTAAGAAACCACAAAAAGTCTCTGGATAACCAAAGCAATCCTGAGGGAAAACAAACAAACAAAACAAAACAAAACAAAAAACAAAGCCAGAGGATTCACACTCACTGACTTCAATTTATACTCCAATAATCAAAACAGCATTGTATTGGCAGGAAAACAAATACGCAGACTAATGGAACAGATTTGAGAGCCCAGAAATAAGCCCCCTTATACAAGGGCAAATAATTTTTAACAAAGGAGCCAAAAACATGCAATGAGGAAAAGAAATACTCTTCAATAAAGGATTCTAGGGAAATTGCAAAGCCACATGTAAAAGAATGAAACTACAGTGTTGTTTGTCATCATACGCAAAAATTAACTCAAAATGGACCAAATGCTTAAATATAAGACCTGAACGATAAAATACATGGAAGAAAACATAGGGCGAGAAAAGTAAAAATAAAATGAGACTATATTAAACTTATATATGTTTAAAAACATTTGTTTCTAAGGATATATGTACCTCTATGATTACTGCATATATCTTTTTGAATTAGTATTTTTTTTTATTTTATTTTTTCAGATAAATACCCAGAAGTGGAATTGCTGGGTCATGTGGTGGTTCTAATTCTTTGAGGAATCTCCATAGTGTTTTCCATAGTGGCTGCACCAATTTATATTTCAAGTAAGAGTGCAAAAGAATTTTCTTTACCCCACTGCCTGCCAACACCTGTTATTTTATTTTATTTTTTTATTTTTTTTGGTAATAGCCACTCAGATGAGTGTGTGGTGATATCTCATTGTAGTTTTGATTTGCATTTCACTTATAATTAGTGACGTTAAGCACCTTTTTATGTACCTGTTGGCCAGTCGTATGTCTTTGGAAAAATATCTTTTCAGATTCTCTGCCAATTTTTGAATTAGATTGATTTTTGCTATTCAGTTATATAAGTTCTACATATATTTTGCATATTAACCTTTTATCAGATGTAGAATTTGCTAATATTTTCACCTATTCTATTAGTTGCCTTTTTATTCTGATGGTTTCCTTTGTGGTGCAAACCCTTTTTAGTTTAATGTAATCTCACTTGTTTATTTTTGCTTTTGTTGTGTTTGATCTGGTGTCAAATCCAAAAAATAATAGCCAAGACCAATATCAAGGAGCTTATCACCTGTGTTTTGTCCTAGGAGATTTATGGTTTCAGGTCTTACATTCAAATGTTTAACCCATTGGATTAATTTTTGATTATGGTGTAAAAGAGTAGCCTAGTTTTATACTTTTGTGTGTGATTGTCCAGTTTTCTTAATTTCAATTTGTAAAGAAACTGTGCTTTCCCATTGTATGTTCTTGGTTCTGTTGTTATAAATTAATTAACCATATATGTGTGGGTTTCTTCCTGGGATCTCTGTTCCACTGATCTATGTATCTGTTTTTATGCCAATGCCATGCTGTTTTGATTACTTCTAGTTTTGTAATATAGGATGAAATTAGGGAGCATGAAGCCTCTATCTTTGTTCTTTCTCAAGACTGCTTTTGCTATTTGGGGTCTTTTGTATTTAATACAAATTTTAGAACTGTTCTATTTCTAAAAAAATATATTAGAATTTTGATAGGGATTACATTGAATCTGTAATTGCTTAGGGTATTATCAACATTTTCACAATATTAATTCTTCCAGTCCATGAGCAGAGAATATCTTTCTATTTATATGTGTCTTCTTTAATTTTTCATTAATGCTTTATGGTTTTCAATAAAAAGTCATTATGTTTATGACCTTATAACACTATCTAAAGTATTTAAAATCACACAAAAACTCATAGATTTTATTGCTTTCATTGACTTGGTGACTAGCAGACCTTCAAATATTCCTTAAAAAATTAAACAATGGGTTGGATTTATAAGTTTAGGTTATATATAGATTCATTTATTCAGTAAAAAGCTAGCTACCTGTGATATGATATGAATTATTCAATGTCTATAAATTTAACTTCATGTACATATTGCAGAATTGGGAGATTTTCAGATGTTTATCTAAACTTTTGCATCTACTACAGGACCTTTAAACATAATAGCTATGCACTGAGCATAATGAAAATATGTTCATTATGACTAATGCTGATGATTCTTCTACATAGACTACATTCTGTTGTTGAGGATATCAGTAGGAAGGAGCTTATAAAAATAAAAACAATTTTTTTGTCATGTAGCCATCTGAAAACTTGGTTTTCTATTTTCTGCTACAAAATTTAGGAATAACATTTAATGAATGGTAGAATCGTAAGTAATGTTTTAAAGTAAATAGCTTTAGAATGTTATAACTTTTTACTAAATATTTTACTATGCATTCAATATGATGAGATATTATACAAATATATTTTACTGTTAATATGCATTCATAGCATAGATGGATAATACCTCCAAAGAATCTATAAGATATACTCTATACTTTACATTCCTATGACTATTTTGCAGCTGCTAATTTGTGCTTTGTAATCCCTTACCCTTTTTATCCACCATCCCTACTCCCATCTGGCAGCCACCAAAATGTACTCTGTATCTATGAGTTTGTTTCTGTTTTGTTTGTTTATTTTGTTCTTTAGATCCCACATATAAGTTGAATCATAGCATATGTCTTTCTCTGTCTGATTTATTCTATTCAGCACAATACCCTCTAAGCTTATCCATGTTGTTGCAAATGGCAAGATTTCATTATTTTTTTACGGCTGAGTAGTATTTCATATATATGTACCAAGTCTTTTTCATTGTTACTTGGACACTCAGGTTGCCTCCATATCTTGGCTATTGCAAATCATGCTGCAATGAGCATAGGATGCAGATATTCCTTTCATGTATTTGGATTTCTTTGGATGAATACCCAGAAGTGGAATTATTGAGTCTTTCTTCTCTTGTAGTTTTGACCTTTTTCTTCTTCATCTTCTTCAAAAGAAATGCCTCTAACATTTCTTGTAATACCAGTTTATTGTTGATGAATTCTAGTTTTTTCTTGTCTGGAAAGCTCTTTATCTGTTCTTTGATTCTAAATGATAGCTATGATGAATAGAATAATCTTGGTTGTAGGCCCTTGCTTTTCATCATTTAAATCAGCTGGCAGTTTTCTGGGAGCTCCCATGTAGGTAACTGCTTTTCTCTTGCTGCTTTTAAGAATCTTTCTATTTAACCGTAGGCATTTTAATTATATGGTGTCTGGGTGCAGGCCCTTTAGATTCATCTTGTTTGGGACTCTCTGCACTTTCTGGGGTTGTATGTTTATTTTCTTTGCCAGGTTAGAAAAGTTTTTTGTTTGTTTGTTTGTTTGTTTGTCATTTCTTTAAATAGGTTTTAAATCCCTGGCTTGCTCTCCTCTTCTTTGGGTACCCCTATTATGTGAAGGTTGTTATGCTTGATATAGTCCCAGAAGATGCTTAAACTATCCTTATTCTTTCAGATTTTTCCTTGTCGCTATTAGAATTGGGTGTTATACGCTACCTTGTCTTCTAAATCAGGGGTCTCCAACCCCTAGGTCATGGACTGATACCAGTTTGTAGCTTGTTAGAAACTGGGCTACATGGCAAGTGGTGAGCAGCGGGCAAGTGGGCGAAGCTTCATCTGTATTTGCAGCTGCTTCCTAGTTTTAGTTTCACTACCTCAGCTCCACCCCACATAATTAGGCTTTAGGTTCTCACAGAAACACTGCTCCCTTGTACAAAAAAGTTTGGGACAATTGTTCTAAATCACTGATTTAATCCTCTGCTTCATCTAAACTACTATTGATTCCCTCTATAAAGTCTTCATTTCTGATTATATTTTAATGTTTTTTATCTCACTGTTAAGGTTCTTATTGCGTTTCTCTACTCTTCCCCTAAGTTCACTGAATATCTTTATAACCATTGTTGATGGTTATAAAGATGGTTGAACTCTGCAGATGGTGGTTTGCTTGTCTCCATTTTGTTTAGTTCTTTTTCTAAAGCTTTGTTCTGTTCTTTCATTTGGGACATGTTTCTTTGTCAGTCCACTTTGTCTGCCTCCCTGTTTTTGTTTGTATTATGTAGAGCTGTTATGTCTCGCGGTCTTAGTAGAATGAATTTCTGTAGCAGGTGTCCTGTGGAGTTCAGCAGTGCAGTCTTTCTGGTCACATGGGCTGGGTGTCCCAGGTATTTCTCTTTTGTGGGTTGTGTGTGTCCTCCTGGTATAGTTGAGCCTTGACTGATGCTTGCATGTCAATAAAAGGGTTGACTCTCAGACCCATTGGTTGTGAGAACCTGCTGTGACTACAGAGGAGAAGCTGTTATGCATATGCTGACCCTACAGAACAAGATTCACTTTAGCAGGGCTCTAGTTTCTGCCCATTTTACCTTTTGGTATGCTTTTTGTGGAGGTGGTTGGATGGTGCTCCGGCATGGTCTGAAGCTGGCCTTGGTTCTTGATTCTGGGGCCTTGGTTCTGCGACCTCTTAGGAGGGGCTCTGTTGTAGGCAAAGTTTAGCTGCTGCTTGTGCTCTGTTCTGGGCCACTTGACATGAGCTACAAAATGATCTGCAGATGGTTGCACTTGTGCTGTGTTTGGAGGTACCCAGGAAGGCTAACCTGCAAAGTAAGATTGGCTGCCACTAGTGCCAGTCTTGGGGCTTCTTAGTCAGATGTATGTGGCATGCCAAGGCCAAATGATGCTTGTTTAGGGTCTGTGACTCTTTGAGAGATTCTTAGTAAAGTTTATAATATGAGTTAAGACAGGCCATTTATATGAAAAAGCCACTGGAAGTGGCTTGGATGGGCCTGCAAGTTGGGTGGAGTGGGGATCTCAGAGACTCAGCAGGGCTGGATGACCAGTGTTAGCCAGGTTGATGGAGACTCAGTTATTGTGGCAGCCTGTGTCTGCATGCCTGGAGTGGGGAGGGCTCACAAAGAAACAGTGGATTCTACTAGCACTTCTAAGTGTTAGCTCTCGCCCTGAAGCCAGACAACTTAGTTCCTTCCCTTTATGTTCCTGGTTCCTTTTAAGCTGCTGTACTAGTGCTGGAGCTCAGAGTGAGTGAGTCTGTCAGCGAGTAAGTCCATGCATGGGCACTTTAATGGGAATGCCTGGAACTTCAGCTGTCCTCCTTCTCACTCAGCCACAATATCTGCGGGTTTTCACAGCCTGAAGTTGTAGGGATTACAGTTCGTAGCACTGGAACCCTATGCTGGGGAGCCTGGTGTGGGGCTGGGACCCCTCGTTCTTCTGTGGGGACCTCCACTGCTGAGATTTCCTTCCTAATTTTAAGCCATCATCATATGTGGGTGTGAGGCTGGCCCATTCTGTGCTGCCACTCCTTCTACTTGTCTTGAGGTAGCTTCTTCTGTATGTCCTTAATTGTAAGACTTTTGTTCAGTTAGACTTCAGGCTATTCTCAATGATGGGTGTTCTGTAGTTTAGTTGTAATTTTGATGTGATTGTAAGAAAAGGTAAGCATAACCTTCACCTGTTCTACCATTTTGACCATAATATTATAGTCTTTCTAGTGTATGAAATAAAAGACATCTCAAGATAACCACTACCATAAAAACAAAAAAAACAAAACAAGTAACTGTGACAGTAAAAAAGCCAGAGAAGGATAAGTCTAGATTCTGTCTATTAATTCTACCCAAGTCTCTGAATCACAAGGACCAAAAAAATTGAACTGGGATTTGAGATGCCATAGGTGAGGCAGAGTTTCAGTTTGAAAATCAAATCAAGTTACTTACCTGCCAAAACAAAATATCAACACTCTTCAAAGAAATATAAAGGAATCCAGAGTCTCTACAACACTCTAAGATATAACCCTAGATAGTCTCTATCTAGGATGCAATCCAAAATTACCTGACAAAGAAAGAACTAGAAAAATGTGACACATTCTCAGGAAAATAATAATCAATAGAAAGTGTAGTTATTTTTGTTATTGCATAGAAAATTATCACAAATTTAGCAGCATAAAACTATACATTTATTATTTCTCAGTTCCCATGGATCAGTAGCCCAGGCACAGCTTAGCTGAATTTTCTTTTCAGAGTTTTGAGGTTACAATCAAGGTTTCCACTGGAATGAACAATCATCTGGAGGCTTTACAGAGGAATAATCTGCTTCCAAGCTCATTCAGATTGTTGTAGAATTCATTTTTTTTTAGAACTGCGGACCCCAACTTTTTGCTGGTTGTCAATAGGAGGCCACCTTCAGGAACTAGAGGCTACTAATAGTTCCTAGAGGCAATCTGCAGTTCATTGGTATGTAGTCTTATCCAGGATGGCTTCTCATTTAATCAAGAATGGATAGAAGTAAAGTGAGAAATAGATAATTCTACAATCATAGAAGAATATTTGGTCTGAGATTTGACTTTACTTCACTTATAAGATGTTAAAATAGCCCATTACTCTTTCGTGGATGTTGTCTGAAAAAATATAAGACTCCTGGGTAAGAGAAAAAAAAAGGAATTTATTTTTCACAGCAAGCAACATAAATGTCAGCATATTTGTATCAGTATCCTCCTTGCTCCCAAATATTGTAAAGGAAACTAGGTGAGTGTTCAGTGCAGATTAGGAATATTGAAATTGAGCAATCCACTGCTTTTATAACACGCAGTAAGCAAGAATGCTTAGTGCTTCATCTCTTAAGATTATCATTGGCATTAATATCCCAGGAAATAGTCTATGTAAAAGAAGAGTCAGAATTTTGCAGTCCTGGCATACCCAGCAAAATATGTAGAAACACAAGAGGTCCAAGAAGAACTGTATTTCACAAAATAGATTTTTAATATAACTTGTAGCAATTGATAGAAAAACTAGATAAAATATTAGTAAACATATAGAAAATCTTTTAAAAAACTATAAAAATAATTTAACCTAATTAATATAGTGTTCCTTGTATGTTTACCAAAATAGACTGCAAGCAGGGCAGTTAAACAAGTCTCAAAATATTTAAAAGAATAAAAATCATATAGAGTATGTTCTCTGACAAGAAAAAAGTTAGAAATCGATAACAATAAAATTTCCAAAGAGAATCTTTGGAAAATAACATATTGCTAAATAATTTATGGGTCATTGAAGAAATTACAAAGGAAGTTAGATATTTTTAACTGAATAATATTGAAAATATACAATAGTCAAACTTGTAGATACAGAGCTACAGCAATGCTTACAGAGAAAGAAAAAAGGAGAGGAACCCTGAGAGACTGAAAGAGAGGGAGGAGGGGGAGATCAAGAATGAGAGATGGATTATCATCACATATCCTACAGATAATAAAAGGATAACAAAAGAATATTAAGATGACTTTCTGCTTAAAAAAATTACTACTTAAAATATAATTTCCAAAATTAACACAGGATGAAACAGAAAATCTGTAGCCTAAGTATAGGCAAGATTTCTTAGAAAACACACACACAATTATACTTCAGTAAAGTTGTCAAATAAAACACAGGATTTGGGAGTAGATTCTTGGTATTATGTATATTTTTCTAACTGTAGGGTGTCAGAGTCTTCAAATACCTGCATCAGAAAAATTTCACAGAATTTCACAGAAATATTATGATGCTTAAGCACACTATGATAAGAGAAGCTTCAACATGGCTCCCAATGATCTCCAGTTCTTGGTATCCACTCCCCTTTGGTGTGGCATGAATCTAATAACTTGCTTTTAACTAATAGAATATGGTAAAGGTGTTGGAATGTCATTTCTGTAATTACATTACAAAAGATCTTGTCTTCTCTCTTGCTAACATCCTTTGTCTTGCTGGCACTTTTTTATGCCTTCTTGCTTGCTGACTCTGATGAAGCTAGGTGCCATGTTGTGAGATATTCTATGGAGAAGCCCAAGTGGCAAGAAACTGTAGACAGTAGCTCATAAGGAACTGATATGTCAGTCTGAATTCTGTCAACAATCTCATGAGTGAGCTATGATGTGATTCATTCCCAGTAGAGCCTTGAGACGAGTGTGATCTTTTGAGAGACCCAGAGTCAGAGAATCCAGTTAAACCAGTCTCAGTTTCCTAACTTACAGAAACTATTACATAATAAATCTTATTTTTTATCTACTAAATTTTAGAGTAATTTACAGCAATATTTGCAGCAATAGAGGACTAAAACACCCACTTGCCCACACACATACCTACACCTACTATATGTTAAAAATTGGAGGATAAAAGTATAAAGGAAGATAGATTTCCAATTCTGAATATTCATGAGTAGAATTAAAGAATTGGGAAATCATAGTGATAGTGGTCTTTAAAATCACCACATTCATATGTATACTAAAGCCACTTTTTTTTATTCTCATGCATACTAAAGTTTTATGATTTGCCCAAAGGCATAACAGCATGTTTAATTGGGATTTCATTACCAAAGTATTGCAATTGCCTCGTGATGTTTCTAGTAGTTCTTCACATATATGTGTATATTTCCTATTGATTTCACAATGTGACCCTAGCAATGTTGACTGAAGGTTTGTGATGAAAAGAATGTATATGAAGATAAATATTAACTTCAAGTAAAGATAAAATGTAAGCAGATGCTATTTATCTGGTATATTAAGCAAGGAATCAATGGTTCAGACAAATAAATGAACAATAAACGAAGTAATATTCAGTCAGCCTGTAAATGAAAAAGTAGCTTGGAAAATTGAGAAATATGCTCATGAATTAAATTTACATTGGCATACAATCAGTATTACTATCATAAGCTGATGCTAATAAAGTGCTAAGCACTGTACCTGGCATATTGTGTTAGAGATTATTATTATTTTTAGGAATAACTAATTTCTGTCCTTAATTTTTTTCATACCTGTACAAGACACAAATTAATGTATGTGTAGGTGGCATAATATATATGCATCTTGGCAGTGTGTCTATGTATACACATGTATCCTATTTCTTTTTTTCCTTTTCTCTCCTCCCCTCTCTCAGTAAAGATACTTTCTGTATCTTTCCTGTGCCCAGAGTAATCCATACTGCCACTTAAAACTTCATGATTTTATATTTTTATGTATATGCAGTCATATTTCAATTCTTCAGATATCTATCTTTACATTGATCTACATACACATCCACATGTGTATTATGTTCATATCTGTTTCTATATCTATAATCAATACACAAAATACATGAACAACATGTTGTACAGCATTGTATACATGAATAATGCTCCTAGAGTTGTGTAATAATAGAGGTTAGGTAATATTATATGTTTACACATGAATGCATATTGATGTTAGAACCTAGGGGATTTTTATTTGTTTTTGGTCCATGTTTTATAATATAGTATATTAAACATATGTGCAGTTTGCTTTTGTAGCTCAACAGTATCTACTGGGGACTGTTTTGACTGATCTTTAATTCTTTCTCTGTAATGATATACCAGATTGTAATGTGGACTGTGGCATATTATATTCAATGACTCTTTTAACAATGGACAGTCACATTACTAACATTTTTTTTCTCTAAGCACAGTGTTGCCATAAACAACATTGCACATGTATCATCACCTACTGGGAATTACATTTCTGTGGGATAAAATTCCTAGGAGTTGCCATGGGTAAAAAGATATTTGTAATTTTTTGTTTTAATTAGAGTTGCCAGATTACTTTTTAAAAACCAATCTTTTCTCCATTACTTACCATTATAATTTGTAGTGTCCTCTGCAACAATGGATATTGTTGTTCCTCACCATATATATATATATGTATATGTGTTATTTAGATTATAATATATAAAATATAGATCATAAATATATAACATATATGTATTTATTATATATTATGAATTCTAGTTTTTCTGTTTTGGTAAGAAGTATCTTCTGTAGATATAGTTTTACTTATAGATTATATATATAATTGCCTAGTTTCCCACAGAGATTTGTAGCTTTATTTTTTACATTTATATCCATTTGAAATTGTTTGTCCGTGGTTTAAAATAAGATACGATTTTATTTTCCAAAGAGATAAATTATGATATCAGCACCTTTTATTAAATAAATTCTCTTTCTCCACTAAATTGAATACCCCTGACATATATATGCACATATATTTTATACATATGAAAAAATATATTTGTCATATATGTATATTTTTCTGGATCTGCTTCACTAATTTCTTGGTTTATTTCTTCATCAATACCATACTGATTTGATTACTGTGGCTATATAGAAATTTTTGATAACTAATAGGTAAAGTCCCTTCACTGTTTTTCTTTATTATATATCTGGGAGTAGAGCATGTAGGTGTTCTCAGGTATTTTTTCTTTCATAATAATTTTAAGATTATTGTACCCCTAAACAAAGAGAAAACAAAATATATAACTGGAATTTCAATTGAAATAACATTTAATGTATAAATTACATTTGAGAGAAATGTCATACTATTAAAACTTCTTATCTAAGAATATAGGGCCGTTTTTCTATTTGTTCAAATCTTCTTAGGTCTTTTAAAAGGATTTTGTATTTCATTAAGGTCATGTACTTTTTCTTGTTAAATTTATTTGTAGCAATTTCATAATCTTTTTCACTATTGGACAAAGAATAATTATCTCATTTCCATTTCTAGTTTCTTTCTGCTTATTTAGATAAAACTTACTAAATTAAAAAAAAAATGCTTAATTTGTATCCACTGCATTACCATTATGGTAGTTACCGTTTTTACTAGTCTCATAATTCTAGGTATACAACTGTTTTCTTTTTCCCCTAAATTTCCATAAATAAGTAATACCATGCAATATTTTCTTTCTCTGGCTTATTTAATTTAGAATAATACCCTCAAGTTCCATCTATGTTGTCACAAATGGCAGGATTTCCTTCTTTCTCATGGTTGAGTAATATTCTATTAGATATATCTTACAACTTCTTTATCCATTCATCAGTTGATGGACACTTAGGTTGTTTCCATATCTTGGCTATTGTTAATAATGCTGCAGTGAACATGGGAGTGCAGATATCTCTTTTATATCCTATTTTCATTTCCTTTGGCTTTATACACAGAGTGGAATTGCTGGATCATATGTAGCTTTAATATCTCCTCCATAGGTCTTTCTGAATCCTTTCTAATTGTGTGTGTGTGTGTGTGTGTGTGTGTGTGTGTGTGTGTGTAGATATATATATATAATATTTACATGTATATAATATATGTATATATTTTGACTTTATTCTTGATCAAGACCATGTTGACTTTACTTATTTTATAGATTTTTTTTAAAGATTAATCATTGGATTAATTTATCAATTCTATCATTAATTAAAGCTTTATTTCTTTAAGCTATCTGTCTGGTAGTTTAAAAATACTATTATTAAAGTTTCTTAAGATACAATTTTCTTATTCTCCTGTTTTTTAAATTTAATAATAAAGGCATTTAAGGCTATACATTTATCTATGAATATAGCTTTTTATGTCTTTTCTAGGTTTAGATTCAAAATGTTCCCCAATTGTTTGTATTGTAGTGAGTCTGTAATTTCAGTTCTTATTCTATCTTTTATTTAGTGATTTTTCCAGGAGTGTATTTCCTAATTTTAAGGTAGTTTAAGTAACTTTGGTCATTTTATTACTTTTTAAAAATATCCATAAATCAATTACATATATATACTAGTAATACAAAGTGGGAAATTTAAATTTTAAGGTTCCATTTAAAATGCCACCCAAAACCTAAGATTGTTGGGGACAGTTGTCTATGCATCTCTCTCATTTTGGCATGTCCTGCCAGTGCAGGCATTGCCTGTCTTTGTTCTGAATAACCTTTTCAAGGGTGCTTTTATTGCAAAAAAACCAGTTTTTAGAAATGTCTTCTCTGGAAGACAGAGATAGTATCTCCATACAGAGCAAAAGGTAGGCTTGCTTACCACTTTATAAAATTTTTAGGTCTGTAAGCCTGTTTTGGGTGATGGTACATAGATGTATACAATTGTCAAAACTTATTAAACTAAACATTTATAATCTGTACATTTTATTATGTATTGATATCTCAATTTTTTTAAATATCAGAATATTTGATTCTTTAAGGAGGCAGAAAAATTCACTTGTTTACCCAGAGGTATGATGGAAAAAAATTCGGAACTTACCCTTTGTTTGAAGGACAACTCCTGTGTTTATTTGGGTTGAGAAGGAAAGCAAAATTAATCCTCTGCTCCTGGAATATCATGCTAAGTCCTGGGCAGGCATTAATGTAATTGCCAAGGCTTAAGCTCTCTACAGTTCTGAATGGTGTTCTATTATATTCTGTGGATTTAGAAAGAAAAAAAAAAACTTGCTAAATGATTGTACTAGTTATCTATCTTACATTACAAATTATCCCAAAACTTAGTAGCTTAAAATTACACCTGTTTATTATCTCATGGTTTCTGTGGTTAATGAGTGTAGGTAAGAATTAACTGGATCCTCTCCATGAGGGTCTTTCTCAGGCTCAAATCAAGTATCAGCAAGGTCTCTGATCTCATCTGAAGGATCAGCTGGGGTAGGATCTGCTTCTAAATTTACTCATGTGGTTATATGAGCAGTACTCAGGTTTTTGAGTGCTGTTGGCTTAGTTTCTTGATATTGGACACAGAAAGACAGCATGTTAACAAGATGGATTTCTAAGGTTTTAGTAACTCAATTATGGAAGATATATATTATCACTTTTGCATCTTTTGCTCATTGCAAGCAAGTCACTAGTTTCGGCTCACACTTAAGGAAAAGAACTGCACAGGAGGTGAAGATCATTGAAGTTCATATTAACAAGCTGCCTGCCGAGATACTTACTAATGTGCCTAACATAGGAATATTAAGTGTCAAATACTGTTTTACAGAAAGATATATATATGTGTGTGTGTGTGTGTGTGTGTGTGTGTGTGTGTGTGTGTATGTGTGTATACACACACACATGCGCGCGTGCGAATGAACTATATTAAACAATATTGAATAATAATAAAAAATTTACATAGTAAAGAGTAAATAAAATAATCTTTAAATATACCTCCATAGTATGAAATTATAAGTACATTGACAGGAGAACAAAGGAATTTTTCAAAGTTACAAATTATTAAATTTGTCTTACAAATTGTAAAGTTAAGCACTAAAGGTAATAGGGTTTAAATAATTATTTTAATTCAATTTCTTAGATAAATGGATCATTTGAAAAAATATAAATCTGTGTATGGTATATTATAATAGTTTCTATAATATAGTAGACATAACTTTATTGTATAGACAATTGATTAGGTGTTGGCTTGATTTTTCAATGACAGAACTCATCCCAAACCATCAAAAATAATTATTTAACTTTAAAGTTGGCTTTCTAAAATAGTGATTAAAAATGTATTATGCACTTAAAACAGTTATGGAAGTTAGACGAGTCTGAAAACATTCCTGATGTGAGAAGAAATTTTGTCTCTTTTACTCAATATTTTGAAATAATCATTGGGCATCTACTGAATACACTAAACTGCATGCATATAGACAGGTTTTATGAGTCAAGTTTCTGTATCATTCATAATTCTAGAAGCAAGATTCTTTTAAGTAGAGGTTATCATTTCCTGGAGAAATTTTAACCAACCAAAGAATGATGTTAAGCTTGTCAGGGACCGAAAAAAAAAAAAAAAGAAGTGGATTTCTTTCATCTTGCTTACAATGTACAATTTTTAAAAATATATCTGTTACCCCAGCTCAGAGGCCACTATGGAAAGTTATTTTTATTTTTATTTTTTCTTGAAATAAGCTTTTAAATTTTCTAATTGAAAGTATTCTTTTTTCCTCTTGCCCCTTTGTCTACTCTGATTGGTACAAGGAGCTGGGAGACATATGTGGCTCTTTTACTTAAGAACCATTGAGTCTTGGGAAACATTACTGTAGTAGAGCCAAAAAATGGGAGTGATTTTTTTCATTATACTAAACTAAAAATTAGAATCATAATTTGAGTTAAGAATCCTCCATAGCCTTGTTTTTAAGGTAGTTATTCTTATTTTGGGACTTATACTCAACTTTTAAAATGGCTTTTAAAAAGTGATGCTAAGAAAATCCCAGACCTTCTCCAAGGATTGATTTATCAGGAAAAAAAAAAAAAAAAAAAAAGTCTAGGTGGTCCTAAGAAGTTGCTTCCTTCTGGTTATGAAGGCATCCTTGTAAGAAAGAGGTTTAGTGTCTGTAATGCTAAATGATCCCAAGAGTGTCCATCAGCTAGTATCTAAGAAAAGAGCACTCTGGGTCTCAGTACAAACAAAATGGAATATTCCAAAGTTTGTAAAGCAGTTTTAAATGTTATGTTTTTTTTTTAATAGTTTAGTTCAGCCTTATCTTTCTTATTATCTTTGGCATGAATAATTATGTTTTCTATAATTTAGGGATTTCCTTTTTTTGAAATAATTTTATAATTATACTTTTTAAGCATTATTCCTTCTCTTTGTTTAAAAATTATCTTTTGCTTATTAGTGGGTTTTCCAAATACCACTTTCTTAAATATAGAGAGACCCAGGAGGTATTCTCTGTTCATCGGAGTCTAAAAAGTAAAGGCTGTAGGATAAAAAGAGACAGATATCACCAAGAGATTCTAACCAATGTTATATTCCAGTAGTACTATGGGCCAACAATTTTCTCATATTGGTAATATTGATGGTGCAATTTATAATGTAAATGCAAGTGAGCCTTCTGAGCTTCTTCTCCCTCTCTCCTCTCCTTCTCTCTCTCCCTTCCCCCTCCCCTCCCCACCCTGCCCTGCTCCCCTTCATCGGGTAGATTTTTGCCAGTATTGTGTAGCCAATAGCATCTTGGGAAAACTTCACACTGGTTGTTGGTCACCAGGGGGAAACTGAATTAAAAAGTCTCATTGTTACAGAGTAAAACACTTAGTAAGGAATCCCGCTAAAAATTTTTAAGATGAATTAAAAACTTCAATGTATGAAGTTTTTTCTTGATATAGGCATACACATTGTAAAAAATACCATAGTACAGGTATGAGATTTGGAGTTGTCTGAATGTGCCCACTTCTCATCCTGTACTTCTTCACTTGCCCTTTCTCCTTCCTCTCCCTCTTCCTGTGGTGAAGTCCTTACCCACAGTCTTTTCCAAACACATTTCATTCTTCAAATTCCTTTCTCTGGGGTGATTTTGGTACTGTCTTTTGTGTCCTGTCACTGGACCCAATTCCTGCTTAATAGTATAGATCATATTATATTTTAATCTTCTCTTTGCTTGATGCTTTACCTATTCTGCTGCTAATTTCTTTCAGAGGAGAGACTTGATCTCTACTTCTATGCCCCTCTTACACACTCTCACAATTCTCCATTCTCCATCATTTTTCTTCAATAACCACTATTTGTACTTACATACTTATCTGTGATTACTTGACTAATGTCTACATGCCCCAAGATTCTAAAACTTCATAAAGTCCAGGACACATTTGCTTTATTTTCTATTTTATTCCAGCGTGTAGCAGAGTAACTGAAATCTTGTAGTCGAACATGATACTTGGTATATCTAGGTTTACTTTCTATGTACAAAGACAAAAATCTCCTTATTGTTTTTTGCATATGATATGCTCATTTTCATGTCTGTCATCACTCATAATGTTCTTATCTGACATGTGCCACTGTATGCCTTTCTTCACTCAAAACACAAGCAGAAAATTACAGTGACAGCTAGGAAATACCATGCAGGCCAGTGGTGGTAGACCATAAGAGTCAGCCAACTGAGAGCTTAGAGGAAAAGGACAAGTCTAGTTAATTCAGCAACAGGAGATTTTGTGCCCAGTTCTTTTGTTACACATTTACAACAGAAAATCTTTGGAACTCCTAAATATAAGATCAAGCATGCCCTGGTTTTGCCATCTCTTATAAATGATAGATTCATTTACATGACTTATCCAGATAACTGGAGCAAGAAGCCTAGATATAAAGAAACTTAGGCTCTTAGCGCTGGCTCAGTACTGAACTTACTAAATGACCTTTGCCAAGTCATTTAACTTCTCTGGGGCTTTCAGACTCTGTGTCTTTGCAGGCATCATCTTTTCAATCTGGAATTCCCTAAGCTCTTTGACAGGCAAACTTTTACTCATCAGCTATACTCAGCTTGGTATCATCTTCCCTTTGAAATATCCTCTGACTCTCCCCACCTACGCCTGCGCAGTTAGGTGCCACTTCCTTTGTGCTCCTGTGCTACAGTAATTATTTGACTGTCCCTCTCCCACTCTGCTCTCTTCCCTCACCCCTAGGATTATACACAGTATTTCCTCTGTTTTTGAAACCCTAGTGTTCAGCATATGATTGGACATAAACACTCAATATATGTTTGTTGAACCTAATGAAAAACTTTTTGTCTTTGTATTTCTTCCTATCTTGAATGAGGGAATTTGACAAGAGTTATAGTTTTCAGATGTTTAAAAAGTGGAAGAACTGGTTTTCTCAGTTAAACATTAAAGGGAAGGACCACAACATTATGGAGAAAAAGAAGATAGTGCTCCAGTTGAAGTGAGAACAGGATTCCAAAAACCTGTCCAACTGACTTCACCTAAGAGAGCACTGGAAGGTGGAGAAGTATAGTTAAAGCAAATTACCCTAGAATCGCAATTGCTTATTTCCCTCAAAGCTTTAAAAATGTAATTCTGTGAAAGTTATTCTTTCAAGCAGCAACATTTTTTTTTTATGTGAACATTTTTTGTGGTGCAATTTTTCCTAAAATATAAGAATACTGGCCTGCTTCCCTCAAAAACAGAATGCAGCACTGTGGTAACTGAATCTTCCCTTAATGACTCAGGCCCTCATTAGGAACACTCACTGTGCTGTTCTACTGAGCTGAATTCACGAAGGCGTTGTTATGACGTGTTTATTGTCCTGTATCTTCCCTGTCTGTCAGCTGTCATTTTTTCTGCTGTCATTTTTTTCTGACCTAATAGCTCCCTTAGCTAACCCTTTTTATCAAAGCCCCCAAACCCTAAAACAATAGAAAATAAAGTTTGTTTAAAAGGGTATGTGTTCTCTCTCTCTCTCTCTCTCTCTCTCTCTCTCTCACACACACACACACACACACACACACACACACACGCACACAATGAGTAAGATTTGAGAAAGTTGATGACCATTGCGTTGGCACTATGTAAAGGTGGTGAAGGTTATTTTAGGTGTTTAGAAGCTTTGGGTTATTTCCTGATTTCTACGTCTTGTGTCTTGTGCACCCCCTGGGATGCATGCATAATTAAATATCTCACTTGTAGATCTCTGGTTTAGAAAACTATGTCAGGAGAGTAACTTTGACTTTAGCTAGGCAGATAAGCCTCTGCCAAAGTGAAAATTAATTTAGTTGCTTTTTAGACAACTCATTTTTTTTTTTATCGCCCGAACCTAACATTTGATCTAGCATATAATAGGTACACAAAAGATGTTTCCTGAATGTTGAACGAATGAATGATGAAGATTAAATAGTCATAAGGATGCTTTCTAAACACGTTTAATTCATTTTATTTGCTTAGCTCATGTCAGACCTCTTTCACAATGAGTTCACATATTATTATGTCATCATTAGTGTGTACATCACTAGGCAGGAATGGTTGTAAGGCACATTGGAATTTCAATGGCAGAAAGCTTTGAGCCAGGGATGGGGCATCCAGTGGAAAGCTAGTCTAGTCCCCATGCAAGGTTTCCACCCATACAGATTGCTATAGTATGAACCATGGCAGAATCTGGCTTAATAAATACCATAACGTGATACCCAGGAGCACCTGGAATAGTGGCTGGGACACTAGCAATAGTAGTAACTAAATAATGGTGATTCTCAAAGCCAGGCAGATGATAGTATTATGACATTGGTAAGAGTGTGGAGAAGGGCCAGTAAGGACACATTTGAACTAAGTTTTAGGGTATAACTGTGCCTTAGGCTTTTTGCTCCTATACTACGCACTCACCTTTGGCACTAAAAACTCCTAAGTAGTACTGCCTATGTGCTTATATTCTAGACACTGGTCCAGCAGCCTACTGGATGCTTCCAGTTAGCTGTCTTCCAGGTATCTCAGACTATACATCATATACATGATTAACTCAGCAGCTTGCCTCCAAACCTGCTTCTCCTAAATGTTTACATCTCTGAAATATTACTATCATCCACCTATGCGCAGAAATCTGGAAATTGTCCTCAATCCTCTAGTTCTCTAATCCTTTACCTCTGTCTATCCAGCTCTATTCCCTCTTCCAGTATCATTCCTTGCATCCTAATTGGATTTCTTAGCTCTAATCTCATATCTCTAAATCATTTACACATTACACCAGAGTAGCTTTTAAAAATAGAAATTTGGATAATATATCCTCCTTGTTCAAAGAAGATAAGACTCCTGCTTTGCTTTCTCTTCAGTTTCATCCTTCATCTCTCTTCCCCTTGCATTTGTTTATCCTCTTAAGTTGAATTTATTGCAGCACTTCAAGGATGCTAGGACTCAAAACTCTGGGCTTTCACCCACACTGTTACTCTTCATGGAATAGTCTTTTTTCCTATTTTCACTTTCTCCTTCTTGTCTCAGTGGAGACATAATTTTTTTTCCAGCAAAGATTCTCTAATTCCTAGATAAGACTACATCACTTCTAGGTATTAGCGTAGCATCTCAGAACTTCCATCACCATCTCATTCAGTGACTGTTGTTGTAAGTGGTTGTGTCCTAATTTCCTTCTAGACTGTGAATTCCATGAGGGCAATGAATACATTGTCATCTTCACTGCTGCATTCCCAACACTCGTGACAGGCCCTCCACCTCCATACATGTTTGTTGAGTAAACAAATGAGAGGAGGAAGGCCCTGAAGTGCTCATCAAGAACAAAGCTAACAGATTAGTCAGACAGATTCAACAAGTCCAGCAAAAAATGGGGTAAATGGGCAGCTTGGAACACTTAGCAGCTCACACTTAATTCTTGGTGTATCAGATACCAGGCTTGTGTTAAACTCAGAAGGGAGACCTGAGTTTAACTAGAAGTTTAACTAAATCCTATAAGCATAACCCTGGCAAATTACAGATAAAGCCAATGTAAGAATCACTGAGAAAATTTGTGTAAAGTTCATGGCATGTTTACCTAAATTTTTGATGCGATCCTTATAGTGTAGTCATTATGCCATGATCAACATTACCCATCAAAATGCTTCTGCTGTGTAATAATAGTAATAGTCAATATTTTTGAGCACCTGTCCTCAAATCTGACGTTTTTCCAAATCTGACATTTTTCCAAATTATCTTATCTAGTCCTCAAGGGATCCTATGAAGTTTCTCTTATTTTCACTTAATGAGACAACCGAGGCATAAAAAGGTTGACTAACTTTCCCAAATTCGCACATCTGAGCAAGAGACAGAATTTGCCTATCTTAGTGATTCTTTCATTTTTTCCTTATATTTTTATTTGAATTTTATTTCTTTTCCATTAAAAGGTATAATGTTTAAATTTAATTCAAGGATTATTCATTGAATTACCTATTATGTGTGCCACATTAAGTATAGTGTGAATTTAAATTAACAAATATTTGTTACTGATTATGACTTTCTTGAAGAGTGCTGTAACTTGTTGATATTCATAGGCTTTAAACATTGGGGGGAGCAAAGTTTGCTACTGCAAAATATTTATCATTGACATAACTTTCTTGGGATATTGATTATTTTAAGTTGGTTATTTTTAAGAAACAAAAGACTCTGAAAGAACCTGTAACCTTCCCCTAAGGGTCTAAAAGAATTTAGATAGAGGACCTGCCCCAGGAAACGAAATATCATCACAGATAACTATAGTTTAATATAAACTAGATGCAACAGGGAGGAACCTAGCAAGAACCATTTGATCAAAGTCCTCTTTGTGTCCCATTTTTGAAAAGGATCCACCAAAGGTTTATTCACCAAACGTCTGCTTTTCCATCTTCTTACGAATTGCCTTCCTGACCTTTGAAGTCCTGAACTACTTTTCCTTCACTCCAAAAAGTCATATAAGGCTCAACTGCCCAATGTGTCCTCAGATCTCATAGTCTTATGGAAATCTCATGTGTCATATGTGATAAATATGGTCTTTTCTCAATTTTTTCATGTTAATTTGATTATTAGTCCAGCCAGAATAACTTAGAAAGCTATGAGGAAAATTAATTTTTCCATTTTGACAATATCTTAGGAGATTAAACAAAGAAGAGGCAAGGAAATATGTAAGAAAGGGATACAACAGAATCTTCCAGAGTATCTACTTTCTATTTTGCTCCTTTGGTTGCAGATTGAGGTGCACTAGGCAGTAATTCATTCTCTAATGGTGGTGCAGTCCTCCTCAGAATTGATTGGCTTCCATCAAGCAGGTCCCGAATAGTACATTCCCTATACAAGTTTTCAGGAGGGTTAAGGCACTTTTATACACACTACTTCTGAAATCTCTAAATTAAAATGTAAAAGCATTTGTTAGTCATAGGTCATTGGGCAAAATGTCATTGTATTTTGGAAGTATGGTCTGAATAACTGTCATCAGAAACTTCAAGGTTGAGTGTTTTTCAGGTTTAACTGAAAGCATATTTGGTGGCACTAACTTTTTAATGGTAAGAAATGGATCTTCTCAATCAATTGGAATCATTTGCAATTTTTTTTGAAGAAATGAAACCTCTGAATCTTATTAATGATACATTAATAATAGAAAGAAGATGTATCCATTGTATATTTTCTTCAATTTCGTTAACATTACTACGATTCCTCACTTGTCCTAGAGATTCAAAGAATGTTTGTTCTAGCTTTCTACAAATGAGTTCTGCATTTCATTCAATTAAATAAAGAGCAAAAGTTATCTGAATGTATATTTTAATTACTTTATATCTGCAAATTATACTTGTTCTTGGCTCATCAGATTAAGCTACAATCAGAACAACTTTATAAAAAGAGAGTCGATCTGCTATTTACTTCCAACCACAAATTTATCTTGCCACACAGAAAAATCAGTCCAGGAAGACTGCAAAAGGCCTGGCTTGGGGCCTTGGGTCAGGGCATCTTCAAGGGTGTCACCCTTGCCTGCCTGGATGCCTCCAGTTCATTCATGCAACTGTAACTGATTTTACCAGATCCAAAATCCTGTTTGACCAAAATAAACAAAAAACTGAAAAACAGATTAAAAGGAATTTCAGTGCCAGAGATTAAACATGCATCTAGGGGTCAAGGTTACAAAGCCATAATTTATTCCACCAGAAAAGTTTGATATTTTTGTATTATTATTATTATTATTATTATTATTATTATTATTATTATTTTGCATTGTCTACCCTAAAGGTTTCTTCTCTCACAGCATTCCCAGGATTTCGGTTGTTCTGGGGCTGGACCTGGGAAGAGCAGCTGGGAGGGAGGGGATGGGGTGACTGGGATCCGGGGGAGGGAGAGAGCGGGGTCTTGGGCAGTCAGGGACCAGCCAATTTATTCCTTTTCCCAGCCTGGAGATGAGCTCTTCTCAGCCCTATGTCTTCGGCCTCCTGACCCAGACAGAGTGAGGCTCGAGGGAGCAGGCAGCCAGCCAGGTCGTGGCCCCCAGCCTAGGGGCCGCGGGCCAACAGTTTGAGGCCTCCCCAATCCGAATATGCTGAAAAGGAGCGACAGAGGGAGAGGTGTTTCAGGAGTGTAGAAGTGGTGGAAGGGGAGAAGAGAGACAGAGGGGAAAGTCCCCTTTGGAGGAGAACTCGCTGGACTGAACTGGCTGGAAGAGGGGGCGGAGAGCAGGGAGTCAGAGGAACAGCCACCGCTGCAGTTGCCGCCACTGCGGTGTCTGGCTGAGCCAGAGGGAGGCGGGGAGGGACACGCTGGGGCGGCCTCCACCGTCAGGCCACTGGGGCGAGATGCAACCTCTGCCGGAGCCTCACTAACTTTGCGGAAGAGGAGGAGGAGGAAGGGGCTTCGAGCGACTTGGTGGGATGCCGAGGTAGGTAGTGGTCTCCTGGGTGGGATGCCGAGGGTAGTGGTCTCCTGGGAGAGGGGGGGGTTGGTCTCTTCCCTCGAGTTTCTCCCAAATCCAATCCCCTCCCGTCATCAGTGGCCCGGGCACCCCGAGATTCTGCTGCTGTCAGCTTGCTGGGTAAACAGTTTTCCTCCCTGGTTGGTTTCAAATCAAAACTTCCCAGGGGTGGGGTTTGGGGGAGGGAAATGGAGAGACGGGGAAATGGCCCACTAAAACACCCCCTTTTCCCTCTCTCCCCCACCCCACCCCAGAAGCAGTCACTTCCCTGCACCCAACACTTAACGGCCTTTCAGCGTCCGCCCCGCGGGGCGGCCAGCTAGGCGGCAGTCGGTGGAGCAGCCCATGTCCGGCGTGAGTGAATCCTTAACTCCCGGGCCCCAGCGCGCGGCCGAGGCGGGTGATGGCCGCCTGGCCGCACCGGCCCAGGGTGAGTGCGAACTTGCAAGTTGCAAGCTTCTTTGTCATTGCTGAATTTTAAAATTTGTTCACACATTTTTCTGATGGCGGTGTGTATGTGTGAGCGGCCCCCCCACCTTGGGGAGGGGGAGGAGTGTTGGTATGGCAGGGACATATTCCTACTTCATTGTTATGAACTTTTTGCACAGTTAGCGTTACTCAATCAAGTTCCCCAGGATTCCTGCCCTAGATCAACAACCGGATAAGAGGGCGGAATCCACTGGTGCCTCCACTCCCCTTTCCTTTGGCTGTGGAGAAACAGGATGACAGGATCGCTGCTTTTTAAAGCATATGTATGAGATGGGGATTAAAACTCAGAATGTGTGGGTTCTGAAACACTTCTACCCTAGGTCTCTTTAGTTTTTACGTGTTTTTCGGATCCAGGACTGCCTCTGTACTCTGAACAAGTATGCATTCCCTTCATCTTTCTGTTTCTTGTGGGCTACTCTGCAGCTCTGGTTTATAATCTAGGTTTCTGTGACCAATTGCTTTGGAATGGCTCATACATAGGTTTTCAATAATTGTTTTGTTTCGAAATAAACATTCCTTTAAAGAAACAGTTTCCAAGTGTTCTTCCAAAGTGTAAACACACACAGGCTATGAAAGAAAATACTCTTGTTTCTGAGAAACTTCTGTAACAGTCTTATGAACAAGTCAGACTTTCTTCTCTTGAAGGTAACATCAGGTTTCCATTGGTTACTAAGATCAAGGGCCTTACTATTCTGCTGGGTAGGGTGGTTCTGATTTGAAGAGTTCTGATACTGATATGAACTAATTTCCCAGAGCTCAAAAACCTACTTTATACTTTTGATTTTAAACATATCTGATGGCTTTTTCCCCTTTTACAGTACTATAGTGGGGTTCTTCACATTCTTTTTATTAAAGGCAGCAAAAGTGGAAAAGTTAATGGTTAATGCACAATAGAAAGCAGAAAACATCCATGGCTAAATCAAAATGTTCTGGCATTCAGGGCTGTTAAATTGAATTATGTCTATCATTTTTTCCCCCCTAAACAGTGAGTCACTTTTTTCTAAACAGAAAATAGAGACAATCTGAAAATCAGAGAACTAGAATGATAAACGTGTTTTTCCAGAAGCAAACCGTGTTCCACACATTGTACTGCCAACACAGCCATTTTCCTAGCCTTGGGCATGTTCTTCATAGTCATTGCCTCACTCTTATATGTTGTTAATCACTATTGTTAAACAATGCTTATGTCAAAATCAACATCAAGCACACTAGAAAAACAATTGATTTGGAAATAGTTGATGTCTACAATGTTCTACTGAAAAACTATGCAATTTTATAATAAGCTAAAAGATCTTACAGTGATACTTAATACACCTGTGCAGATATAGTGCTGTAAGGTATCTCATAATCTGACTTTAAGAATGGTCTGAAAGAGAATGTTGGCTTAATACAACACATACATTATCAGTGTGGAAACTCTTAGGTTAGATTTTACCTGAAAACTGACTTAACCTCAGCAACGAAGTTACATATTGTTGTTGTTGTTTTTTTAATTAGCTTGACTGACAGCATCCTTTAGATAGGTATCAATTTAATTGTAAATGGAATATTAAGTTGACTTTTTAAAAAAATTCTAAGGATCTGGTTAAAATATTGTGTCTCAAACTAGCAGATTTCATAAGGTGTACTGAAAGAAAAAACAATTGTTAAGGCAAGTGATTAGAAAAAAAGCCTCAAGATGTAACCTCTTTGGTTAGGTTGGTTTTATTGATAAACATGTAGGAGGAGCTTTGCAAACAGGACTTATCAACTCTTGAGCCCCTACTCAAGTTCTTTCATCCTTTTTTTTTTTCTTTCCTCGAATTCTTTATCATCTTTTCTGAAGAATAGCTTAATGATTTTCTAGTAGAATGTGGCTACTGAGTTAACAAAATTTTAAAATCAAAATAAGTGAGAAAAAATGGAATGTTTTATGAAAGCTAACAGAAAATATTTTTTTCATGTGGAAAAAGGATAAGGTTAAGTTTTTCTTGCAAACAAAGTTAAATACATAAACACACAAAGAAATATAGTATATAACTTATGTTGTGATGAGCTCTCTATAATGCTAACCAAAGGCACCAAAGGCATAGAATGTTAAAGTTGAAGGTAATTTTAGGGGGTCTCTTCTGAACTTCCCATCAAGTCTAGAATTGCTTTCTACATTCTTTATGGTGGTTAGTTAGAAACCTACAGTGTCATGCATTTTCAGAGTTATGAAGTTTTTCCTTATTGAGAGCATAGCTCTGTCTCTAAAATGTCTACCCTTTGGCTGTGATTCTATGAGCAAAATTCTGTTGCTTTGAAAACATTAAAAATCTTTTTTATGGATTTAAAAAATTGTTATAGAGCAAGGACATAAGCTCATATGCTCCAGTCTGTAAGAGGATACATCAGAAGATAGGGAGCAGTGGGGGGGATTGGGCATCACTAGAGAGCTCATGGGCCAGTTCACTGTTGTCATTTGGGTTAATATCTTCCAATATTTTATGAGACACTAGAAATATGGATTTTTATAGATCATCTCTTATTTTTTAACAGTTGGTGACTAATTACACATAATTTTTGTCTAGGCCAAACAAATAACACCTGTAGGCTTGGCCTCCAAGCAGCTAATTTGCAATCTCTATAAAAAATAGAAACTAAAAGTGCAATTTAAAACTATTTCCTTATGTGTGAATAACTTTTGAAAGATTGAGTTGATTTGCATATCTGTTCAAAGTACCCTTGAAAGTATAGGTGAAGGATTATTGGGGCAAGTAAACGTGGCTATCATTTTTTTTTTTTTTTGATTAAGCATTTTAAAATTCATTGTGTTATCAGCACTCAAAATGTAGATATTTGCTTTTTTGTGTGTGTGCTATAGTTAATAAAATTGATAGAGTCAAAAGAACCTTTTAATTAAGTGCTCCTTCATAAACCTGAGACTTGTAACTAACTAGAAGGATCTTTAGAAATAATTTAGTTCAACTGACTCACTTTTTGGGAAGAATGTCTAGAGAATTCAAGTGACTTGACCAAGGTCTCATACACAGTCAAAAATCAGTGTGGAAGCACTAATTGTAAAATATATGTCATTGTGATAAATGTGGTTGAAGCAGAGAATCACTACAAATTTCCTGTGGATGGACAAATTAAAGATAAGAGGCTTTAGATATTGTGAATCACTTGAGCCTGTTCCCTTCCCTGCACCACCCTCCCCCACCCCGCCACCTCATTGCTTTTGCCAAGATTTAGACTGTTGGACTTTGAGTGCCGGAATATACTTTAATGTGATAATGTGTGATTTAATGCACTCTTCTCTCTTGGGAGAGTCCTCTGAGACTATTAGGCGGACTTTTCATAGCAGGATGCAAAATGCCAGTGAAGTTAATTAAAAATAATTTTAAATAGAAGCTAGGGAGAAAATATTCAAGTTGAAATTACATGAGAAGAGCTTTGACTTAGAAGCTTAGCTGAGTTGTCAGGAGTTTATAGAGGCTAATCAGATTTCCTTTATGGGAAGGCTGTTTATTTCAATTTATACAATGTATGCTTGTAATATCCATATCCTTCTACTTTTATCACATTATTTTATTCTTTTGATTAAAAATGGCATTTTTCAAAGTGTGTCAGATTTGGATAGCTTCTATCTCTGGTTCTCAATTGGAGAAGATTGTGCCCTCTAGGAGGCATTTGGCAAAGTCTAGAGGCATGTTTTGTTGTCATAACGGAGTGGAATGGGTGCTCTGGACATCTAATAGGTAGAAGCTAATTATAATAGTAAACATTTTACATTGCACAGGACAGGACAGCCCCTTGCAACAAAGAATGATGTGGCCTATAATGTCAGTAGTATTGAGATACTATCCTAATCTCTCAAAGCCACTGACACTGTTGGCTCAGAATCTCTTAATGTAAGACTTAAGAATCTGCATTTTTTTCCCCACACACTACAGGTGCTCTTTATCTCTAGTTGAGAGTTATTGTTTTAGAGGCTTTTATCTGTAGAAAGATATGTTACATTGATTGATTTTTAAAAAGTCTTTCTAGAAGAAAAGCTTCAAAAGGCTTTTTTAAAAGTACCCTTTTCAAGTTCCAAACTTTAAATCATATTACTTTATGTACGTATATTTTCACTTAGTGATCTCCAGCATTTTTATCACATACCCCAATTTAAAAATTTGTCCTGAGCATTAATCCTTAAAAAAAGTTTCTTTTCAAAATTCTATGTACAGAATACAAGTAGATTTTGAACATTAGACAAAAATACTTAAATAAAAATTAAAAAGGGTGAGATAAAAATAAGTAAATTAATAGATATGTTAGTACTTTCTTCTACCATGTTAGTAGATGTTCTTGGCCTGCCACCCTACATTTCTTTTTGGGGATCCCAGCATTATGGAACAAAGTAGTCCCTAATTTGCATAGGAGTTGTATTCATGTGTGAGTCAGATTTTTGGAACCTGGATTATCTTTTCTCATTGAAACAGAGTGACAAATGACATTTAGTTCCATAATAAATCCCAAAAGACTATTAGAATTGAATTTTATTAAATTTTTTATTCACATGTTTACAATGATAAATCATAGAGAACATGGTAGTACAATGCTAGCAACCAAAAATAAATAACCTAAAACTAAAATAAATTAAGTTGAATAGAAATTGTTTTGAAATTGTTTTGAAACACTTGAATATAGGAGCTTGAGAAAAGACAGACAATCAGAAAACTGTAGAAACCTGTCTAAATTTTGAAGAGGATTTGGGGACATTTTTCAGCACCTTAAAACTATGAACTAATGTTCATTTTATGTTTAGTTATAGAAGTACAGGGCTTATCAGGTAGGCATATTCATTTTCCCTTTGCTAAGAAAAAGAATCAAATGACTAAGAAAGAACATAGCTGGGAAAAAACTAAGAGGGGAAGGTGGGAGGAAGGAAGGAAGTGGTTAAAGAAGAAGTCTATAAATTTAAGAAAGCCTTTGGAGAAGTTGAACTGTTTGAACTGAAAACCATGAAAAAAAAAGTTCTAGGGATAGCATGGTATGAATTGAGCTGGCGGCTGGCTAGTTAAGAAAGTAGATGATGGGGTAAAAGGTTGGGTTCGACAGGTAGCACTGCTGACCTGGAAATAGTCCCCCAAAGTATTTGTGGAATAAATGATTGGGTAAATAGAGGACTTGATTGAACAAGTGTGAGTCAGGGCAACAAATGGCAATGAAAACAAACAAACAAACAAACAATTTGGGGGTCAAGGTGGAAGATGTGAATAGGGAAAGCATTTATATGTGTGTCTTTGTAATTCAGGACACTGTATAGAGTTTTAATTTTCATACTGATTTTCATCTTTACCATAGCCTTTTTGTTTCTCTTTACATTGAGTACTTCTGCCCTACTTAGATGCATCTCTCTCTCTCTCTCTCTGTATGTATGTGTGTATGTGTGTGTGTGTATATATGTATACATACATATATACACACACATCCCTGATATATGACAAGTGCAGAAAGAAACAAATTGATGAATGAAACGTGGGGCTTCTAGGATGATGGGGGAAATACACATTCACACAAGGTAGACTTATAGGTGCTATAATGGAGGCGCACAGAAAACGAGATAGCAGAACATGGAACAGAGAAAGATCTCTAGCTAGGGCATTTGGAAAAACCTGAAGGAAATGTTTGATTTGAGTTGGACCAAGAAGCATGGTCACAGGACTCAGCTCTGTGGAGATGTATGGTAGAAACATAAGCCTTGGAGGGGTTTATTACAGAATGTTAAGTACTTCAGCTTTGCTAAGAAATTGTTTTTGCTGCATAAAGGAGCAGGGAATGAGGTAAAGTTGTAAAGACAGGCTAAAGTCATTTCGAGGATGACCCTGATTCTCTTGCTGAGAAGTTTGCATATCCTTTTGGTAGGCTTAAAAACTCTTGAAAGGGGAAGGACAGTACCAAATTGGTGTTTTTTAGAAAAAATAAATCTGGTGTCAATTCAAAGGATGATTTTGGAGGGAGGGGCAAGAGTGAAGACAGTGATTATCCGGAAGGATATTATAATAGCCTGGCAAAAGATTAGAGAGCCTAGGGCATTGGAAGTAGAATTGAGAAAATGGATTTAAGAATAGCAAAAGATAGAACTCTTCCTAGCTGTGAGAGCCCCTTGAGGGCATTGGTATTTACTTATTCATCTTGGAATCTCTTAAAACCAATCACAGTGGCCACATTTATTGAATTGATATGGTTGGGCAGCATACTTAATATGGGAGATAGTAGAAAGATAGGAATTTAAGGTAATCCATAGGTTTGCTTTTCAGCCTGAGTGAAAATATAGGAGGAGCTGCTGAATCTTCTTTTGATCATGTTGAGTCCGTGGAACTTATACCTAGGTGTGGTAGCCATGATAGTCAGTAGGCCAATGTAAAAGAGAATTTCTAACTAAAAGAGTGGTGAGGGTTAGGCTCACAGACTAAGAGTTCACAATTAGGTAGCTGATGAATGGGGACAAGAGTGAGAGAGAGGACCAGATTTGGGGGAATGACTATACTTTAGGGAGAAGAAGGACTATAATCAGAAAAAGGCTATTAGGATTGGTCACAGAAACGTCAGATGTTTAGTGGTCATGGAAGAAGAGAAGAGTTGAGTTTGTTAAGGGAGAAACACGGTGTATAGAGGACAATTTTTGAATGCATGAACTTTTAGCATGCTCACCACATATTAATGGAAAGAAAGCCAAGGATAGAAATAGATTAAAGATAAAAAGGGCATGTGCTAGAGCAGTGGTGTGGTAGGCATTTATAATTTAAAGAGTAAAATTCTGGGAAGGGATGGGGTGAAGAGACCAGTCTTAGGAAAGCTAGGAACATTCCCCTTTGAGATGGGAATAGGAGAAAAGGATGAGTGATAATCTAAGAGAAAATTTGGTATAAAAAGAATATTTAAGGCCTAGATCTTCTCAGTAAAATAGATGGTAACATTTGCTGAAAGCAAATGGGGTCAGGATGAGTCAGGAAATATGAGATGTGTGGAAAAGATCTGAAGAATGAAGAATTCAAGAGGGAGTCAGTTTGAGGCAAACAAAAGGGCAGCTCAGTAACATTGAAGGCTTAGTTAATAACGAATAGCATAAAATTTTAGTGGACATGGTCAGCATGGTTGATTGCCTTTCTTAGCAAGGAGCATGCAGGAACATGGGAATAGAAGAAGATAGAATGGATTCTTAGAATTAGTACAGAATTAGAGGTTGGCAGAGTGAAAGTAGTGGGTCAAGGGGAAGGGAGGAAGATCACACATATGTGGGAAGAATATATTTGTACTAACTGATGTTGAGTTTCAGTCTGTTTGGGGAGCCAGAGAAACCAGAAGTGCAATTGGCAAGCAAACATTTCTGGCCAGCAAGAATCATGCCCCATCGGCCTTGTTTGGTCAGTTCACATACAAGGATTTAATATACATAATTGACCTTTACAGGGCTACTGGGGAAGTTGTGGAATTTTTGGGTGTGTAAGGACCTTTCCTGTTTCTTTGAACCTTATTTCCTAAAGATTTGAAGAAAAATGGAAACATAAATTGACAATCTAAAGTTATACCATTTGCAAATGGAAAATTAGAACAACAACAAAAAGAGAGAAACCAACCATATTGTCTAAGTTACTGTGATTATTGTACTGTGTAAAGGAAGGGGATCTACTTTTTATGTTTTTATTTCTAAAAACGTTCATTTAATTTTTATTAAGGGAACACTGATTTGGTACTGGCTACATTCTAGATGTTTGGAGAGTTTAACTTTGGTGATTTGTTAGAGCAGAGTCAAGACACTGCAACCATTCCTGCTGTCTTGATCAGCCGTGTGCTGATGCACCAGTGTTTTGGGTACTCCTCTCTCTTTCTTTTTCCTTTTTGCTCTGTGTCTGTCTGTCTGTCTGTCCGTCTGTCTCTCTCTCTTTGCTCCCCTTGCTCCCTGTCTTGACATTAACACTTTACTGAAGTTCCTTAAACTTTCATATATATATATATAATTTTTTTACATTAGTACACATATCCTGAAGGAGGTAAGTTTTTAACCTTAAGTTTTTGAAATTGAGTTGTATTTTCTAGATTCTAATTCTAATCACTTAGGGTTCACTAAGTAGGAACTATGAAAAGAGTTATTTTAACATTAATTTCGTTTGTGGTTTCTACTTGCAGTCCACTTCTGTTTTTAGATTCACACCCTCAAGATCTGAAGTAAGATGATTCATGTACATGTGCTTTTGTGCCTTATTTTTTAGTAGTTTCAGGAATAAAGTCTGAAATAATTTTTCATGCCAGTACATTTATATCAACATTTATTTGAAAGGGAAACCCTGTCAAGAAGTATTTTTTATGCCTATCCTGTACAAAGTCTAGTGAATATTTAAAATGTTTAATACAAAGTTTTGCCTACAAGGAATTTGTAAACTTGTAGGATTAGGTATAAATATGTGCCAAATTAAATTGTAATGCCTGTCTAAGTATCAATTAAAGATTATCATAAGTACTATATGAAAGATTAGTGTATACTGAGTTGCCAGGTGACAGGTACAAAATGGAACATACAAAGTTAGAGGTTGAGAGGGAATCTCAGGATGGCAAAAAATAAAAAAAAGTTGGTTTTGTTTGAGTTGTGCTGCTATTGGCCCCAGCTGAAGAATACATAGTTCGTAGATGTTTTTGATTTAGATTATGCAGACTTGAGCACTAAAAATAAGGAAACTTGTGGTTGAACAGGTGACAGGCCCTCTGAAGGTAGGTAGGTGGCTGAGTACAAAGGAACTAGCTCCCTCTTTTCACTTTTTCCATTCCAAGATATACTCCTACTCTTTCATAATGGATCAGCCATTGATCTTTTGGGTCTCTCTGTACATAGACCTACTTTGTTCTTATTTTGTCCGTTACCCAAGAGCAACATGCAAGCTCTTTAGTTGAGATATTTTACTATTTATTTCTCAATGAGATAAAAGATAAAATTTTGGAGCATGAGAAAAATGTAGGAGTTTACAACATTAATATATGTATAATGTTAAAATCAATATATCAGTTTTTCATCGATATGCAAAATGAATTTAATACTTGAGTAAAGGATTAGCATATTCAATCTCTGTGATAAGAAAAATTATAGCTGGAGGATGAAAAGAGTAAAAGCACTGGTAATAGGTATGGAAATTAAGTACAGATTTGAGAGAAATTAGGAGGTTATAACTAGCAGGATCTGGTACTTGATTATGCTGGGGCAGGGAAAATAAAGGGCAGAGTTGAAAAATGACTCTGTGACCACCACTGACCAAAATACAGACCACCATTGGAGAAACAGGCAGGATAGGAAAAAAAAAAAAAAAAAAAAACAACACAGAGATGAATTTTAGGAAATGTGTTTGAGTTGCTAAAGATATAATCATGTAGAGCTGAAACTTTAAATATTAGTTAGAACAGGAATCAGGGCTAGAGAAATGGATTTACAAGTTATCCTCCTTGAAGTGACTGAAACTGGGAGTTAATAAGATTGCAAAGATTGAAGAGCAGGAATGGGTCAGTGTTCCCAAAGGAGAATTCAAAGAAGCATTGTCCCAGAGAGATGGTCCAGAAGGTAAGAGCCTGGATTAATGAGTTAAATGAGGGGCCCCTGATTTTTGCCTATAGGAAAATTACCAGTGAGGACACATCCCTTGACTTTTAATCTATATCCATTATTCTAAAGTTCAAGAAATCAATTTCAATATACTTCTAATTCTCTTATTTGTGGTCCTACCACTTTTGAAATGTTCTTCTCCATCCTCTGTCACTTATTTATTTCAAGACAGCTTCCAATCATATCTTTGAAATATCTTTGCAGATTAAACAAGCATTCTTGGTTTGTTCTTTAATTTTTACAAGAGTTTATTTCAGCCAACTGATGATATATGCTGGGGAGCAAGATCTCAAATGCTTTCTCTTTGGTTCACTTTTAATTTCCATTGGCTTTCATTCTTGTTAACCAGAGAACTTGGGAAAGAAGGTGCTCTTGATAAATAACTCATTGCAACTGAGAGGTAACAGAACAGTTTTAAAATTGTGGCACTTGTAACAGTGATCATGCTAAAAGGCTAAAAGAAGGATGTGTGTCATCATTTTAAAAAGGAGAAAATGGTAGAGTTGTCAGTTCCTTTTGGTAATAGTATTAATTGACTGCTAAGTAAGGGAACTTACTTAGTTGTAGATATGGCATCTCTGGATTTCAGCAATGAATGAGCAAACTCTCTCATGATAATTTTCTAGGCAAGAGTAAGAAGACCGTCATGCCTAGGGTAGTGAATGGAATGTGAACAGTGAAAAACCATTGACTGAATTGAGGGTATTTAGCACAGGGAAGAAAAACACAAAAACATGAGAGGTTTTCTAATATGAGACTGTCACACAGAAGAAAGGTTAGATTTTACTTTGTTTGATTGCAAAGAGCAAAATTTGGTAAATCAGTGGAAATTATAAGGAAGTAGATCTTAGACAATTGTGAGAAAAGTCTGAATAATTAAGCAGTCCCAAAATTGAGTAAACTGTCCTCTGAGGCTGTTTTCCTATTCCTAGAAGTATTCATGCCAACTCTCCTTGGCTTATTCTAGGAGATGTTGGATATCGAATGTTTTCATATAAATTAATGCTATTTGGTTGGGCTAAGAGACCTTTAAGCCCATCTAACTCCAAATTTCATGAGCCTGAGAGTGGCTTTAGCATGAATATACTCCTTGGTGAAAGAGCACAATTGAACCTGTAATTGAGGAGGCTGGAGTTTACTTTGCCTCAGGGTCGGTTGCCCTAAAGAATATTTTGCAGATGAGGAACTTTAGATTTAGATATAAAAGGTAAAGAAGACTGAGATAATGTGGCCTGGTCTTCTCCACTATCAGCCTGCTATCATCTAACCTCTCCAATACACTTTTGAAGTGGGAAGTACCTAATTAATCTTCTCCAATTTATTTAGAGCCCTGATTTGAGATATTATTCAAAATATTGAGTATTTTTGTACCTATCATTTACATAGCAATTATATATGCATGTAATTTTGTAATCTTTTGCCACTTTGCTGTGTGTATAACTCATTTTTCTGTATTTACTCGCAACCTGTAAACTAGTTGAGCCCATGTCATTTTTTTTCATTCTTTTAGATCTGAACAGACTATAAATTTCTAAAAGCATAAGAAGCCCTTGGAAGGAATGCATTTTAGATTTTGCTCAATCTTGTGTTTCAAAGTATTGGTAATAATTAATTGATTAAATTGATTTAAGCATTAAATTTATGCAACAAACAGTATATCTGTGATTATATAATTTTTTGTATTTATAAAGTTATGAAATTTTATGTATCTGCTTATTTATCTGTTAAAAATGCTTTGTTTATTGCAACATGTTTTTTGGAAATGAGATTTTAATCCATTTTACGACATTAAGCAAAGCAGGTAGGTTTTCTTAAAGGTCATTCAGCTTGAGGGACTTTTGTTTTCTGGATCAGTGAAGAAGTAAAATTCCAGAGCCTCAGGTCTTCCTTATCTTTGGTTTATTAAAGGTTACATTTGGGAAGCATTTGTAGATTTCCACATTGTTCTGAGCCTCTGGGAAATAAAGACCCATATTTTTTTACTTTTTCCAGAGATTTTTGTCTTAGATTGCTTGAGATTTCATAAACTGGAATACAATAGATTATCTGAAATAATGCCATATGTGAATAGAAGAGTAAACTGTTTAAAAAAATTTTGTTTACAAATAAAGGAGGTTTGAACATAGATTGCATAGCAAAAATAATATACAAATTTTATGTGGATTATACTCTGTCCTAGGTTATCATCAAATATTTGAAATAGATGTGATCTGACATTGAAAAGTCTCAAAATTCAAGTAAAAAGAAAGCTGCTATACTACTTTGTATAAGAAATAAATGTATTTTACACTGATTATGTTTTACGAGGTTTTATAAGATTTTATAAGGATATCTGCTAAGCTCTGTTATTTACATTAGTCTTTCATGAAGTAAGCAAAGTATGGATAACAAATAGAAAATGTAATTTGATAATTAGTTTATGCATTTACACATTCTCTGCCTGCTTCAAAATATTTGAGGTAGCTTATAAGAGAACATTTTTGAAAGAGATTAAAACAGAATTACAGAATAATGAAAATAAGAGGAGAAATCAAAATGTACAGTCAGACAGTGGGGTCAAACCCGCATATTCAATTTTGTCTGTAAATTTGAATAAAAAAGAAAATGTTTTCTTTAATACAATTTTTATTGTCCATAATGAAAAAGAAATAACATACAGCTTCTCAGAGGAAGCAATAGTTTTTCTTATATTTAGCCTGGAAACAGATTTCTTGCATGCTTTTTCATTTAGGAATTAGATATTTCTCTCAACGGTCTCCCTCTGATATATTTCTAGCAGGTTTTAAAAAGATGCTTATTGCAATAACTCTTAATAATAACAAGTGTGACCAAGCCTTTATTGTATACCAGACACTCTGCTTTCCAGGCATGATTCCATTTCTTACCACATCCACCTTATGAGATAGGTACTGTTGTTATTCCCATTTTACGATGAAGAATCTGACAAAGATTAACTTGCCCAGGATCCACATCATTAGTGGTGGACTCAGGCACCATGATTTCAGATCTTGTGTTCTTAACCACTTCTTCAGTGCAAAGTACAATTTAGGGATTGTATTTCCATCCCAGAGACTGTAATGAGAGTCTTTTTATTACCAGGAAGGATTCAAATATCTGGACTTTTAGGCACAGTATTGTTCCTATTTCTTGGAAAACCTTAGAGAATATGGAACTTTATACTGCACTTGAAAGTTCATCAGTAACTTCGACAAGCTAATTCCATCCTTATGCAACATTACTAGAGTCTCCTGTTACTTTATCTGTTAAAAGTATTTAGTTATTGAGATATTACATTGGCTTGATTACAAACTGGTGGTTTGATAGTTCGAATGGTTGTCTTATAGAAAAGTTTAGTCTTAATATTTCTACCTACAACAGCCAGAACTGGGACTAGTTATAAATTACCTGACAGCAAATTGATGTTCAAAATGAAGAATAATTTATTTATGAACCAAACTGACCAAGAATAAGGTGTTCTCTTTCCTTAAGATTTTGGGGAAAGGATGAGCATTGCAGTTGGGTTTTCTACATTGGGTGGGATATTAAGTTAGCTGAAATGTAAAATCTTTTCCAATTCTGGGGTTTAACATCCTATTTCCAACTGAATATCTGTCTTGAGACTCACACTTTTTTCTCATCAATAGAATTGAGCTAACATTTTCTTCCTTATATTGGTTATAGTTCTGAAGATCAAATAAATATATATTGAAGTCCTTTGAAAATTGCTAACAATGTAATTGAAATAATTCATTAATTTTTTTCGACAAAAAAGTATTTTACTTTTTCTTTGTACTTATTTAACAACCACATACCAGCTGAGTTGCTACTATATAGCACATATTAATACTTTACATCTATTATTATTCAATTTACTTATTTGTAAAGCTCTTAGATTTTTCTCTTTTTAATCACCGTTCAATTATTTTGTTCTCCAATTGTCAGAGATAAGTAAAACTCTCAAAGTTTTAAATTTGGATAATGCCAACTATGTAATTTTAAATTGAATGGAAATTCTATTTGCCTGAATCTTTCTCATTTTTCTTCAGCAGGAATAATCAAGATTAGAGAGAGATTACTTCTCACCATCCATGCCCTTCTTTAGAAAAATAGCAAAAATTAAAGAGTATTGATTTCTGAATAGGACATATTGTATTTAAATTCATTGTTTAGAACTCTTTTTTCCCCTTTGATTCTTTTGGTTAATGCATGCTTGTCACTTTCTTTGAGAATTAACTCAAATCCAATGGCTTACAAACACTCTTCTATGATTCCTTCTACTCTGTTCTAGACACCCTTCGCTGTGGATATGAAGTTTTGGTTCTCTATTGTTTAGCCCTTGTGCATGGTCAGGTTTACAGGGTATTAGAGCCAAAAAGGCCTTCATAACCATCCAGCTCAATGCCCTCATTTCCCACTAAAGAGAATGAGGCCCAGACCCAGTCACACAGCTGGTCAGTCTTTGAACCAGATTTATGACCCAGGGCGATTTTCATTACTTTCTGTTTTGTACTTGCTTGATTGTTTCATGTGTGTGTTTGGTTTCCCCAGCTAGATGACTTGTTGTCAGGAACAAAGCTCTTTTTTCTTTATTCGAAGACTCTTTTGCTCTTCTGTGCTCAGAGTAGGCTCACTGGAATGCCTGGGCTAGCCTTTTGGAAGCAAATGCCAGTGTATACGACCATGTCTCATGCTATTTTAAAGTGTCTTCACTTTTGATTTTAATATCTAAATCATGTTAAATGTTTATCTATTAGCACAACTGATTGGCATTATATATAATTCAGGTTTTGTATTCTCGTAGTTGTCCTGACATGGAGACAGAACTAAATACTTCTGTATTAATTAGCAATTAGATAAAATTGTTTTTTTCTGATTAATTGGAGTACTGTGACAAGGTAATGAGAAGCAAGGTTTGTATCTCAATATCTGATAAGCTCTTCTAAGTTTTCTCTAAATTATTTAGTACATTAGAGCTTACTTAGAACAGTGACCTCCAACCTGGCCATATATGATAATGACATCCCTTTCCCCCCATACTACCCAACTGGGACCTCTGAGGTTGCTACCTGTGTATCTTTATGTTTAAAGAGCTTAAAAAAAAAAAAAAAACCAAAGTGAACCATTGGCTTAAAGGAACAGCATAACCGACATGGTGAAGTCACCCTTTTAAGAGAAAATTGCTAAGTTGGGGAGGAGTGCTTGTTGACATATACATAGGAATCTTGTAGAAAGGTATAGATTGATTTCATGCATCACTGAAATCACTTGATTGTCTCTGGGATGTGTCTTTCAGGCCCACAGAGTAATCAAACTGTAACTACAAACCTCTATCAATTTAGAAAGGAATTGATTAAACCAGGATGACTATGGCCTCTGCTTTTGCAATTCAGAAGTGACACAGCAAACCTACAGAAATCTGCTATTAGAAACTGCTATTTTGTCATTGTAGTGAGTTGTGGCTGATCTAACCTATTGAAAGTTGTAGTAAGGTTGGTTCTTTGTCTGGACATCGTGATGCCCATCTTACAATTGTCTATTAATTAAATATCTCTCCATGTTAGGTGTAACTGCATCATTTATGAGGCTTCCACTTAGGGATCCTTAAATATGAAAGAGATGTTAATAAAATAAGTACACACATGAGAAAGTCATAGAACAGTCAAGTGGTCACAGAGTTTAGTTTATAGAAGTGGAGAATTGGCAATGGTCAATTTAAATTTTATACATGGATTGTTTTTGAGTTTTGCTTTGGGCTGGGTGCTATGGATCATAGCAAAAGCCTGACACCAACTTTTAGCCAAGATATTTAGTTTTCAGAGGAGGCAAAGTTGTATAGACTAATGATTGTGTTTTAATAGTAATTACATGTCATTTATTGTTTCTTGAACATGAGAAAGAGAATGATAGTTTTCTTTTTTAATTTGAAGACTTTGGGATCATCTAATTCTAGAATTTCACAGACAAAGAAACTTAAAAACACATGATAAACTGTTTTAAAAAATATCTAGAGCAGGAAGAACTGTATTTTCCTCTTAGTAGTAGATCAGTACTAAATCTGTGTGTATATGGACCACATGGCAATTTCATTTATTCAATGGATTGTTGAGAGGTTCTGTGTTTAGTACTTGAATATTGGACATGATTCAAATGTGAGTCAAGTGTGTCTAGAGGCTTTATTCATATCTATTTTCTTTTAGTCAGCAATACTTCATAATGCCCTGGTTTCATGAATTAATTTTAATGGAATTAAACTTGAACAGCTCAAAATTATATAATTAATTTCATTCAGTTTCTATTAAAGTTACTAATTGAATCAAGCCTACTAGCATGACACCTGGCGGCAGCCAACTACCTAACAGTAACAACAAGTAATGGACTCTGGTGATGAGAGAGCTCATGTGTACAAGTGAGGTTGTTTAAAAATCTTTTCAGTTGAGACTCTCAGAGAGGCCTTGAGTTGACTGTAGAAGTGGAAATATTTTTGGAGTTTAAAAAAACAAAGATTTTTAATTGAAACTAACACATCTCATGTAGATAATTTTCTCCATGATAATACTAAGTAAATGTTACAGAAATCTAGACCATATTGGTTTAGCATGCTTCCAATTTATATTTTACTGCTCTCTGAATATGGTTTTGCTTTCTAAAAATATTTAGCATTGAAGGCCATATATTTTTTGGAGCTCTTAGCCTCTGGACTTAGCCCTAAGTGGGTGTCCATCTATTTTCATGTGTTGAAATATGTTTCATGGCAGAACTCTTCAATTGTGAAATCCCCATGGTACATGAGAAACTTTTGCTTGTGCAGACATTTTTTTCTTTCACAGGAAATGTTAATACAGTTGACTAAAAACTTCTGTTTGACTCTCCTTTCCTTGCTTTCATGGCTTGATATCATCTAGCTTTTCTTCCTTCTTTGATTCTTTCTAAATGTACAGACCCCATATGATACACTTCTTTTAATACATTCACTCTTTTGTTGAGACTAGTAATTTGGATGGCTTCAGCAATTGAGTTTATGAAGGTGACTGTTTTTAGCTATAACCTTATTTGTGACTGCAAATTAAAATATCCAACACTAAACTCATTCACTAGACTGTCAACTCCATGAAGACCTAGGCTGCATCTCATAATTTATTATATACTTTCTGCCTAGCATAATGCCTAAACATATATTCTGTATAAATATATATAGGTGTGTGTGTGTGTGTGTGTGTGTGTGTGTGTGTGTGTGTGTGTATTTGATTGACTAATAAATTATTTTCCTGGTCTCCATGTTTTCTCAGTAAAATCTGGACTAAGGGAACTCAGTCATTTCCAGTCCCTTCTTTTCAACTATATGTGCAAACCTCTAGTTATTTTTTTCACATCATTTTCACCTTGCTATCCAGTTGATTAAACTCCCATCAACTTCTACCTCTACTATGCCAAGTCTCCCTTTGGTTTTTCTTGCTCTCTTCTCCCTGTTAGGTACATCCATACTCCAGTGATTCTCAAGGATACAAGTAAGGTAGAATCACTTAAGTGCCCCTCCCCTAAATTGAAATAGAATCTTTGGTGATGAGGCCAAGAAATATATTTTTAAAAAGCACCCCCCAAGTGAATTCAAATATTGTCAAGATTGAGTACCAATGATGTGCACAAATTTATTAATCTTCCTAATGCATGGCCCTGATTAGGCAATTCATTAAAACTTTAATGGCAACTTTCACTTATTTATCTTGCTTTTTAAATTAGGTCCAGATTTCTTACCTTGGCATAAAAATATCCATTCTTTGTCTCTATTCAAATCGTTACTGTCTTATCTGCTAATGTTCCTCTTAAAGTACTCTCGGTCCAGAGTTAGGACCATTATTGCCCAGTGTCTGCTTTTGGAGTTTGGCCATGCTATTCTTCCACCTGGAATGAACTTTCTCCCACCTCCACTTTTAGAATTCCCACTGGTCTTTAAAGACCATCCAACATACACATTTTTTTGTTTTTTGTTTTTTTGTTTTTTTTTTTGTTTTTTTTTTGTTTTGAAAAGCCTTTCTTGAGCTCTGAATCCTAATGAAATTTTTTCTTCCTTTGATTTTTTTTTTGTGTGCTCGGACCTCTTATAATATGCATTTTATTGTGTGTTTTCTTTTTGTGAGAGTTTTGTTGCCAGTGAGATGTTACTTTTCCTTAGTTACTGATTTTCCTTTTGAGAACTTATAAACCCACATATAGGTCCCTCATTCTAAACATCCTTCCTCTCTAGAATGTATAACACAATTCTTGATTCTTTCCTAAGTTTCTATGGAGAGAACTCTGTATCTCTTTACTTCTCATTCAACTGCATTCTGACTTTTATATATACCACTCATTAGAGTCTCTTCCTTTTAGTGTTTTCCCTACTACCCCCACACTATACATGTATGGGCTCATTCACTTTCATCTTTGATATAATCTTTGCACAGTTCTGTCTCTGGCAGATTGCTTACTGTGTTCCTGTAATGTGTTTAAATACTCTCAAAAGATTACTTTTACTGTAAATATCTCTATTTATTCAATGCTAGGCATTTAGTAGGTGCTCAATAAATATCTGTTATTAAGTCAATATGTATGCAACAGTCAACAGAGATACTGTTGCCATTTTCTTAAATTATGGCAGACTTAGAAGCATTTAGAAAAAAATCTATAAAGTGAAAAAAAAGAAAGATATGTCACATTTAATGATAATAAATGTATGTTTTCTTATTCAGAAAAATGTGATAAAGAAAATACTGAGAGAGATATAACTCAAGTCACCAATAGCTGCTTTACACATGGAGAGATGCAAGACCAGTCCATCTGGGGAAATTGTTCAGATGACGAACTCATCAGAAGTAAGTATTTTTAGAGAAAATTGGAATGACTTAAAGATATGACTGTGATAATATGCTGAGTTAATTTTGCTGGAAATCTAGAAATCATAGTTTTCAGAGTTTTTCTGAAAGTGTTTGTATGTATATTTTAAAATGTAGAGCTAAAACTAAGATGTAAATAATACTTTGCAATCATTCTTTCTTTAGAAGGGAAGAATTAACCTGTAAATTTTGGACTCAGTTCTCATAGAGATTTAGACAAAACTTAATTCCTTCTTGAGCTATGACTAAGAGGAAGTCAGACAATTCTCAGCATAGTAGACTGTGAAACTAAAAAGATAAAGACAGAGCTAAAAGACATTAAGCAGTACTTTGATAATGCCATTGTGGCCTCTGTCCTTTTAGCCAAACTTTGTTTTATGCCATTAATATCTTTATCACTACTTAGTTTCTTTTTATTTTCTTCCTCTGTGTTTTTGCTCTGCAGAATACATATAAAGCTTTGGTATGTTTTCATTTCACTCTGGGAATGTCTGGAGATACCAATATCTTTTGGCTGCTATTCAGATTTCTGATTGACTTTCAGTTTCTCCTCTGGAGCTTAGGTTCTGGGCACTAAGTTCCCCCAAGTGGGTGTGAGATAAATTTACCATATAATGAATTATTCTCTGTAGTAAATGTGTAAGTATAAAGATCACTCTTATGCAACACCTGGAAGAGCATAGAAGTAAATCTTTTGGAATTCTCATTCATGATAACCAAGTTACCATGTTTTATTCTTATTCCCAGTGTGGTTAGAGGAAAAGGATTCCTTTCTGGAAACAAAGGGTTTTTTTTTGTTTGTTTTTTGTTTTGTTTTTTGTTTTTTAATTTAATTCAGTATAGACAACTCTGTAATATAGACTTTTTTGTGTGTGTGTGTTACATATTACACTTACTTTGGATTTTTGAATATTTCCTTTATTCTCTAGAATGCCCAGTAACTGCCCCTAACTGAAAACCAAACTGAAAAAAGCAGAAAAAAGGGAAAAATCAACTTAGTAGAAAACATACAATAAGAATAAAAACAACATTGAAGGAAATTTCGAGATTTCAAACAAGAGCTCTAAAAGAGAGTTGTTTTTTTTTTTTTTACTTTAATTTTAGAACCATTTTGGTTTTTAACACTTTATCTTGGAGAATGGAATGAAATTGGAGAAAATGAGACTCAAATTAGTGAGGAACAGAATTTATATAGCTTTTTCCAAAGAATCAAGCAATACATTATTTCAAGTAAACATTTATCCCTTAAACATATATTGGTTTTCTTCCACCCAAGTGTTAACTCTACTGTTGTGAAAAATGATTTTGTGAGATACTGGCATATTTTATCTGTGATTTCCTAACAACTGGAGAGTTAGAGCTAGAAGAGTTCTTAGAGATGATTTTACCTTCACCTTTTAGGAGCACAACTGTTTTCTCATTTTTTTTTTCACAGTCAGAATTTTAAGTGTGTGTGTGTGTGTGTGTGTGTGTGTGTGTGTGTGTGTGTTTCATTTAATTGATTTAGTTTCCTATTTTCCCAAGGGAACTAGGAAAAAATAATAAGAACTCATGACAAAAACTGAAATGTAAGCACTATTGCATAAGAATATGGAGAGCCATGTTTAATGTTTTAAAAAATTTTGCTATTTGATCAAGCTCATTTTAGTCACAGAATTCTTACCATTAAAGGGAATGGATTTTAAATGAAATACTCTGTTGTCTATACAGATTACGTGGATAGTGATAAAAAAAAATTGTAAATTACATGAAATAATTTCTTTATTGAGATAATGATGCAGCCTGTACCATAGGATACTGGGCATTTGCGAACTGTCTAGTTTCTTACTAATATGCACTGAAAGAATGCAGAGAGATTTATGGCCCGCTCTGAGAGAGGTACTGGGAAAACTGACAGATGAATGGGTATACAGAGGATAATGGCCAAAGATAGTAATGCTGCTCCTGCCCGAAACATAAGCTGACAAGAATTTCCAAATGTGTGTGGGTTATAGCATGCACAGAATTCTGATAACAAATTTCAAAAATCATATTTTTGTTATTTTCCTGGTCACATTTTTTCTAGCCCAAAGTGAATTTGTTGGGTCTACAAAAATACTTGAAGTCTAGGTTGTCAAAATGGAACGTTTTATGTCATCTTTAAACCCAACTCAAGTCTGGATAGCATTTGAAAGTTTAATATTGTGATAGCTTCTGCTATTCCAGGTCTCTAAAACAAAACTCTACAAAGCGGCCTGAATTTCTTTCTTTGGCCTTTCCCATAGAATCTTTGGCTCTCTTGACATAATTTAATGTTTATTAGGGAGATATATTTTCCTCTTGATTAACATCTAGCACATTTTTGGGACCCAGTAAATTTTTGTAATAACAGTAGACCCTGGAAAGAAAGCTCTGGCTCAGAGATGCATGGGGGAGGACAGGAACATTTGTGGTGAGTCAGGACCCAGCTGGCTCTCATTCCAGGAGTCCTGTGTGGCTCCCTGAGCACTGTGGAAGAGGCAGACAGCTGCTTTCATGGAATTGCTTTTAGCGTTCCCACTATAGTGTGAGGTTGATAGGATTGAGGGATCGTCAGAAAAATGAGGCCGGCTGGGGTGTGGGAACATTTTCAAATGCACAACCCACTCTTTTTCCAAGCTTCCATGGGACAGCTCAGCTGCATACGCAACGAGTAAAGGAGAATGACTCTGTTTAATATGACTTCTTTGTCTCTATCTATTCTGGAGAGTGGTTAGTGAGAGCTGACAGCTAACATCTCCTTTTCCTACATAGCTGTTGCCTTCTTTGTTGGACATTTAAGGCATAATTTATAGGGGACTGTTAGCTGTCAGTATGTTGAGGCTGTTTTTACTTTTCTGAGAATAACTGAGCTCTGGAAAGTCAAGGGAGTGGCTGCTTTGGAAATTGTATTCTAATTAAAGGGTGTATTCTCAGGCCTCATAAACGAGAACCAAGCTGAGAATAATTTCCAAATTATTCTGTGAACTTTAACCCTGACCTCAGTGGACCACCCACTTGTGGCTCATACTTGGTTGGTTATGCACACAGAAGTTCGAGCTTTGTTTGCCTATTTTGGTCCTTCTAGAAAACATTTCAGGTGGCAGACCTGAGGTACTGTGCTCTTAGGGCCTGGATTCCAAATTGCCCTTGAGTTGCTAACTTATAAGAGAGAATTCTTTCTGGAAGTTATAAATAAAAGAGAAGAAGTCCATATGGAATCAAACATTTCGAATAAATAGGCCACACACAATCTGGTCAGGGATGTGCATTGTGAAATGTAAATTAAAAAGATGATTTAAACTACTCGTTCATTTTTTTAAAAAAACTAAAATCAGTAAAGAATCAAAAATAAATGGAAGTTTTGTGAGAAAATTTTATATTTGGAAAGTTTTATTTTTCATTTTATGATTTTTTTTTTCTTTTACAGTTTAAAAGGCTTTCACATTCTGAGAAAATATTTGGGGGTATAATTTAATTTCTGAAGTGGGGCTTAAATTGTCAAGTTCATCTTTTTATGGAAACACCAGTTAAGACTTTGGCTTTCCCTTCTGATTATCATAAATGATACAGTATATGATTTGGAGCTATGCTTTTTTTAAATAACACTGTTCCTCTGACTTAAATGAATGTTGCAATGAAGTGACAACCACAGTATTAATTTTCCTATTTAACTTATAATATGTATAAAATGTATAAACTGATGAGAAACAATAGGCATTTCATGTTTTAATTAGACTAGAAAAGGAGCAGAAGTAACATTTGGTCTCAGTCTTTAGGGGAATTTCTAAGGTAGGCATGTGTATGTGTGTGTTTGCATATCTTTCTTTGCTTTTACTCATAGGCGTGTATATTTTCCTTTAATTTAGGTCAAATTCTGCTATTCTAATTATTTTCTATATAGAGAGAGCTTACATTTTCTTTGTTCCTCTTTCTAAAGTGCCTCGGGTCTCTATCTCAGATTTTTCTAGGTCTTTCTGAAAATTTTTATTTCTTAACTTTATCCTTGGATATTGCTTTTACATAAATGCTTCATAATTCTAAATGTCATTACTTAACTCCAGAAATTTTCCTTAGCTTCTCTTCTGAAATAAATTTCCCATTAAATTAAACTATTTCGTTCTGCTAATTCTCTCCTTTGTGATTTTGTAGAATTCCCATGATCTGAAGCAAAGTTAGAATGCTCTACTTAAATGGTAATCCCCATTCTATTTAACCCATTTATTCATTTTGAAGAGTTTTTAGCTCTCATAATAGTAAGCGCTAAATTGGTAGTAGAATGCAAGCCCTCTTTCTCATTCACACCTGCCTCCTTATGGAGCTGCTGCATTATGCTTTTTCACTCATCTTACTACTTGAAACCTTTCCCTTGGCATCCTCTGATATTTGAAACACTATTATTTCTTTTCCTAGCCTTCACCAACTTACAACTGGTCACTCCTTAATAACATTTCATCACTGTAGAGAACTCTTCCTCTATGTAAAATACTGAAAGAAAGGCAGATACTCAGGTGTACAATTTCTATACTTAGGACATTTCTTTTTTTGATGGTAAGGAAAGAGCACTGAAAGGTTTGGATTGATTTTATTTTATTTTATTTTATTTCAGCAGCTCTCATGTTTGAATGCATATTATGTTAAGGATTATTTGGTTTTCTTTAGAATTCGCTTTAAATAAAAGACGCTATAAATAACACTCTCACCCCCGATAAGTAACACCCAGTAAGCTGGACGATGTACCTTTTGTGTTACCTTTCTCAGGTAATCTTATTCTTTCCCTAATATTTCATGCTCATTCATTTTGGAAGCCCATCTTGGGAGAAAGGCATGGGACTTTCATCTTGCTAGTGTCTTTAGTCCATTTGTCTCTCAGAAAAAAAAAAAAAATGTTTTTCAATATACTGACTAAACACTTATGGAGCTGCAGTTTAGATTCTTTGATTATTGCTGTTAAAGAGGAATTTTTAATGATCAATTAGTCCACAATTCAACTCATGGTTAGATTTCAGTGTTGGGTGGATAATCATAAGTCATTCTGATGGCTACCCACATTTATTTCACTGGTCAAAGATAGCCATTAGGCTGCATTCCAGAGTGCAGCTTAAGTTCCCTTGCAGTATTTCTTCAGGGTGCTTTGTTCCGTACTCATCTGGGTTCTGCCCAAGAAGCTAGAGTGAACCATTGCTCATCCTTTGTTTTGAGCATCTTGTGTTCAGGGTCCTGGAGCCAATGGAAGCCAAGTGCCAGGATTCAGACCCTGGATGTGTCATGACTACTGGTGTTGGGCAAGTCACCTAACCTCTTTTAACTCCACTTTTTTAAGATGGAGGTACTGATCTATATACTCCATTGTGTAATTTTTGAGGATTATACAAGAAAATGCATATAGTGTGCTCACTAAGAGAGTAAACGTTCAAAGAATTTATCAGTTTTTATTTTTATTGTCTTTAGGCCAAAATATCAGTTTTAAGGCTTTGTTGTTGTTTTTTTCTGCCTTTTTTTTCCCTCTGTGGTTCCATTGGGTTACATGTCTAGACATGCAGGGACGTAGACCCAGTCTTTCTGAGACCCTTAATATTTACATAGACAACAATCAGCTTAATAAATGTCTGAACTTAAGTGTATTGAATTGCTAAGAGGAGGGAAGGGGTGTTTTACACATGTTGCTCCTATTATTTCAGACTTTAAGGTCCTATGATAAAGATTCTAAATTATTACATTTAAAAAAATTCCTTCTAACCCCCTTTGTACTCCAAACCACACATGGTTCATTCATGTCATTTCAAATATTTATAGATGAATCTAATGAAATTAAAGCAATCAAGCCCCCAGTTCAGCTGCTGTTCACCAATAAGGCTAATCTGAAGAGTTCTCGGTGAACTTATAGCAGTGCTCTGATAACATTTAGGGTCTATGGAGGTGGGTAAGAATGACACTTTATTTATGACATTTTGCTCCCTTATTCTTTATTTTTCCTTCCTACTTATAAGAAAAAAGCTGAGACTACTTTAGTTTCTCCCTTCTTTATCCCTCATTCTCCTGCTTACTCCCTACCTTCCACCCTCCTTACTTCTCTCTCTCCTTCCCTCTTCCTTCTCCTATCTTTCTCTGCCTTTCTAAAATGGTTTTTAAATGCTTTGTATACTATAATAATGAATGTTGTTACTGTTGTTCTTATTATTCTTTCAATTTGTTATTTTATTCTGTAGTAGTAGTAGCAGTAGTAATAGTAGTAGTAGTAGTAATAGTAGTAGTATTTGTTACTTTTATTCCATTTTTTTACTTACTCTTAACTCTTATATACCATGACCTATTCAATTTCCAATCTATTATCTTACTATACTTTGTCAAAGATCTTCAGTCTCTTCCTGATATTCCTAAAACTGATTGATTTTTCTCGAAAGAGTTGAGATGGTATTGAAATAACAAGTGGTGACTGAAGTCTCAGTGAGGGACCCAGATTTATTCCTTTTCCATTTGGGAGTTCTTAAAACCTAGGGAAGAGCTAAGGCCTGGGAACTAGTTTTAAGATTACTCTGAAATGCTAACCACTGAAGAAAGAAATAACATTTAATGATCAAGACCATAAATGCGGCAGTATAGATAACTTTAGTTCTCAATCTTCAAACTTCCTGGAATAAACACTCTGTGAATGTACATGTAAATTATTTTTGTATAATATGTTGTTATTAGAATTAGGAGTCAAATTATAACTTTGAAAATAATAAAAAATAAGTTACATTAAAAGGTAGTGCTTACAGTATGCTGACACAATGTTATGGTGGGGCTACAGTGATGAAAAATACAGGTGTTGTGTCTGCATTCAGAGTTTACAGTCTGGTAGAAGAGACAGACTGTTCATCTTGAAATGATAATGAGTGTTTTGAGTGTTATGATGGGAAGTGCAGGTGCTGTATGTTCACATTTGAGAAGTGCATATCCTTGTTTGAGGGAGGAGTCAGAAAAGGCTTTCCAGAGGAAGATGTCTAGGATTATATCTGAAGGAGTTGGCTAACCTAAGTAGAACATGGGAAGGGTTGGGGTTAGAGTGTTTTAAGCCAAAAGAATAACACACATACAGGTTGGAGATAAGAGAGACTCTGGCCAGTTTGAGGTGAGTTGGAGAAGTTTTGTATAAGCTGGGATGTACAATGTTAGATGAGGTTTGGAGAGAAGTGAGAAGGAAAGAATCTGTTACTAAAGGGTTAAGGGAATATGGAAGATGTTAAATTAGCAACTTAATCAAATTTATTTTGTAATTTGGCTATATTTATGATAATTACTCTTGCAATTGTTAGAAAATAAGAATGGGAAGAACCGAAGGCATTAAGATGCCAGCTGGGAGACTTGTATCAATCCAATTGAGAAAGGAAGGTATCTTGGACTGAGCTATTGGCAGGTAGGATGACAAGAAGTAGATGGATTCTGCTTTTTATGGGGTATATAGTCAGTAAGACATACAAGGAAAGGAAATAATAGGTGCTAGAAGGAGGTTAAGGTTTTTAGTTTGGACAAATGATAGATGTGTTGAAAGGACAATGGAGAAAGGATTTAAGAACATTGTCCAAAAAGAGTTTGCAGTGCTAAGTGGTGGATGTTGGGTAGAGAAGGAAGTAAAGATAGGAAGAGTCTTACAAATAAGGGGGGGGGGGACAAAAAACAGAGAGGCTATCCATCCCTAAAGGTTTCTATTTTTTAAGAAAGAAAACAAAACAGGTATGGATACAGCAAGTGAATGGGACAAGTGAAAATAGAACATAGATTACGAGAATTGGAAATATGAATTTAAGATTTCTGAGGTAGAACAATCCCAGGGGAAGATAAGGCCCAAGTTATGGTCATGAGATTGGGTGACAGATAGTTTATCCTAAACCCAGAAGAGCTTTTGGAGGAGTTCTTATAGTCTTGGCAAATTAGTCAATATATTAGTCACAAGTGTGAGTAGTTTGTGTATCTATATGGAACAACTGCCAAGTGGTTCCCTGCTTTTATCCAGCCATAGGGGTAGGACTTACTCTAGCTCCAAAGGCTCAGTAGGGAATGGGAGGGGGCGTATCAGAATGAGGAGTGTTGATGGAATTCCCTTTGCACTCCTTTCAGGAGCTCCATTCCCCTTCTTCAAAGCACCACTGAGAGTCAACACTGGGACTTGCCTATGTTTTTTTTCAAGCAGTCTTTCGGGACTTGGTGGTAAATCCATTATCCACAGACCTTCACCATAAGCTGGATTTTCCCCAAGTCCCTGAGTTTTGCAGCAAGACACACAAAAAGTCAGGGAAGTCTCTTTTAAAACCTTCAGATACCGGTTTTAGAGGCTTTCCTAGACCTCTCAAACCAAAATGAGTTTTTCTGCCTCTCATAGCACCCTTTCCTTTCTAGTCATTGTCCCAATTTGAAATCAGTTTTTGCTATTATCTGTCTAATGTCTACTGGCTTTAAGTTGTACCCCTAGCAATTAGCCTCATTCTGAGACCATAGTAAACTCTCAATAAACTATTTTGGATGGTTGACTGTGGAAATAAACAATGTTTTGCTTTTCCCTCCACTAATTCCTTTCATTGGCTTTTGCCAAAGCACAAATATGTCTCTCTACCTGTCTAGTGTTTTTTCTTCTCTCAAGTTTCACTCATGTTATCTGTCTCCCCACATCTTTAGCCATATGAGCAGGCCTTCTGTGATTCCCTTGTTGCCTGGAATCGCAGAGTGTTTATCTTTGTCTCTCCTAAAGGACTTCTTAACTTCAAAATTATAGTGCACGTAGTGATGGCCCTCTTTCCTGTCACTGAACTGAAGGCTCCTTAGAGGCAGAACTGGCATCTCATTCAGCTTTGCAACCCTAACAGGGTATAACCCAGGGCCATGCACAGAGCTTGTTCCTAACACTTATATGTTAATTGTTGAATAAATGAAAATTTATACCTTTCCACTACATTTAGCTTCTCTGTAGGAGACTGACAGCTTTGAATTGGTTAAGCTGTAGTAATTTGTCTTAAAATGCGGATTGATTCTCTTTGCTGCTCATAAGGAGCTAATTTTCTCAGTCTACAGTTCATGCATATCAAAGGATGCTTTTTATTAGTGATATTAACAATGTTATTACTTATAGTTTTTTACAATTAATGAAAACTTTCAAATTAAGGATATAAGTTTGCCTATCAGCAACTTCATCAGGCAGGTAGGATGAGTATTATCTGTAGATGCAACTGAGCTCAGAAAAGTCAGGCAGCTTGCTTAGGGTCACACAGCTAATACTACGATTATCCAGCAGCGATCCTCAAATCAAGGGTGGAACAGAGGGAAAGGTAGGGATTTTGTCGTGTTTATGTCCTCCTAGAGATTGTATTAAAATCACAGGGGAGGTGGCAGTTATTACCTTATTGAAAGCCAAATTTGTAATGCATCTCCCTAGTTGGAAATTATTGTCATTCTACCACTATTTATGATGTGACTATCCTGCCTTTGTTGGGTCAGAAAAAAATTGGCAAAATTGCAACATACTCTACTCCTTCAGAATTTCATCTTTGTTGTGATAAATTCAAGACAATTCCCGGGCTTAATATATTCTTATTATCTTAGAAAAAAAGCCTTTTTTAGTTTTCAGAACTCATTTACTCATTGCCTCCATTAGAAATTGGTCTCATTCCAAGAGATAGACAGAGAATCTTGGCATCTGTTGTTCTTTTTGTGGTATGAAGGTATACATTTTATTTAAGTTTTCTAACATTGGAAAAAACTATTATTATTTATATTTGTAGCCTTGTTAAATGGCACAATGAGGATGGATGGCACAAAAAGACCTTAAAATCTAAAACTTGATGTACCTATAAATAATTATTTGGTTATCTTGGAATCCTGATATATTAAACTAAAATCAAGGATTATGTTATATATGAGTCAATTTTTTTTTATCAATGAAAACCCTTTTGCTTGTTTTTTTTCTGAAGAATTATAAATGTCTGGTGCTGCTTTCATCTTCTTTTTGCATTATCTCCCGAGTCAGAGTAAGCTCTTTCAGTTAAAAAACCTCTGGAATAAACCGCTTTCCAATCAAGTGTTTGTAGAGATATTGGAAGGAATATCTCCGTAACTATTACAGCTAGAGTTTGTTCTTGGAGTAAGGCAAAGTCCCTTATAATAGAGATACAGTTTACCTAAGAGTCATATTAATAAGTTAAAAAAAAAGATCGGCTTTTTGAATAATATATGAATTCATATGTTATCAGTGGTATCTAGGCATTTGGGACAATATATAATTAGTTTCAATTCCCTTTGAGAGGGAGATGTGGATGTTAAAATAAATTGCTGATAAAGCATATGCTTTGGAGAACAGTGTATTTCAAAACTTTATGCAATATCAGCTATTTCTTTCAATGGTATGGAAATATAGAGTAAGAGTGAGAAGATTTATTAGGGGCAGTTTTAAACCATTCTTATTGTAAAAAAGTTCATAGTTTGCTCACTTAGGATGAGTTATTAAAAGAAAAAGAATAACATATTTATAGGCCTGCTGGAAAATGTAAGTTCTATACAACTTCTGGAACAATTGTTTGCAGCCAATAAACCAATAATAATTATTTGCTTATATAATAATTAGAATTATAATATTTAAGCTTTGGATTTGGTCATTAAGCTATTAATTTACAAAACAATGAATAATGCATCTTCTGGAAAATTGGCACTCAGAGTAACACTTAAAATTGTGAAATAAATATATTCTGAGAGAGGAAGAGAAAAACAGAGTTTGAAATAAATTGATTTTAGTAAGTAAAGTGAAGAAACTGCCTCTGTGGAAGGAATAACTTTTCTACTAGGAAAAAATATTCGTAACTAAATCATTCTTGCACAGTAAAATATCTAATCATTCTTACCTTGAGGGAGTTCCTTCAAAGCTTCCAGTGTTATTGTGGAAAATAGGCTATCATACATACTATGCATGTAGTATAAAACCCTACTCAAATACAGTTTACCATCTACTCCTGGGGTTTTAAAACACAGAAAGAAAATACTGTACTTTTTATTCTTTTGCACTCTAAAATTTGTTCAGTTTATCATTGTTGTCTTAAATGGATTCAAAAGATTCTTTTCCTGAGAAACAGAGCCCATTGCTTAGCCAAGGATTCATTGCTCCTTGCTAGTCATCTTTCTCAGGTTTGTTTATTTTGATAAACACTGGGTACATGATCAGTTCCTTGTCTCCATTAAGCCTGAAGAAAATGAGAGGTTTGTTATAACACTCACTGGGAAGAAGTCTTCAATTTAGTTTGTTTTTCTGATGACATCTATACCGTTAAAGTAAAAATATTTAAAAGGAACAGTTCACAGAGTGCATACTTAATGTGCAAAAAGCACAAATGTGTGGGAGTGCTCATTTTCTGCATTTATTTTTTTCTTACTAAAAACAAACAAACAAAAGCCTAACCACCACGTCTTGGACCTAAAAAACAAAATAGAATAGCTAAGCTCACAGAGTCAGAATCTACAGCTCTGGCAGCCTGAGTAGGAGCGATTATAGCTTGGTCAGTAATAATGACAGATTTTAGTGTCCATTTTAGTGTGTGAAACACTAAATTACAATGAATTGAAAAAATGAGTAGTTTATAACCCTAAAATAGCATTTCTTGAAGGGTAAGGATGACGTTAAACACTTCGAGATGGTTTTATTATTTTTCTTTTAATTGCAGGTACAGTGTCATTTTCACTTTTTTGGATATTAATACAAATGTGGGAATATTTGTGGGCGGTCTATTTGCAGAAAAGCTCATTATTATTTGCCTCTCCACATTCAATATATCTCTGATTTTTTTTTGGCATACGATATTTAAACTCATTCCCTTGGAATAAAGGAATTTAATTATTCCCTTGTCATAAAGGAATTTAATTATTCAGAAAACTTAATTTTTTAAGTCTTCATAAGGGCTGGTTTAACTGAGTTTCCAGTCAGGCCTGATGCAATCCACTCTAGTATGCCTTGCAAACTAACTGCTGAACTCTCACATTCGTTAATGATTATATGAAGACTTTGGAAGAACTGGAGGTGTCACTAATGAAAGGTACAGACATTGCATGGTGCTTTTTTTGAGTAAGGGAAGGTACACATGTGCCAAGCCAATTAGCTTAAATCCCATATTCTAAATAGACCACAACCCCCCCCCCCAAAAAAAAAAAAGCATATAGAGGAAAAGTGAAAATGAAATAATGGCCAGAAGCTTGACTTACTTGTTAGCTTGCTCCATTTTAACAGGAGTGAGGCTCCTGCTCAGACACAATAAAGGGGTGACGTGCAAGACCAGTGCTTAGAGAAAGGCTCTACATATGATTTGGATTCTACTTCTGCCTGAAACTTATTAGCTGTGGAGTATTGGGCAAGTCACTTTTGTCTTTCAACTTCTGCATCTTAAGAATATAGATAAAGTACTTCCTTCTCTCAGTACTTCATGAGGTTGGTAAAATCTCAGACATGAAAATCTAAATGGAAATGTTGGGTTTAAGTCTCTAGATAGATATTAGTTTTACACAATAATATAACAATTACTATGTAAGTTAAAGAAAGAAGTACATGACTACTTTGAGTTATGATTTGGGAAGAACGGAACCTTTCTCTTCCTTTAATCACAGTTTTAGGCTAATCCAGAGATACTATACAGAGAACTGGCAGAGAAAAGTAGAGTGTGACCCTCTGGATTCTCTCTTTTTACTATCCAGGAGTTAGGGGGTAGAGTTGAGTATGCATGTGATAGTCTCTCTTATATATCCTGAAAAGAAAAAAACAAAACAAAACAAAACAAAAACCCAAAACACATCAACAGATTTCCTACAAAAGTGTGAGAAAATGAGCTACTGCACAGAGTAGACCCCACTTTACTTCAAAATTAGTTTTCAGTTTTAAATGAAGTATCTTAGATATTAAAATATATAAAAGAATATTGCAAATGCCAGTGTGCCAAACACACAGGTTTAACAACTGTTAACATTTTGCCAAGTTTTCTTGAGTTTTTTTTTTTTTTGGAGAAATAAAACATGTTTTTCTCAACATGGCAGCTTGAACATACATATTCCACACTTTTTAGAATTCCCACTTAAATGATAGTAAATTAATTTTTAAAAGACATAAATTCAAGGAGAGAAAGAATAGAAAAAAAAACAACAGTGTATCAAGTATGTTAAGAATTTCTGGAAGATAGAAAGTAGATGGAAAAATAATAACTGACTTTGTAGTGCTGAGAAGTCAGAACTAAAGTGCCAATGTGATGCAATATGGCGCTACCCTAAAAGGCTCAAAATTTGGAGGCATGTGGGCTCTTGGAACCTCGGTTGAAAATAGGAGCAGAGAAGAATGTAGGTTGAAAGTCTAAATATGGAAGACTTAGAACATTGGTTCTCCTCCAGCCCCCAAATTGAGCAGCCTTGTTCCCCGCCCCATCACCCCCCCCCCCACCACTGGGACTCTCACGGAGTGATACTCTGGAGAATTTAAACCAGGGAGGCTCCAGACCCTCAGTGCCTGACATAGAAGAGCATGGGTATGAGTGGCGTATTGACCACAGGGCACAGTGAAATCAACTGCCTGAATGTGGAGACATACATAACAGTCACACCCTCTTTTCCTCTTAAACATTGATAATTATGATCCAACTGTCACAGACCAATAGAGAAAAGTATTAATTTTCATATTCTCTGTTTACTCATTTTCCAATTTTGAAAAAAAAAAAATGGAAGAGATTTAATCTTACCTCCTCCTAGTTGCCATTGTCACTAATAGCAGCCCAGAGCTCCTGACACCCAGCTAAGAGCTCTAAGAGCTGGGGGCTTTGAACCTTGTTAAATTAGTAACCGTTGACTATAGGTGGACAGAAAAGTACTCGATCACTGATCACGCCTTCAGCATAGTCTTGTTCTTGATGAATATTTTTATTTAAGATGTCATACCTTTTCTCCTCTTATCCTCCTTTCTCTAGAAAAATAAAATTTTAATAATGATGTCAAACGATATTATCTAGGTTGCTTAGATTCTAAATTACAGGGACCTAATGAAGTATGTGCTTACATTTATTTTTTTCCAGATTGTTTTCAAGATATTATGTTTTTCTACATGTTGACATTGAATTATGGACCTATTTTCTTGCAATAAAGTTAGGGAAGGTGTCTTAGAGATCAGTGTGTTCAACCTCTGTGTTTTTTCAGTTGACTTATTGAAGCAAAAAGAGGTAAACCATTTGTTCAAAGTTACCCAGGTAGTTAGTGGCAGAAACAGTGCAATAAGTCTTGAAAATGGTCTTTGATTATCAATGAGAATATGTAATTACCATTTGCAATTTGTAAACCACAGTGTTTTGTGTGTGTGTGTGTGGGGGGGATTTGAAAGACTATATTAGTAGAAAATAATTACTAGAAATTAATAGGAATTTTTAAGGGCCCAGGTAGATAAACTTACTGAATTCACTGTCCAATTGCCCATATTGTTTTCTTCTTAGAGTTTGTCTTTATGATAAAAATTGCTCTTGGTCAGCATTCCATCCATCCGTGGTTCCAGTATTAGTGTTAAGATTCTCCAGTGCAGTGTGCAAAGCAAGAGATAAGAGAATCTCTGTAGAGGGTGTATTTTTTTTTTTTTGCAATCACACAAGGTATTATTAAAGAGTGCATGTTGCTCAAATAAACCCTGGGGAGTTGGAAAAAGGGTGAGAGCTACTGGTAGAGGATAGTGTTTTAAATGAAAAATGGAATCTGACTTAGGAAACTGGAATAAAGTATGAAGACAAATACACATTAGAGTCATAGTCTCATTTCTAAAATCTGAGCAGATTCATAAGAACAGCAGCAAGATGCCTCACATCCATTCATTTTACTATTAAAGAACATCAAATTATTCATGTTATTCTTTCTAGACTCAGAACAGTTGCCATGAGATTGCAATATAAACAGATTTGTGCATTTCAGAGAAATGGTTTCCTGGAAAGTAATTAAAGGGTAAAATTTCTATAAATTTTCTTATATTTTAAATTGTGGTTATATTTTACACTTATATACAGTTGATGGCCTCTTTATGTAACTTCCTAAGAAATCTTTTATTGGGAATGTTTTGATTCACAGTAAGTATTTAAGCCAACTTCTGGTAAGTTATGTGGAGAGTAGTCTTGTAAGTAAATGATTTATTGTAATAACGACATATCGGATAAAGAAGTACACTATCTGAAAGAATATTGCCAGGAAGAGTTTATGTAAGCACATTCTATGATTTTTCTAATATATCTGATAATGTTTATAATTTGAATTGGGCAGTGAATATATGATCATCCAGAGAACTTTGTGATATTCTCTAGCCACACTGGCTTTCCATCAGTTAAAAAAATATGTGCTGAACCAGTCCGCTTCCAGGCTTGGCAGGTGTTGTTAGCCTGGCCTGAAATCCTGTTACTCATTCTCTTTGAAGGCCCCTTTCCCCTCAGGTCTCTGTTGAAATGCCGTGCCTAGCTATCCAAACCAAAATAGTTTCCCTGGTTATTCTCTCTTAAGGAGTACTTTTCCTTTATAAGCATTACCATAATTTTAAATTATATATTCTGTTTATTATTTGTTTAGTTCACGTTTAATGTCTTTTTATTCACCTCTGCTGTGTCTGATACATAGTAGATGTTCAATAAATATTTTGGTAAAAGTGCATAGTACATAAAAAAAACATATTTTATATATAATGAACACTTCCACCCCTTCTTTATCTTCAAGTGCTAAGATCTCTTATAGTTTCAGGTTAATTTTTACTAGTTCCAGTTATCATTAATAAGTTTTTGTCTATTTTTGGAAAACAGAGTGATATTCTTTTAAATATTGATGAAATTAATATGAGGCCTATTGTGATAAATAACTCTTATTTTTCAATTCAGTTAAGTTACAAATAATTACTGGCCTTATAAATTACACAATGTGTGTGGGATTGTTTTTGGGGTTTGGAGAATTAAGATACTTGCTAGAGGTTCAAAAAATCATCTGGATTAAATAGAAGTCATTATCAGGGAGGTGAGGAAGAAGGCAAGTGTCCTTCTTTTTTCCTTGTTTACTTTCTAGGTAAGCAATACATACTTATCAAGATTTATTTAAATGATTACAATGTTGATCTATAGAATGATCATTACTGTTTCCTTCTATCATTCTGTCATTCTTTCATTCATTTTTCTAAGTGACTTGACCACTGTTTGAGGTGCTGGAGCAGATACTCAGAAGTGCTAGGCACTTGGATGTATCACTTAAATGCTCGTTGAGTGACTATACAAATGAATGAATGGCATGTTTTTCCTACAGAGGAGCATACAGTGAGGTGGAGAGGGCAGACCTTTAAACAAATTTTGCTCTGAGGGCAGAAAGGAAGGAGCTTTGGGGTCAACATGTGACCCGGTACTGACCAATAGGACATCTTCTGGAGGCTTTCTGGAAAAGAGATTTTTATATTTTTAAAGATACAGTTGGAAAGAGCACCCTCTTTTTTCAAGGCTGTCATCTCTGGATGTGATGTTTTGAGCTATGTCGAAGAGTCCTATAACTCTGAGGGAAAGAGCCTAATGGGAAAGTTGACAGGCTAAGGGTGACAGTGAAAATATAGATCCAGCAAAATTAATACTATAGTTGCCATATTCTTATTAGATGAGATAATAACCATCTATAAACTTTGTGAGGACAAGGTGTTTGTAATATTGTTCACTGTAATATCCCTTATGCATAAAACAGTGGCTGGCACTATAGTGTATACTAAACAAATATTTTATAATAACTTTAGTTTGCAGCCAAAGTACCTTGACAGATTTACTGGGTTTTAATGCAAAATTAGAGGAAGAAATGCTTGTGTAAACAGTCTCATTCATGTTAATATTTGTATGGTTACTGAGTTTGTTAGTCTGTGTTTAGGCATTTCCTAGTGTTTATGTTTAAGTAACATTCCCACAGAGTTAAAATGGTCTTGATATATTGATGACAACAAGGACCTAAAATTCTATTTCCCAAATTTTAAAGCAGCCCTATATGGAGGCAGGAGGGAAGAGGTTTCATTTTAGAAGCCAAGATGAGAATAATGAGCAAATAATGTTATTTTCACTTATTCATTTACATATTGAAAGCTTTCCACTATCATCAAGCTATAATCTATGATTCACATATAAAAAATAATTTAAAATACATGTATATCAATGTATCTTCAAAGGTTTAGAAAACTTTATTGCACTTTTTTTTTTTTTTTTGAATATTGTTATTTATGTGGGATAAGCAACTTGTTCACCAGATCTCCAATAGGTAGGGGTTGGGCATGATAATTAAGACCATTCTGGTCTTAGAGTCAATTTTTAGAACTTTGCTTGGAGTCCTAAATTTTCAAATTATGTCAGAGAAAGCTTTATCTATAATGAGAATTTTTATTAGGACTAAAGCACAAGGGTTTCTTTGTCTCAGGCCGTATCTTAAAGGAATTTATTAAAGAGTGAAAAGCTATCCTAATGACAAATACTCAACAATGAATTTTGAGGGTTGTGAAATACATTAAAACTGGGGAGTTCATAGCAATTCATTTGTCTTCTGATTTACATTGTATAAGCTACTGTAAATACATTTACTTTTTAAATGTTCAGTTACCAATTCGTAGTTTCCTCTACATAATTTTATATCTTTTAAATGAGATTTCATTTGCATTTCTACTGCTCTCTAACCTCAAGGAGATACCAGTTTTGCTTGTATATTAAGTTAGATTTACTTTTATTAGGGAGGGGGAAACCTTTTTATATATAAATTGGTATTGACTTTTCTTCTGCTGTTTTTAAAAAGGTCACTTAACTAGTATTTTTGATGTATTTCCCTACACATGCTATGATATCTGTAACTGCAGCTTAAATTCCCTTGTTATAATAGATAATTTTTTGAATCCTTGCTATAGTTCCACCATCCTCATATTATGCTTTTACAGCAATTCCCTAGACTCATGAAGGTGAAGGATGAAGTTTATAATGGTATTGAATATCAAACTGTTGCTTGATTTATTCAAGAAGGTTGTTATATACTGGGATCAAGTGACAGCTTAAAAGCTAGTATAATTTATCATCATCAGTTAATTTTCACTGGGTGTCCACTGGGTGCTGAACATTACACAAGGCTCTTTGTCAGCAAGTATATGCTTGATAAGGTTGATGGAACTCTAAGAAGATGGAATCTTATCCTTAAGGAGCTCACTAAATAATCAAAGGCAAGTCAGAAAATGCCTAGTGTTAAGCTCTGTGTAAAATGTGTGTAAGTAAAAGTGGTTTATTTTTTGAGGGGTTGTTGTCAGTAAATTGAGGTCCCACTCTCATTGCCTCTCATTGCCATTTATACTTCCACCAGAAAAAAGGAGGTGATGTTGGATGGACCAAGAGTCAGTGTCTACTATTGTCCAGTTCTTGGCTAACCAGCACACATTTGTGTGTGTGTGTGTGTGTGTGTGTGTGTGTGTGTGCGCATAGATACCTTTTATTCCCATACATATAATTTCAAATTATTCCTACTGAATGAGATCTAATTTTTCTTCAAACAAAAATGTGTACTCTGCTTCTTCCTAATGAGAAACAAATAGGTCAAGTCTAGATGATGCATCTAGAGCTAATGTTATATGCTCATTGATCCATAGACACTGGGTGATGATTTTTCTTCTCTAAAATGCTTTAGAAATCTTGATCAAATTTAGATGTAGCTCCTCATGATCCTGTAACTTATGTCTTAACATATCTGATTGTATAATGGTGAAAGAAATGTAAGATAGCTGCACTGTAACTTCTCAAGTACAGTACTCGTCTAGGGAATATCCATATTTCTTGGTTAAAAATAGTATAGAAGGTACTGGGCAGAGACTCTTGTGTTTCTTTCCTAATGTTGGCCTGGGTTCTGTGGTCAGTGGATGTCTTATCCCAGGACTATCTGCTAAGATTTCCCGTGTTGGGTGTCCTTTACCACTATCTCTGAGAAGGCCTTTAGGAGGATTCTCTTTCAGGGGCTTCAGTAGTTTTTTGTTTTGTTTTGTTTTGGTAACAAGGAATTAGATTCAGGGATTGCCTTAGGATGGAACAATCACAAGCCTTTATTTGCTAGGGTAGGTTTTTTGTTTTGTTTTTTTTGTTTTTTTTTCCCCCTAGCAATATAGTTTCTTTAACATCTTTGTTAGCATCAGTGTCCTTTCTTTGGAGGTGGTGATGGAGGACTCCATTTTCTGGTAACTGCCACCAAAAAAGTATTAAATAATGATCTTTGACTCCAGTCCATTGCCTTGCCACTTTTACTTTTGAGCTCTGCCCTCCCTCTGTCTCCTTAGTCTCAGTTTAATGGCTTCCTGTCACTAGCTCTGCTTCTGTGTGTGGTAAGCTTGACCCTACAGCTGCTTCTACCCCAGGCTGTATCGCTCGTGAATGAGTTATATGAACTACTGATGGGCAGTGGGTGGGGGAGACACTTGGGAAACCTGGAGTTTTAGGCTTCCACAGCTCTTGCTCTTTCCTAATATCCCTTATTCCATTTTCCAGCACTTCATTTGTACCTATTCAGCATACTTAATTTGACTGCAATAAACAATTTGACTGCTGAAACTCAGCTAACAGATATAACTATTTGAACTTTAGTGGTCCCATGTCTTTGGCTACCAGGGCTCTTGCTTATGGTTGTGTATTTGTGAATTGCACAAAGGCAAGTGGGGGCTGAAATCTAGCCCTTGCTCTACTCACCAAGGCCTGCACTCAAGTAAGGAAGGCTTTTTGAAATTTGTCAGTACAGAGTGGGGGCAGTACCTTCTTGAATTTATACAATATCCAATTTATCTGAATGTTGCTGGCTGGGGTTCTGTTGGTCGTAGGTAAAACCAGCTTTTTAAAAATAAAGTTGTCTACTTTTTCTAGCTGGCTTCTACTCTGGGCAGTTGGAATGGAGTTTTTTTTTATTGTAGCAGCTAATGAAAGCCATGAGAAGTTCGATATACTGATATGTAAGCAGTTTTTTCCAGTTATCCTAGAGCTCCAGCCTTGGTATGCATATGATCTGTGTCCCAAGAACTGATGGCAGCTTATTTTAACTAAATACTTTACTACTGTTTCATACTGATTGCTGATCCTCCAGCCTAGGATGGAGTGATGATCTTATTTTCCCCCATTCTTGCCTTTCTTTTCCTTTTTTTTTTTTTTAAGCTAATATCACATCTCAACAGCCTATTCCTGATGTAGGTTTCTATATTAGGTCAGAGTTCTTGTTGTCTAGTTTTTTTGACTTCTATGCTTCCCTTACCAGAGAGCTCTTATCAAGTGGAGGAGAGCAAATGGCATCCAAATGACGTACTGGATTCTAGGACCTGTATCAGAAAGTATTTCTGTGTCTATATTAGTATGTTTACAAGTGTATTAAGTTGAAACTTAACAGCACCATGTGCTTCTTAATGGAGAGTCTGCTTACATGCTTTGTGGTCTTCGGGTGAATTCTGAAGTTTCACATATTTGGGGTTTGCAGTGTATGTTTTTCATAGCTGTTATCCACCTATTTTCACTGTCAAGTGACCTTTTTAAAAACAGCAGAAGAAAAGACAATACCAATTTATATATAAATTACTTAAACTTTGTAGTTGCTGAACTTGGTTAAGTAAAGTATGTCTGACATGTTCTTTAAAAAGATAAGATTTGAGGGGAAAAAAAGACTTGGATATGTTCTACCCATTGTGATAGACAATCAGGTGCATTTTAGGTGATTATTTATAAAAACAAAAACTAATAATTATTTTTCATCTTTTCTTAAAACCTTATGGTGAAACATTAGCAAGTTCAAAGAACTGTTTAACTCATGGTCTGAAGATTGAAGTATGAGTAATAGCTACCTGGTACTTCTTACCTTGCTATTGTTTTGAGGATTCTGAGGAAAGCTTTTTGTTGAAAGAGAACACAGTAACAGTAGGACATTTCAAACTTTTGGTTGCCCAATAATTGATTCTTTAAAAAAACAAAAGAAATGCCTTTTATATCTTAATGTGTGTGTGTGTGTGTGTGTGTGTGTGTGTGTGTGTGTTTGTCCTGAATATGCCCATTATTACCATATCACCTATTAGAAAACTCAGGTGTGATTCTTCAAAGAACATGAAGACATCATTCCTTTTAAGCTTACTGTATTATAAAAATTTCAATATGAAAATAGGTTTTTGGAAGATGGTTCCTTTGTGCTCTTTTTATTGAATTAATATTTTCTGTCATATAAAAACACTGTGAGGGTATTTATACCTGTAGAACATAGGTGCATATACATTCATTTAGACATACTTATTATACAATTATAAGTAATTATAAGCAGAGGGCAACTTTGGCAGTTGAGTCAGAAAATAAAGTGATACCATAACAGACAGAAACCCCATATTCCCTATGGGAGGGCTGTATGATCTTTTAATATATAAATAAAGCTTGCAGACAGCAATCCATAATGAAATCTGCTAACTCAAACTGACAATATTCTGATTTCTAATCTATGAGTGGTAGGCTTATATTATCCAGATAAGTTAACTAGAAACTGTGATGCACAATGGCTGGTTAGACCAAACTTGTCCTTCATTTGTGGATAAAACAAGCATTAGAGTAAAGCTACACTCGGAGGAGATATAATAAAGATTTTTGTTATTCATTGGTTTATTGTCTGGGGACTTTTCAGTAATACATGCAAATCTTTAAAGAGGATGCCAGTTGCTTTTCTTAATCTTTATCTTTGATTATGCTTTTCTATCAAGTTGTAATTTTTCTTAAAAATGAAAGGTAATGTTTGTATATGTATTTGAAAACTGTTTATCTATAAAAAGGTTTTGAATTGATTTATGGAAAGAAAAACCTGGTACCACAGAATAAAAAAATAAAAGCCAAATTGTACACCAGAAAGAAATGGGAAAATTAGGTAGGGGAGGGGAAGGAAAGGAAAAACAATGTTATGGAACTAGGAAGTTAAACCTCCCCATACTCATGAGGATCTTTCATTTTCTTTTATTTTGCCAGTGGTGATCCTAATCCCCAGAGAGTTGAAGTAAGTTTCTCAAGTTCACAGAACTGAGAAATACTGACTCTAGAATTCTAACTCTGGTGGGTGTTGTTCGAAGCCTAAACAGTTCCCACCATCTGTTATTGCCAGTATTTTATTTGTGGAAAATAGTTGTGCACAAATTGCTTCTGATATAAAAATGACCAACTGGTTCCATTTGTCAGGGACTGTTCTGGTTCTAAAACTGAAAGTTCTACATCTCTGAGCCCTGAGCAAAGCAGGATAGTTGTCTGAGTTCCTCCCAGTCGTGGTAAGGATTGAAATTTGAGTTATGAAGTTGTCTTCAAATGGCAAAATACAGGGGATACTCTTTCTCCAAAACTGCATGAAGCATTATCATCCCTCAGTGATAACCACCTCCTGCATTGTAAAGCTGAACAGCTACTTTCTGAGATCCACCACAAGCTGGATTTGGCAGTGGTCTTTCCATTGCTACTATACATTGTTTTTTTTTTCCAGTGAAATGTGCTATCTTTGGGTCATTTGGGCTAGGGGAGTTCAAGTAATTATATTATGTTATGTTATGTTATATAATATTATATTATATATATACATATAAGTATATATATGTATACATATATTTATATGTATACATACACATACATATGTATATATACATATATAATTATGTATGTATGTATGTATGTATGTATGTATGTATACCATTATGCACAGTTGTTAGTAGGCCTTGGTAGAAAGCTATGGGTGTTTTATAACAATGGATCTCAGTATTAATCCCATGGCTAAATAAAAGTTTATTTTTTATATCAATATGAGGTGATCATTTGCTCAGTGAGAAGCTCTCCTTCCTTCTGCCATGCAGATTTCTTCTGTTTGGTTTCTTGACCATCCCTTAAGATATTATTCTCTCAACTGTGGTCAAAGTTGGGTTGCTGTCAAGTGGAAGAAGGAAAACATAGAGAGCACATGCCCCAGACCTAAGGCTCAGGCCCAGAAGTGGCAGAAATAATTTCTGCTCTTATTACTTCAGAGCTAACATGGATACATGGTTCGACCAACTACAAGGAATGCTGGAAATGGGTTAGCCAAGCACTCAGGACAATGGGAGAATGGATTTGTAAAAAAAGTTAGCAGTCTCTCCCTTCAGGCTCTACTTAAAATGTTTAGTACTTTCTAAATGTTCTTTAAAAACATAGAAAAAGATGTTTCTTCAAAGAATTTTTAAATGTTTATCCTTGTTTTGAGAAGTACCTCTAACCCCTGCCACCCAATGATCTATTTTGCAGTAATGAAAACTGAATTACTGTTGAAATGCTGTTGGATGTGTGATATCATGACAATCCTCTCCATCCTGCAAGTTCCCCATCATATAGTCACAGACTGGGCTTTTTGAATTGATCAATGTTTCAGAAAAAGTCCGTTTCAAAAACTGTTTCAGTGTATTAGTATATACATTAAATAAAATAAAGATGGAAAATAAAATATAGTGAAAGAATTCAGAAGGTCAAGAAGTAAATAAAAAATTCCAGAAGGCCCTTGGAGGAGAACTAAGGAAATAGGGGTAGAAAATGTTAGAACTTTCAGACTGTTTACATGTGAGACTGTCCATTGTGTGAGGTGGAGGGGCCACCTAGGGTCTGCACACCAAGCTGATGAATAGAGTTGTCCATTAGCACATTTATTTTAGTTGATTTTAGCCTAAATTTATAATAATAAAGTAATATAGGTTTATTATATTAGTGTATATTGCAGTAACTTAAAGCTGTATACATAGATGCATATTATATATTTAAATTATAAAACACTTTGGTTTTATATATATATATATTATATAAATTTATGTGTATATATAAATTCTCTACCATTGCCATGCATGCACATTGTGTGTGTGTGTACGTGTATGTGTACATGTGTACGTGTACATCCATGCATGCGTTTGTTTCATAGTGACCACAGAGTAGCAGAGTTACTGGGCAACCAGTAAAAACTTTGTAACTATTCCTAGGAACAGTAATTTCAGTTTGTACCAAGTTATTTTCTCCCTTCAATATTCTATTTAGATCATTCTGTTATTGACAATTTTAAATCCTAAGCATTTAATTTTGATTTTTTTGTATGTACAACAGTCATTTGAAATGACTAAATGGCATGAGAATTCTTTTAGAATTTTATTAAATCTGTCTTATGTAGAGACCAGCAACTGCAGATGATTTGCACAAAGTAACAGATTATATGCTATAACAAAATGTTGCTTTATATTGCTGCTGCAGCAACCACAGTTTCAAGTATAGTTATTACTAGGCTACAATATCACCCAGGTCTTAAAAAAATTATCAAAAGAAGTTCATGCTATTGACTCATTACTCCCATATTTATTATTTTTATTGAAAATCACTACATCTAATTCTGTTGGTTTCCTTCCTGATTGAAAACATTTGAACTTAGATAGAAAGCACAGCATTTCTTAAGACATTTGTAACTATTCATAAAATTATAATCATGCTTCCTTGTATGAGCAATGATTTTTTTTTTTAAGTTCTTTACACATATGGAAAGCGGGTGACCAATGCTATCTAAGTTTAAAGATGCTGAATGTTCATATAACTGGTATTTGAAATTTTGATGTGTATTGCATTTGTTACTGAATATCAAGAATACTTTTTTTTTTTTTGCTCTTATAGAGTGAGTTTAAAATGGGGTCTTTTGTAGAAGCACCCATCCTGTTTAGAATGATATAACAGATGCCTGAATGTTCACATATCAAACAAAATGCCAGCTTTCTGTAGAAAAAAGGTGTCAGAAAGTTTCTTTGTACCTTTAACACATGTGATTATGTAGTACAAAATGCAGAGTTTGTAAAATTTCTTGAATATACAGGCAAAAAAAATGAATAATTCAAAACAACTCGTAAGTTCTACATTCTATTGTCCCTTTATAACGCAGGCAGAAGATAACAGTGTGCTCCCAATAGAGCTGAATTTGCACAAGTTACACCTCTGAAAATGCCAGATGGTCTATGGTCTACTTTTGAGAGCTGTCACATATGTAAAGATTTGAAAAAAGAAAGACAGCTGAATGAGAGCAGTGGATCATTAAAGGGAGAGTGAGGGTCCCTAGGCATCACTTGTGTTTTAAGGAGCATTGTGTCGTTCCCATATTAACGTGCCTTTTTTTTTTTTTTTAAAGCCACACACAACTTTTACACAATAAGGAAAAGAAATCTATTTAAAGCCAGGTAGTTATGGTTAAATCAGTCAAATGTTTTTATTCTTTATTTGAGAATAAAATCATGTTTCCAACTTGGTTTTAGTTGTCTTTTTACTGTAAGATTCAAGTCACACCCATGAAAAATTATCAATTAAGTTAAAATAAATGTCTGTTGAGATAACTAATATATCTAAGGTTTCTTCAGTTTTTATTTGACATATGCTGCATGCATCTGACAAAATCATAAAACTAAGAAAGTTTTAATGTTAAAAAAGAAAACTGGAGTGAAGAGATAATACTTGGTTACCTGAACATAATACAATCGATAATAGAAATAATTAGGTAACAGTGAAACAAAAATAAATACTATCATTTATCTGCCAACAGAAATCGATATCATTTTGAAGACTGAAATTTAGATAAATCATTAAGGATATGTTTGAATATCACTTTGCCCATACCCAGTAATTTGCAAATAGTCAACTTTGATAATAGAAAAAGGTCAGATCTATCAGTTTTAGAATTTGATGGCAAGACATAGTTGTCTTTTACTACCTTTACTTTTATTTATTCAGAATGTTTAACTATAACATAGTAGTTTTTAATTTATTTTAAGTTTTAAAATAATAATTTTAAATTTGTTTTGGATTATGGATTATGACAGGACATTTTTGATTGATGAGTCTCCCCAGCATTGGTCAGTGACATTTCAAAGTAATCAAGCTCTTAGATTGCTTAAATTATTCTTTTTAGAGAAAAAGTGGCCCAACACATTCCATTTATTTGGTGAGATTGCTGGAAAGTGCTCTGAAAAGAACTCCAAATTAGGTTTAACTGTCTTCTTTGGCATCCTTTTAAATAAATATGCATAACTAGCTTTATGTTCAATAGCAGCCATTAGGATGTCATTCTAGTTGATACAAGAAGTTTCAGGAGCAGCAAATTAATCTCTAGATCAAATGAGTGCTCACCCATAAGAAATAAATCTCCTTTTGCAGATGCCTTGATTGCTGATTTTAGTATAAGAAGGGTGTATATAGCTTTTAAACAGAGAAGTAACCTTTCTTCTTTTTTTCCTTTTCATCAGAAGTTAGGAGAAAAACAAAATATTTTGATACGTTTTACAGCCATTAATTTGTGGTATTCCAAAATATTTAATTTTTAGACAATTATTCTTCGTTTATTACTAAAGGACTAAAAAACTGTAAGAGGAGTTATGTATTACTTTTATAAATCAGGTATAAATATTAATAGATTTGGTATGAAAGCATGCTTTTCTTAAGTCAAAAATGAATTTGTCTTCTTGAAATATGTACATTCATGAGTAAAATGTTTTGATACATTAAGATATTTTTCTTCAAGAGACATAGGATATGTGAACTAGAACAGAAGTAAACAGTGTGTACTAAAGCATACTCAAATGCAAACTTCTTTGACAAAAATATAAATCCAGTCTTAGCTGGCCCCAGGTCACAGATACTCAGTCCCTTTTAGATATTATCAATGCTATATAAAACTGTTATGGCTTTGCAGGCGATATGTTTTTTTAAGTTGAAGAATTCATACTATTCAGATTTAATTTACATTTCATAACTGTTCATAATCATAAATGGAAAATTACACTAATTAAAACAACAGTTTTAGCTTTTTAAATTCCAGGAAGTTATAAAATAGCAAATTTTGCCCACAGGTGGTTTTTGTTGTTGCTCTTGTTTTTAACTGAAATGCTACCTATGATTGATAACTTTGCTTAGGAGCTACATAATCAAGGTAAATGTTGATTTTAATAATCTCATTACTTAATCCATGTAAACATATAACTTTTGGGGAGCAACTAGGGCTCTTAGCTGCAAAAGCCAGAATCCACTTTGGTTAATTTAAATAGAAAATAAATTAATTTCAGCGCAGAGACAAGCCCTAGAGTTACACAGCCAAGGATCGTGCCTATAAATTTAATGGGGCTTCTCTAATGAAAACGTTTCCAGGACCAACAACGCCTTCTTCACTGTCTGGGCTTAGAGGCTCCAACTCCCTGGTGTGGCTACCATCTTGCATTGATCACTTCTACATGTAAAGCACACTTCTTCTACCTGATAGAACCTCTGTCGCATACCTGCTTCCTAACTGCAGGGAGTTATAAGAATGGGATAGAGGAACTTACCAAAAATCTGTTAGGATGTTCATAAGTGCTGGGCATCACAGATGATGACTAGTTATCCTCCTTGTTTTATGATTCATTATCCAAAGAATCAAATTAGTTTGACCTTCCTTAGTGGCATGCTACTAAAATAGCCTCATATTTTTCTTTTAAGCTAAAAGTGTTTTGCTTTTCATATATAGGCATTTAATACATTTGGAATTTATTTGTATGAGATATACACGCACTTACATTGCACACACACATACATTTTAGAACTTTTTCTGCTATTCCATTGGTTTATATGTCGATGCCTAGACCAGCACCATGCTGCTTTAGTTACTGTCATTTGTTTTTCTTTTTTAACTTAATTCTATTAGTTTATTTTTTAAATTAATTTTTATGGTGACATTGGTTAATGAAATCCAGTAACTTTCAGACGTAAAATTTAACAATAAGGAATACCTCTCTATCTATCTATCTATCTATCTATCTCTATCTATCTATCTATCTATCTATTGCATTGTGTTCACCTCCTATAATTAGATATCTTTCTGTCACCACATATTTGACTCTCATTTTTTTAATAAGACTTTTTATTTAGTAAGTCAAGTCCCACAATCCTCTTTTTCTTCCTTAAAATTTCCTTAATGATTCTTGATTGCTCTTCCTTCTAAACTTTTGAATTAGTTTGCCAAGTTCCATAAAAATGCCTGTTGGAATTTTTATGGAAATTATACTAAATAAGTAAATTGGAGAGGATTAATGTATCAGAATTAACCTTTGTACTCTCTACACTTATTAAGGCTTTCTTTTATGACCTTCAATAATGTTTTATAATTTTTGTTATAAAATCTGTGCCTAATTTTCCTAGCTTAATTTCTAGATACTTACAGGTTTGTCCCCCCCTCCCTTGGCTTTTAAAAAAAACATTTTAGGGCGTGGGGGGTGAGTTATTGCTGTTATTATAAAGAGTTAATTTTTCTCTTGTATATTTGCTATTTGGTTACTCTTGGCATAGAGGAACTTTGTTGTGATTTAATGTGATTAATCTTATATATATTTCTTGCTTAATTCTTAGTTTTTCAATATTTATAATTTCTTAGATTATATACATATATCAAAAATGTTGTTTATTCCTTTCAAGGACTCAGATCTATTATTTCTTTTTTGTGCTTATTGCTTTCACCAGAACGTCTAGTGTAATGTTCCATCAGAGGGGTGAAAGTGGGGATTCTTTTCTTGGTTCTGACCTAAATGGGAGCACATCTAAAATGTCAACATTTAATTTTGGAACATATGTTTCATCAGATTAAAAACATACTCTTCTATTCCTAACTTTTAATAAATGGTTTATTTTAAAATCAAATTAAGGAATAAATAAAGAAAAATTTCTCCTCCAGGGTTTTAAATGGAAAAAAAGAAAACTCTCATTCTCTAATATTAAATAGCTTTGATACCTGACATCTTTTTTCTTTTATTTCAAAAGATAATTGAGTAGTTCAGTGTTATCAGGGATAGCAAGAGAATACTTTGGTGTCTCTAGCAAAAGACTTGGTACATATAAAACAATCCACTTTTGGATTGAATTATTTTTTCAGATTTCTAACTTAAATTTTCTTTAAAAACAAAACACTGTTTTCTCTTCTCTTTTTACATTCATTGGGTAAAGTTGCCTTTGAGGATTCCTTTTCTCATTTTCCTTTTTAGTATATTTCTCTATGTATACTTCCTCTATGTTTATTTGTTATTATTTATGTTACATTTCATGTTTATTATTATTATGTCCATTTTTATTTTACTTTTCCTCTTTAGTATCATGGGTGAAATCTTTTTTAAAAAGTATGTTACTGAATGTATTTTGATTATTTTCAAATATTAATTTCTTTTTTAATCAGACAAACTTTCCCTGTTTTTCTTTTAATGTAGCCCAACCTCAGCGCTTGCCTCAGCTTCAAACTTCAGTGCAGGAATTGAGTGAAGAAGAAATAGGCAAGATAAAAAACTGCCACAAAAGTCTGAGCAATGGAAATGGAATTCACCATGGGGCCAAATATGTATCTTCGGAAAATCAAAAACTTTCAGCACCTGTTTCACAAAAAATGCATAGAAAAATACAATCCAGCTTGTCCGTAAACAGTGATATCAGTAAGAAGAGTAGGGTGAATGCAGTCTTTTCCCAAAAGCCAGGCTCTTCACCTGAAGGTAAGTTTGAGATATATGCATATTTTATTTGACCAGGTGTAAAATAATTTTCACTAATAATTATGTGATCAAGCAAACATAAATGAAGAATCTTGCTCATTTGTCAGACAGAGATGGTAAAATGCAACTTAACTTTCCCAAAGGAGAGCACAGGCTATGAAAGGAAATATTTGCAGTTGACATCCTTCTTTTAGATTATTGTCTCCTAAAGTGAGTAGTCATTACTTTAAATATAACTGCTATCCTTTTATTTTTTAATACCACATTTAAAAATATGAATACAACATTATGGTGGTATATGTATGTGAGTATTTTTGTCTTCCCAATGTAGTATGTTATTCTGTGGTTCAGAGATAAGATTACCTGCTTGTATTTTTGTCTTGCAAATTGGTCCTTAAATATGTAAAACTAAAACCAGAAAAAGATTTGGTAATTTTCATGTTCTTGCCAGGGAGTGGGCTAAGTGATCTCTGTTGCTTGACTGACCAGTGTCTTCTGGCCACCAGTGCTGCCACCAACCGCCCTGATACCCCGCCCTGTTCCAAGCTCACTGTGGTCTTGCCTTTAGCTCCTCATAGGAACTAGTTATTATCTCTTCAATTCTGCCTCATCCTGCCTTTGCCCAGGTTAAATAAAGTCAAGGTTACTATGAACCTAAGAAAGCTTACCTTTATTATAACACAAACCCATGTGATGACAATGTGTTTATAACTTACAGACATTTTTTAAATATAAAAACATCTTGCTGTATTATGTTTTAAAAATAATAATCTCCCCTCTATATCTAAGGTCTCACATTTCTCCCAAAATATCCTTGTTCCTCTGCTCTTCCTCTTTCTGCTTTTTAGCCGTTCTTGAGCATCATAACTCAAATATTCCATTTCATATATATATATATATATAATTGTCATGAAATCTTAAATAATGGAATTCTATGGATCCTCTGAAATTGGCCATGCTTATTCATAGAGATAAATTAAGTTGTAAATAGGAAATTGTATTGAGAGTTACCCGTAATGAAGGTGAGAAAGGATATTACATTTCAACTACAGGTGTCTCAAACTCAACTAAAGTAAAGTGTTAGGTTGATCAAATGATATGATAATAAATGGTCTGCATAGATCCAGGTCAGTGACACTACTTTCCAAACTAATTAGATTGAAAGGGACATGATTGACACTTAAAAATGAGTTTGACATGTTAGCTGCATGGTCATCTCTGAAGCATAGGTAGGCTGTTAACTAAACTGGCTCTCCAAGGAGTTGGGAAGGCAATGCAATTTTCTTTAGAGGATCTTTGCTTCTAGGTGATTGGGTAAAATAATTGAATGCAATTGAATTCTACTTGTTTTATACATTTGAATTTACTTATTATGCCCATAACCTCTTATTTTCCATTTGATATTTAATTATTGTAAAGAATAGTAACATTTGCATATCAATCCAACTTGAAATTGCTTATGGAATTTTTAAAAATTTTTCATTATTTGCTTACTTATAATATCATGTGTGAATAATGAAGCTTTATAAGCAATATATGAAGGAGAAGGAAAATCAATAGTATATAAATGAAATCTCTCTTCCTCCCCCTCTCCCTTTTCCCTTCTTCATTTTCCCCTCTTACATACACATTCACGCTTTAGGCTCACCACAAAGATATGAATAAGAGAAGTCCCTTGTAATCCTGATTTTATCACAAAACATGTTCCTGGTTGGGTTTGGGGGGCATAAGGAGTATAAAACAAAAATGAAGATAACTAAATAATTGTATAATGCTCTATCCATAACTTCACTCTTAGACTATTGAATTTAGCCAGTTGTAGGTTTATTTTGTTTTGACTGATGAAAATTCCATTGTCCAAGTTCATATTTTCTCAAAGTTAGATGTCTTCATGGTTTTTTTTTTTCTTTTTTCTTTTTTTTTCTTTTTTTTTTTTTTTTTTTTTTGCTATTTAAGGTTGTGGTCTAAAATTTTCGTTGTTTCTGATTTTCACTTTTGAAGTTAAGTTTATTTTCTGGATTATGCTGTAGTTAAACAAATGAACAAACAAAACAAGCGCAGAACTGGTAGATGGCAAATTTAAAAGAAAACATTCTCAAGCTCTGCCATCAGCTGGCTGGGAGACTTGGGTTTCTCTGGGCTTATTTTTTTCCCCCTATAAAATGATGTGTTTTAGAAATCTTCAAAGTAAGATTTGATTTCAAGATTCTGTGCTGCTCTCTCTACAGCAAAGCTGCTTCACCCTCAGGACAGGTCTTTTGCTGCGTAGACCAAGAGGGACCCTTGGTTGAGGAGAATTCTAATACCTGAAGAATAGAATAAGGCAACAGCAGAAAGAGTTTTGGTGAACATGGATAGATAGCATCAGGATTTCAGAAGGCCTATATTTCAGAACAGTAAGTCTTGAACAGGCTCAATTTGTGAAACATAAAAATGGTTAGAAATTATTTTTTTAAAAGAAATAACAATGGAGAGATTTAATAGCTCAAATTTTTTCAGTTCTGTGTTTTTCTTTTTGTTTCACATTTTTCTTAAGTTTTCATCACCTATGCCTGTTCTTTCAGCAAAATGATCAAAGGAGCAGTAAAAGAATATTCACTGAAAACCTTAAAAAATATCTACCATGCCGTTTGACAATGTTTTTTTTTTTCTCTGTATAAATGGTGCTTGTGTTTATGATATTTATATTGTACATACATAATCTTGACAAGTAGAGGGGCATTTTTCTGGTTCAGATGATGGAATTCAATATTAAACCATTTCATAGTGTTTCATTAAGAACACTCAGGGCTTTGCTGACCAAGTTTAGGAAAGGACTGCTAAGATATGGGTCTGTTGTGTATACGGAGTTAATTGTCCTAGCCACATAGTTGAGACGGTGGGTTGGTGGCATATTTTAATATGTCTTTAACTATGGGTTACCTAAAGCTTGAATGCAAAGAGACATGTGCTCCATCATATTCACTTTTTAAGCTATGTTGATTCCTGTCATTAGTTCCATAGATTCGTTGTATATGCCAGGCATTGTTCTACCTGCTTTGCTCACAGGAACTCATTTAATTCTCCTAACAGCACTGTAATTCTATGAACTTTATGTAATTATCTGATTATACATGAGGAAACTAAGAAACAGATAGGTTAAATGAACTCACCAAAGTCAATTGGTACATGATAAAATTGAGATTTAAACCCAGACAATTCTGGCTCCACAGTCTATGCTATTAACCACTGATATTTTGCCTTATTAAAGTCCTCTGAGTAAAAGGTAATTTATTGGCCATTCCAATATCAATATTGGGTTTGTTTGGTGTTACAGCTGCAGGTGAGGCAGGGATCTTCTTATTAGTATAGATTTGCCTTCCTACTAAAATTTAAAAAAAAAATTCTCACACCTATACCCAATGTTCATTTTCCTTCCCTACTAGACTCTAAATTACCGAAAGCCTGGACTGTGTCTGAGTCATTTTTTTTTTTCCTTGTTAATTTACAGTGATGTCCCAGTACATTAGCTTCAAAGAGTTTCCCAGGAATTAATAAGCAATACAATGTTTTATGCCAAACCACTTTATTCTTCTCTTTCTTGAAACAAGCAATGGAAAATAAAGTATGTGCTCATGTTCATTATAAAAATGTTCTTTTAAAAAGTTCTTTTTAAACATAGAGGAAAAAAATACCATGTGGGGAAATATTGTACATTTTATTTAAAGGTATTTAACTTAGTAGATTTCTACTGTTTTGTTTAATTAAATATTTTCATACATACTTTAATTTTATGATTGCATCACCCAGTGTAGAGTTTTAAGACTGTGTTTAAGATTCTTGACCTTTGAAATAATTATAGCATAATTTAGTATCATATAACATTCAAATTGCCAAGAGTTTTCATTAGACTTTAACATATTTTTCTTATCCTAGGAATGGCAAATCCTAACACATTTTAGGTGTTCCAGTTACAGCTGTACATTTTTGTAAAAATTAAGTTCCAACAAAGATATTTTTAGAAGAGATTTTATGCTCTTCAGCAATGTTTGATAATTTACACTTCATGTTGTATTATAGATTTAGTTTTTATAGATAAATGTATATCCAAACCCAGCAGCTTATTGAACACAAATGCTGAACAAGAGAGTTGGGAGTAACATATATAAAGCAGCACCTGGAATCAGGCTTGTTTTTAATCACACAGAGGAAATATACACTAGTCATTAGAGCATAGACTGGAATTAGTCTGCTCGGGTTCATATATTTGCCTTTCCATTGACTTGGGTAGGTTTCTTAACCTCTTTGTGCCTCAGTGTCTTATCTATAAAATGGGGATATTATTAATACCTACTTCTAGGACTGTTGTGAAAAGCAGTTGATACTGTATTTAGTTCAGTTAGAACACAGCTGGCCCAGATGAAATATTTGAAATGTTAGCTCTGGTTTTCATCATCATTCTTAAGGAGCACGCAAGGAGAGGTCAGGTATGTTAGCTCCTGGAGAAGGCAATGCCTGGATGGAGATCTGAAAGATAAGGTGAGGTTAGGGAGTTGAGAGATACATTCAAGGCTAAAGGGGCCTTATGGAATAATGCATGTTGTGCAGTGACCTATAACTATTTATTGTTGCTAAGAAATTGGGTTAGGAGAAATAAGCCTGGAAAGGTGAGAAAGAACTAGTCCTCAGGCAGCCTCGAACGCCCTGTTCTTCTGAAGTTGTATAGCCAGATATGTACGACTTCTCTGAAGGACATCATTTTATATCAATTATACTGTATATTTCTTTGAAACATTATATTTTATTTTCTCTCCAATAATGCAGAAATTCCATAAATCAATCATCTAAAACCAGGATGCCTTCTTACCTGTAATAAATACTGTACCTGCACTCTGATTTCCTTTACAATCTTTTTATACTTTAGTCATGAACTATTATCAAAAATGAAACCAATAAATTGGGTTTAGAGTTGTTGACCTTAGGAAGCTAACAAGCTCTTTAGGAAGCCCTTGGACCTATGAAAGGACTTGAGTTCAGTCCTCCAATTTTACTGGTTCTCTCTCTCTCTTTTTTTTTTCCTTTAAACTGGCCTCTTGGCTTATCTCTATGACCTTTCTCTGTCTCTGTTTTTAGACCCCTTTTCAGTGTATTTCCCTTGTATTCCTAGTAGCAATTTTTCAGAACATACCATAGACACAGGGCAACATACCATTAGTAGGAGTACAGCCATGACTCTCTGGGAGACAGTCTGGGTGGGGCAGGCACAGAGCCTTCAAAGGGGATATAGCACAATTGAGTAGGACAGTTTGAAACGCCCACTAGGTGACTCATATATGTCCCTTCCTTCCTTGAGAATCACTGGTAAATGGTTAAAAAAAAAATTTTTCCCTTGACCTTAGTGCTTCCCTTTCTCTCCTCATCATCCGTAAACCCTGACCTAACTCCTTGCACTTGAAATTGTGCTGTCACTGAAATGCTTAAAAGTTCCTTCACGCATGGTTAAGTGACACAGCTGAATGCCTTTGTTTCTTTTCAGCCTGGAAAATGTTCTCATAACTTTATTTGCCTTCTTGACCTGTGCACATATTTTTTAGAACTTAACTCAGTAATCATATCCTGATCCTCAATGTTGGGCTAATTGTCTCTTTTTTGGGTCCCCATGGTACCCTCTCTCTATATATACAAAGTGATACTGAAGTTTATCTGTTTTCCTGTCCGTCTTCCTACACTAAAATGCAGTCTCATTGAAGTCAAAGACTCAGTCTTATTTACCCCTTGAATTCTAGCATACAGCCTAGTTCCTGGCTTATGGCAATTGTAAAGTAAATGCTAAAGCAAGTAAGAAATATAAACTGGAGAACTTTGATACTTATTCTTTAACATCTGGTAGACATTAATGGCCGAAACCTCAGGAATAGCTGAAATCCTCAAAGAGAGTGTGGAGAGATAAAAGAGAGTGTAAATATTTGAGCTAAAAGAAAGGCAAAAAGAAACTCAACTGAGGCAACATTGGAACTCAATTCCTGCATCCCACCCCATGCAGTGTTCTCCTTATTTTATACAGTTTTCAGTTAACTACACATTCCCAAATCCTAAAACCAGAAAAATAATTAGAAAAGTAAAACTGAACTTGAATGGTTTATTCTTAGTTTTAGTAGTATTGTAAAATCTTTTTTTTTTTTTTTCTCCATAGAAAGTTCTCAGTTTGGGCTGTAATTGTAGCAGTACTAGTATTTTAGCAAAAGGATTATAATAGGACTTTATAGTATGACCGTAGTGTTATAATCTGAGCTTCCAGAAACCAATTTTCTGGGACTTTGGCAAAATATGTTGCTGCATTTCTCAAAGTGGTTAATGTGCTTGGATGCTATTTTGTTCTATTTTCCCAGACACAGTGCCTTCTATCCCATGTCAGAATAATGGTGTGGGAGAAAGGTTTGGAATTCTGCTTTGTGATGCAATATTTGCCAGTTCAGTGAAAAACAGGATTTTAATAAATTTTACTGCTCAGCTAACAAACTACGGAGCAACAGTAATACAAAGAGAAAGGTGTGTGTATGTGTATGCAGAGCAGGCATGATCAAAGTTGAATGTGTCAAAGTATAAGTCATTCTGCAGTTATAAATCATCACTTTTAATTTTTCTTGAAACATTTAATCAGCTGTTCTTACAAATGACAAACAATTATCTACCTAAAATATTTTTAAGTGGTAAGTATTACTTTAGGGCTGAAAGTAAATATTTAAATACACATTTTTAGGAAAGTAGGTTAACTATATAATTTATGACTTATAGTAAATTATTTTTATACCCATCCATTTGATGAGCAAAGGGAAGATTTTACGAGGTCCTGAAATACATACATATATATATATATATATATATAATATATATATATTTAAATAATATACATATAATTTAATATATATATAACATAATATATATATATATTATATTATATAATATATATGGTAGAGAAGAGGTAGATGCTATCAACTGTGTATGGATTCCACCTTTGGTTTTTTTTGGTTTTATAGACAAATGTTTTTTTTTTGGTTTTATAGACAAACCATTTTAGGCCACTGCTCTAAGAATTTAAATTAGCTTAGCATTCACTCAGGAGATGGGTGGGGAGGAAATAAAACAATGGAGATACAGATAAATTGGCCAGGAAACTTTGCTGTGTGGGGTGTCACAGTGAAGCGACTATTTAGAAACTCTGCTTCAGATAATAGGCTAAATGGAAAGAATTAAACAAATCTTATGACCCTATTAATATGCCAAAGTTTTAATTCTTTTTTTTGTACAGTGTTGAAAAGTTTAGGTGATGTTTTTTATTAAGTCAAACAGTAATAGCTAAGTAAATAGGGCAGCCAGCTTCTCTAGGATGAAAGAATGTTTTCAACACCAAGAGCTGTGGCTAGGCAGGTAGTGGAGAACCCGAAGGTTTTTGTTAGGGTTGAGGATTGTGTGAGGGGCCTAGGCCAAGGCTAAAGCTGAATAGAAGTGGACCAGCAGTCAGACATGTAGCCTAAGCAGGGCTGTCATTAATTTTGTAGTTCCATTAGTTGTGGAAGTCAAGAGAAATTAGGAAATCATGAGGAATAGCTGAATGTAGTTTGAGGCTGAGTGTAAATTGAGTTTTAGACCTATTCAGTTTCAAATAATGGTACACAGTCCATGAGGACTTGAAAATATACCCTGGAGCCTGAGAGGAGTTAGAAGCCAGCATACCAATTTACATTCGTTCTGATAGAAAGGATACTGGAAACTAAATCTGGGTGAGTTTTCTTAAGTAGAGATTTAAGATTAAAGGTCAGATGGATGAGAACTAAGTGACTCAGGGATCACTGAATGCCAGCCAGTTTGGTGGGACAGGAATGTGGGTTAGGCTTGAGCGCTTGGGAGACAATCCCATGGAATGTTCAGACTTTTCTCCAGAGGTGATGTCAGATAGAATAAACCAGAGGTCATGGCACTGATGAAATAGCCTAGGGGAGAGATTAGAGCAAAGAGAAGAGGAAGATTATCTGGCTGAGAGAAAATAATGAGAAGGGAGAAAGAAGAAACAAATTGGAGGGGGTGGTGTCATGGAGGCTGGGGAAGGAGTGTTTTAAGGAGAGAAAGAGGACTGCGACAGATACTGCACCAGTTATTGTCGACACCTTCAGTAGGACCAGTCTTGAAATAATTCTTTTGGATTTAACAATGTGGGTGTCATTTGGTGACCTAATTAAGAGCCACTTTCATGGAGAAGCCAGTGTGACATGGTGAATGGAATGTGAGGAAACAATAACTCCAGAAATGCCAAACCCCAGTGTAGAAGTGTGGGTCAGGAAGGCCATTTTGTTTATTTTGTGTTATTTTGTTTTAGTACGAGAAAGATTTGAGTATGTTTACATTTCGTTGGAAAGAATTCAAGAGAAAGAGAAAGTTTGAAAATTTTAAGAAGGTGGCAATGACATTTTCTTGACAAGCCAACATACCATGTCTTTACAGTTTAGATCTAGAATTCAGTAGACTGAATTAGGTGAATGTACATCTATTATAATAACAAGAGGTCTGAGCAACCAGAGAAGCCTTTAGTGAATGATTAACCTAGATGACTCCACCCTGTATGGGTTGCATAGTCAATTAATCTTAGAAGTCTCTGAGTAACTTTTATGAAATGGCTTTGTATGAGGAAATGTAATCTTTCAAATAGTTTAAATGCCTATATCAAGTCCTACTCCTACCTCATTCCAATAGCAGTAATTGCATTTGAATGTAAGGCATTGACAGGGCAGGCATTTATGATTCCGAGTTCCAATTTTGACACTTTTTGTTTTGGACCACAGGCTGATGGAAGTTGATACCTTCTTATATTTTGGTTTATTAAGGCCCCTAATTGCATTTAATAATAGCTTTTACACATAATTTAGTATTAGAAAGGATGTAAAATGAAACATAAACAAGTAAACAAGCAGTTAAAGCCTTAGAAGAAAAGTATAGAAAAGATGAATAAGGAAACATAATTCAGAAAAATAGAAAACATAGCTTAATTTTAAAATGTTAAGTTTATATTTGCTTGTGAAGAGTAGGCCACATTGAAAGACTTGAAAAAGTTATGACTTAACCTATAGTAAATTGGAATTTTGACTACTTGTGGTAGTCTTGTACAGAATGATGCTGATTATTTTTGGTTCATCGGCTTCTTTGAGAATCTGGCCAGTTTTTAATACAAGATGTTAATAGAACCCTTTTCCTTTTGTGTTGTTCCTGGAGGTAACCAAAGACATTAGATATATTCAGGTATCTTATTCTAATGTCAGATGGCTCTAAGAACTGAACAATGAAGCAAGGAATAGATAATGGAGGGCCTAATAAGCTAGAGTTTTGATTTTGATCTGAGTGAACTGGGAAGCCAACAGTAGGTTTTGAGCAGATAACTGACGTAATCTGACTTACCATTTTTAAGCACTGCCTGCCTTTTGTACTAAGGGTAGGCTACAGGTACAAAAGGACCAAAGGAGAGGCCTGCACTAATTCATATGGGAGATGATGGAGTTGGGTCCGAGTAACAGTGGCAAGATGTTGCATATGGATATATTTTGAAGGCAAAGTAAGATTTACTAAAGGATGAAATTTCAGTGTGAAAGATAGGGGTTAAAGATGACTCTGACTTATTTGGCCTGAGCAGTTGAAAGCATGGAGCTATCATTAATGGAGATTGGAAGACTGTGAGAAGAACAAGGTTTGGTTTGGGGAGAAACATCAGGAGTTTGAATTTCAATATGTTGGATTTAAAACGCCCCTTATCTATACAAGTGATGATGTGAAATAGGTGGTCGGATAGAGGAGTCTGGAGTTCAAAGGAAAGGTCTGCAGGTGGAGGCACGTTTTGGGAGTCACCAGAGTACAGAATATTCAGTGGATGAGATCACCTAGGACTGGGGTCTCAACCCTGACACCCTGGGTATTTGTAGTAAGAACTTCTGGGCTTTACCCCCAGAATGCAATGGAGTAGGACCAAGGCATCAGCATCCTTTAGAAGCTTTCCATATGATTTTAATATGTATGCAGGATTAAGAACTGTCCAGAACGTAGGTAAAGTTAAGTATTTTGAGAACTGAGCCCTGGGCCACTTCATGTAGGGAGGTCAGAAAATAAAAGGGAACCATGAAAAAGAATGGGGATGAATAATGTAACCCATGATACAGAAGTAACTAACAAAGAAGGACATCTTAAAAACCAAGTGAAGAATGTGTTTCAAGATGGAGGGAATGATCATGTATCAAATGCAACTGTATTTGATATCAAACACATTCATTAATAAGATGAATGAGAAGTGACCACTGACATTGTCTTCTGAAGGTCATTGGTGGCCTTCATACTTTGGTGTTGTAATGGGAACAAAAGTCTAATTGCAGTAGGTTCTAGAGAGAATTAAAAAAGAAAAAAAAAAAAGATTGCAAGTCTTGGCTACTTCATTCAAGGAGTTTTCCTGAAGGAGTATAGTAGAAGGGCTATGAGCTAAAGGGGAATGTGTTTAGAAATGGGATTTTATTTAAGTGTTGTTGGTATCAGCTCATGGAGAAGAGAAATTAATGATTCAGGAGAAGGATACCCTTGAGTAGATGAGAGGGAAAGAGATCCATTACAAAATACCCTATACTATAGTTATTGATTGGCACCTGTTTCTATATCTATACCAGTATTTAAATCATATCAGTTTTTAGATCATTAGAAGAAAGTAGCCATGATTTGAGGTGATCTTTTATAGTGACTGCTTTAATACAGTGTCTTACACCTATGAGGCACTTTCTATTTAGTTAACTAGGTCTTTCAAATGACCAGTAGGGTTTGGTATAATAGATTTGCAGTTTTGGAAACCTTCCATATAAGAAAATATGTTATCATTTGGACTGATGTTAAATATGCTAAAAGTTTCCATTCATTTTAGAAGGATTTCAAAAAAATCATTTCATAGTTAAAATAATAACACTAGACACTGCATAATACTATAATTCTCCAAGGAGGAAGTTTTGGGAGAGAGATAGGAATGTGCAGGTTGTTTTGAATTTCTGACGAAAAATGGATGATGACTCATGATGTCTCTTGTAGTTTATGAAGTGTAGACATAGGGGAAATGGTATCAGAGTATTGTTTACTGAATATAATTTTTATCTTCAAATATTTGAGGTGACTACTTAGAATAAAACTTTATCTCAATGCTCACGATAAATCAAAACATTTTCTTTATATTTTGTATTTCATTTTAGCCTAAATTTTACCACTGTAGCTGAAGTGTTTTACCTTTTAAAAAATTAGCTTCATTTTTGAGGATAGAAGAATAGAAATAGTTAAATCAGCTGATACACTGAAAAAAAAAATACTGTTGTATAATCCATACCTTAATTCATGTCCAAATGCCATGTGGTCTGCCCACAGAAAATCTTGGGAAAAAAAAAGAAAGAATTCAAAATTTTAAGCCTAACGGTATTGTATTCATGTTCCTTTGTCTTTGACTAAAACTGTTTTGATAATACTATATATTTTATTGTTGTCTTAGGTTCCTTCATAAATTTCCTATTTTTCTCCGTTATTTATTACCACATTATTCCAATTCCTTCCTTTGTGTATCCCTCTTGCTATCTCTATATGCTCAAAAGATCTATTGATTTGCTGATACAGAATAGATACTAAAATGTTTAAGAAGAGAGAATTATAATATTGAGAGAAACTAACTTTGAACATGGAATTTCTAAAAAAGAAGATTCTGAAGGAACAGGATCAAAAGTATGCCTTTCATGTTTAGGAATATGTCTGTCCATCCGTGTCTCTCCCTTCCCTTCTCTCCTTTATCCCTCCCCACTTTCTCTCATTTTCTTACTTTCTCTCCCTCCTGATTCATTTCAGTCAGAAATTTTGCCTGATTTCAATTAAACAATTTATTGCAATTTAGAAGGACCCAAGTGGCAGTGATTCATGACATTTTCAATACTAATGTTTTAAAACTTTTCCCAAATAGTTTTATTCTAAACTTGTATGTTGTGCGTATGGGTACATAGTTAAAAAAAAAAAAAAAAAAAAAGGTGCCCAAATCAGGTGCCCAAATCTCTAAGACCCCAAACTTTTTTAACAATGATTTTTTTTTCTAGATTGTATTAGGTTCTCATAGTATTTTAATTGCTTTCTTTCAGAATACATATTTGCTTTGCTATTTTTTTTTAATTACATTCTCAAATGAAGGTGCGTGTCTCCTAAAACTAATTGAAATAATGCAGAAATACTAGTTTCTCTTAGAAATGTTTAAATTAATTTAATACTTATATATACTGTTAACTATTATACTTTTGAGAGCCATTTATAATTAGTTTGTGCAACTCTCAACTAGTAAAAAATAGGATAGAGGGAGCTCATGATAAAAGTTGCTATATTTCTGAAAAACTCTACAAGGTGAAAAATGTTTTATATTGAAGGTCTGAGTATACTAGGAAGCTATTTGAAATATTCACTTATGATCCTTGTGCTTAGGGGTTCTTAGCTTTGTGAGGGGTCCATGACTTTGATGAGAAAAAAAAAAATCAATTTTATTAACTTACATCTTAAATGAAATTTAAAGTTCCCTCAACTGTAAATGTAAGTAATAAACTTTGGTTGCATTTTTAGTACCTGTGACTTTGTCACTGAAACTTTAATATTATAGTTATTGCAGAAATCATGAAATAGCATAAATATATATTAATCACTACTTTAAAATTAGAGTACTTAGTTATCAGACTACCACTAGATCTTGTTATTAATGTGTTACAAAAGCAGCACATATTTATTCTACCTCCATTAAAAAAATTGTGATAGATATTTCAACATAATTGTTTTCTTTTGAAATTATTTTCATTTTATTTTACACATTTAAAAATATTATTTTGTGTAAATGGTACACACACACACACACACACACACACACACACACACAACAAGATTACCTGCTGTAGCCCCCTTAGCATCCTTTATAGTATAAATAATATCTTTTGTAATGTACTTGTTTTATAAACTTATTTCTGTATGCTGTTTTCATAACATAGAAAACAGGTTATAGCTTTTAATTTTGATCATATGAAATTGAAATAAGAGTAAAGGACATATCCCAACTTCTACCTTAAAAAAAAAAAAAAACTATAGTAAATAGTAAATTCCTGTTGTTCTCATGTTTGTATTTTAATGACATATTTTACCAAGGCATGTGTACAGAGGCATGGAGAAAATTAACTTCATGGTTTTGCATGCCACAATTTAGGTAATCATAATCTAACTCTCCATAAATAAGTACAGGAGAAAACAGGAAGTATGTCAAAAGTCAACAACCAAAAGTTTGTTTCAGGGCTCTCAATCAAATCTTCCAAAGGGATTTTAATTGGTAAGAAACTTAGTGTGGCCTCAGGACCCCTTCTCACCTCAGGACCCTAATAATTTGCACTGGCTTCCCTACTTCTTATACTCTTGACTAAAGAGAAAAAAGAAGTGGTCCACATTTTCTCAAGTGGATATAGAAGGCAGTTAGAAGAATAAACGAATAATTATAAAAAAAAATTTTCTCAGGGAAATTAATCATATTCCATATTTTGAAGGGGAAAATATTCATAAAGATAAATAATAGTTGGCTCCTAGAAGATTGAGAAATCTAGGATTTTGAGGGAAATGTGAAAATAATTGAAAGAAAAGAAGAAAATGGATGAATATGCTAGTCTTCCAAAGACATATTAAACCTGCTTAAATTTCTCTTCTGACTTCTCTTGGGAAATCAAACTGGAGAAACTGGACCTCTTGGGGAATAATATCCCTATAACATAATATAATTTAAAGTTGACACTAGAAGTTGAAGTTTATTTTTTTCCTAATAATTATACTCAGTGAGGGATGCAGAAATTGCATTTTGGAATGACAGAAGAGTAGTTATTTTAGAAAGAACTTTTCAACATCTACAGTAGATATCTCCTAGAAAATGTGTTCTGTGGGGTGACAGGAGAAATTAAAGTTAAACCCAAAGTAATCTTTGCTTCAGCCCATACAAATGAATTTCATCAAGTCAACAGGTATTTATTAAGGGTTTGCTATGTGCCCAGACCTGTGTACTAGATTCTGTAAAGCAGTCCCATTTTCTTTTTCATCTAGTGCCTTTAATTATTCTTGTTACATTTTTTTGAAATATACTTTTAGTTAGAAATAAGTATAAACATACTGGCTCTTGAATGCCAATTGACCATATATATGTATCTGCCCTCCCATACATTTTCTTCCTAATCCAAATTTGTATCTCTTGATGAATCGCCTAACTTGCCTGAGACCCAGTCATTATGGCATACCTGTTTTTAAGAACCAAAAATCACGATTGTCTTTTCAACAAGTTGCTGAGCACTACTGAAAAAACCTTGATGTCCATTAAAATCACTGTCACTTACTCATGTGTGATCTTGAATCTCAACTGGATTCCCAGATTCACTCACCAAATCTTTCGTGTCCCTAAATTGTTCAACAAATCATTATCAAGATTGCTCTTTGGCAGACACTCTTTTGGATACTGGGCTGAGCTGTGAACTCTGAAAACAAGCAGACCTGCCGTCTCCCATTTTCCACAATGGCTATTTCATTTCGTTGCTAACTCTCATTAAAACAAAACTCCTCAAAACTTTCTCTCACTCTCATGAAGAGAAGAGGCCATCCAGCAATTCTTTCAGGGTCTGTCCACTTTGGGCCCCACCTCCAAACTTACCTAAATTTGAACCTGCTTTTATCTTCCATTTCAGAGAGGGATGCCTCACTTCCTGTTGCTGCAGATCCTAACGTCCACTGACTCCACTCAGTGGCCCTTTTCATATTCTATTTTAACCCTTTTCCAGAGAACAGTACACATGCAAGCCTTTCCTATCCAACAGTGATTATATTTAGAGTGTAAGTGTTTGTGCATATCTGTTCCTTGATTCTGCATCCCTTTGAAATTTTCCCTCAGGTTTCTCTTTCCTTTCACAGACTTCTTGAAAGAATATCTGCCTTACTGGTCTGTACTTCCTCATTTTTCAATCACTCCTCGCTCAATGCTATTCATTTCTGTCCCTATCGTATCACTGAAATTTCTCAGGCTAGACAGTTTGACACAATTTCCATAAACTGCTTTTCTCTCTTGCTTTCACGGCATCCCACTTTCATGGAGCTTCTACTCCTTTGTTAAATCCTCAGTTTCCTCTTCCTACTCCTCTTCCTAAGTCCTTTCTTTAAATGTTGTCGCCCCCTTCCATTCTCTTCTCTTTTCACATAGTATATTCTCCCTGGGCAATGTAATAATTTTATTCACTACAAGAGTTTCAGCTATTTCTAAGTCCCTTGCCCAAATCTATCTCCCAAGGTCCAGACTTGTGTCTCCAGCCACATCTTGGATATCTCCATTGGATATCCTCATACGTACTATGTCTTATGTTCAAAATATTTTAAACCGAACTATTTTTCTTTCTATATTCCTTGGTAAATGGCTCCAGAAACCAGGGAGTCTCATATGACTGTTCTCATCACTGTCTCATTTGGTATCTTATCAATTCCTGCTAATCCTACCTCCTTTATATTCCTCAAAGCTCACCCTGCCTGACCCCACTGATAACATGTTATTACTGATACTGTCCCCCTGCATCTTCATTTTTGAAATGGAAAATTAAAAGCTTTATGTTTTTTCTTGCCCCAACAATATTGAGCTACTCTTATCTCAAAAATTATCTTATTCTTACCTCTGTGCCTTTGCATAGCTTCCCCACTGGCCGGAATCACCTTTGCTTTCTCTTCCTCTAACACATGCCATTTGACCCTCTGCTCCTGGGGCTTAGGCAACTTGAAATCATCCTGTATTTATCATTAAATAACTTTTCATTGTGCTTTGAATGTTGTGTTAAGCCAAGTAATGACTGTATTCAAGGCCAATAAAAGATCATGAGCTAGACTTAAAATCTGTTGTTTATAGAAAGCACATTGTATCATCATAGAAACTTAGCTTGAAATGCACTTGGAGATCATTTTCCCCTTTATTACATGCATATAGACAGTGAGTGAGACTTGTTCAAGATTCTTCACCAATTAGTGGCAGAGTCAAGACTAGAAAATAGGTTTTAATTTTCTAAATCCTAATAATTGGGTTAATGCTTGACTGTCTTTGCTACTTATTAAGGTGGCAGGGTGATGATGAATTAAAACATCTTTGTTTTTGTGCCCCCAAGAATGGTATTTCTCTGTTGCCAGAAGACTCACTGAAACCAAACATACAAACAGCAACATCCACCACAGGCATGAATGGGATTTCTTTTAGATGTTCTAGCATTTACCTGCCCAAACTGCCATAGTAGATAATGAGCTGTGACTCAGGAAAACCTCATTTGGGGGTGGCCCTGATGAAGTGCAGAGGATTGGGAGACAGCTCGGTAAGAAGATTTTTATTTTTATCTTCTTCTCCACGATTTAAAATAATATAGTTAGGCTATATATGTATGCATGCATGTGTGTGTGTATATATATATATAGTATAAGAAAAAAACCAGTTTATCTGCTTTAGTCAGTTTTAGAGCACTTGCAAACAACATGTTCATAGATTTTCTTGGCTCTGGAATTGTTTGTAAACTAAATTCAGGTAGAGGTATTTATATCTCATAATTTCAATGTCATACTATCCTGTTCATCTCATCTGAGTCTTGTGATAGTGCCTTAAAAAAATCAAATGATATTAATAGATAATATGGGTGGAGAGGGAGGGATGTGGAAAGAGTAACAATGCCTGATTCATAAATTAATTCCATAAATAACAGGATTTACTTTCTGTGCTCTGAAATATGCTCTGGTGTCTCATTTTGGTGAAACATTTCACGTGGCTTGCTCCCCTTCATCTTGCCTAGAGTATCTGTTAGACTGCTGTGCCTCTTTGGTTAGGGCCAGTGAGCACCTCCTGGGCCTTCTCAAGACAATGCACCTCTTGTTTGTATGAAGCCTGTACCTCCTGCTGGGGATGCTGCCCCTGCCTCCATGGGGGCATGCAGAACAGCCACACTTGGCCTCAGACCTTTGGATTGCAGAAGTGCCTTTTAGACTCTTGCTAAGGAATGCTCAGGTGCTTGGAGAATTGGTGTGTCTGACCTCAGGCCTGTGAATGCTGTCAGCTTCCTCTTAGCGTGTTTGTTTACACCCATGCTGCCATGAAGACCTCATGTCACAGGTGACCTGGCAACCTATAGGTCTCTTTAATAGGTGAATATCAGTGACTAAAAGCTTGGGCCCCCAACCCCCAGGCCACAGACTGGTACAGGTGTGTGGCCTCTTAGGAACTGGGCTGCAAAACAGGAGGCGAGTCGCAGATGAGCGAACAAAGCTTCATTGTATTTGCAGCCACTCCCCACTGCTAGCATCATTGCCTCAGCTCCACCTCAGATCATCAGGCGGTAGATTCTCACAGGAGCACTGGTCCACTAAAAGCATTGGTTATGAAGAGTTCTGGTTCAAGACGGCAATATGGGAAAATCCTAAACTCACCTTCTCCCATGGGCACACAAAATTTATGTATGGAGCAATTTCTCCTGAAGAAAACCTAAAAACTAGCTGGGAATCCTACATATCAAGCAAATGAGGAAAAAAAAAAAAAAACATCAAAACCAGTAGGAGAGGGTGAGACACAACTGCACCATAAACCCCACCTTCGGTGTGGCGACCCGCAGTGGTGAAGGAGCCCAAACCTAGAGTTTCTCACTAAGGAGTGAAGTATTTGAACTATACTTTGGGAACCTTGATTTTCAAGATCAGTACCTGAGAGATGAGCCCCCAAAACATCTATCTTTGAAAAACATTGGGCTTGAGTTTTTGAGATTCACAAGGTTATACTAAACTAAGAAATGGCTCTTAAAGGGCTTGTTGCATGCTCAGACTCTCCTCCGCCAGGACCTAGCACAGAAGCAGTCGATTGCGAAGTGCTCAAGACTTTATGTGAAAGAGACTTATTTTCTTATCTTAAAGCATTGGCCTGAGGGTCAGGCACCTAGAGGCCTCTTGGGGTGCTCTCTAAGGATGGAGACTGGCAGGTGTCATCTTTGTGCTGTCCCCTTGCCTCCCTCTTTGTCTCTGTCTCTTTTCCTCTCTCCTTCTTTCTCCAGCTTGCTGACTTTAATCCTCTCCAGACACCTAAGAAGGAAGGTTCCTTCTACGTGTACTTCTTCGGCCACCCTTCAGATTGCTAATATTTCCCAGAGACAAGCTTGTACATGTGTTTAGTGCCCTGGATTTGTGGCTGCTGCCCAGGGACACCACTTGATCACCTAGCTCTGGAGGCCAGGAGTGCTTGAGTTCCTGGGACTCAAACACCAGAAAAACAGTTCTTGGACAACCACCACCCTCATGACACTGCACAGAGAACAGACTGAAACATTCTCAGTGACTCTGTGAAAGAGGCCTATTTACTTGACTTGAACTTCAACCTTAAGCAGGCTTCGAGTTTGGCACACATTTAGTGGGCCACTGGTATGCATTCTGGGGAATGATGACCAGTAGATGACCAGTAGATGCCATCTCAGAGCTCTCCCTTTGCCTCACTCTATGTCACTAGATTATCCTGGGGGGAAAAAAAATTGTACACTCATATGGTGCCCTGATTTTTGCAACTGCCACCATAGGAACATCTCTAGATTGTCTGCCCTGGTAGCCAGAAGGACTTAGGCTTGTGGTCGCAGAGGATTATATATATTGTATATATTTTCAAACATTGGAAGCTGCTACCTGAAAGGCTAGCTTCCAATTAATGTGACTGAGATCCTCCCGTTGGGGGCAATGACAGGTCTTGCATACCCTAAAATACTGGGAGCCACTAAAAATAAAATAGGTTGTTTGGAAAATCACAAAGGTTTGAGAGACAACTAAGAGCTAGGGCAGGGTTGAACAAGTATGTTTATCTCCTACATGAGGCCACTCCTTCAGACTGGAAGAGGTGGCTGTTTTATCTATTATATAGAAGCCAACACACTCAAGGAAAATGAAAAAAAAAAAAGGTGTATGTTTTCAAAAGAAAGAACAAATTAAACCTAAAAAAGTCCTTAACATTTCTTGGTTTCCTCAAGAATACTTGCCAGTGGCGCCTATGGCTACAGTGTTTACCCCAGGCTAACTTGCGGATTGCAGTCCTAACCTTTACTCAAAGGGGGGCCATGAAATATCTTGCCTTTATTATTATTTTTGCATCGCTGTACTATATCAATAGTCTTTGGAAACAAATGACATCATTCTATTTATAACATTCTGTTTTTTAGTAGTGTTTTTTTTATATACAAAATATAGTAATTCTCAATCGCTGAAAATACCAAATCCTAGAAAAAGCAGCATTCCTCCACATGATGTTAACATCGTTCTCAACCATTATTAGCCAAAGATTCATTTGATGAATCTGGCTTATGTATACATTTCTGTTAGGATTAGAGACAAGTTCTATTTAGAGATAACTCCAAGAACTGTCTTTATATATTATTTTCACATTGAAAACCAGTCAGATTTGCTTCAGCCTCAAAGAGTGTGTTTATGTAAAATTAAATTAACATAAGCAGCAAGCTATTTTTCTAAATGTGAAATGGATTAATTAAACAGATAATAAGTGATTTACCTTATAAAGAGTTGAAAATAATGGTCATAAAGTTGCTCACTGAACTTGGGAGAAGAATGGATAAACACAATGAAAACTTCAACAAAGAGACAGAAATATAAAAGTATCAAGCAGAAGTCACAGAGCTGAAGAATACAAAACTTATTTGAAAAATACACTGGAGGGATTCAACAGCAGACTACATGAAGAAGAAAGGATCAGTGAACTTGAAAAAAAAAAAGGGTGATGGATCTCACCTAATCAGAGCAGCTGAAAGAAAAAAGAATGAAAAAAAAAAAGTGAAGATAGCTTAAGGGACTTATGGGACAACATTAAGTGGATCAACATTTACATTATAGGGGTCATAGAAAGAGAAGAGAAAGAGAAAAGAAAGGGAAGAAAACTTATCTGAGGAAATAATAGCTGAAAACTCCCCTTATCTGGGGAAAGAAACAGACCTCTAGATCCAGAAGCACAGAGAGTTTCAGGTAAGATAAACCCAAAGAGACCTGTACCAACATATATTATAATTAAAATGTCAAAAGTTAACGACAAGAAGCAGCAATAGTAAAACAATTTGTTACATTCAAAAGAACCCCCCTTAAGACTGTGAGCAGATTTTTTCAGCAGAAACATTGCAGACCAGAAGGGAATGCTATGATGATATATTCAAAATGCTGAAAGAAAAAAAAAAAAAAAAAACTTTCCAATCAAGAATACTCTGTCCCAAAAAACTATCATTCAGAAGGGCAAAAGAAATAATATTCTAGGTAAACAATAGCTAAAGGAGTTCACCACCACTAAGCCAGCTTTAGAAGAAATGTTAAAGGAACATCTTTAAGATGAAAAGAAAGGGGACTACTTAGTAACAGGTCAACATATGAAAGTTTAAGTCTCATTGGTAAAGGTAAGTATACAGTAAAATTCAGAATAACCTAATGGTTTAAATGTGGTGGATTAATCACTTATAAAGTTAGTATCAAGGTTAAACAACAAAAGTAGTAAAAATAGCTATAAGTTTAATAAGTAGTTAAGGGATGCACAAGATAAAAAGATGTAAACTGTGATATCAAAAACATAAAAAGCAGGAAGGGTAAAAAAGTAGAGCTTTAGAGTACATTAAAACTTAAGTTGTTATCAACTTAAAGTAGACTGTTAGAAATATAAGTCGTTGTATGGAAATCTTACGGTAACCAGAAAGCAGAAACCTATATATAGTAGATACATAGAAGATAAAGAGAGAGGAATCTAAACATACTACTATAGAAAATCATCAAGTCACGGTGGAAGAAAGCAAGAGAAGGAAAAAAAACAAACAAACAAACAAACAAAAACAAAACAGTGGAACTACAAAACAGCCAGAAAACAATGAACAAAATGATAGTAAGCACATATCAATCAATAAATATTTTAAGTGTAAATGGACTGAATCCTTCAATTAAAGGACAGAATGGTCAAATAGATTTAAAAAAAAAAAAAGAAAAGAAAGAAAAAGAACCCCATCTATATGCTACCTACAACAGACTCGCTTCAACTATAAGGACACATGCAGACAGAAAGTGAAGGGAAGGAAAAAGATATTCCATTCAAATGGAAACCAAAAGAAAGATGGGATAGCTATACCTATATCAGGCAAAGGAGACTTTAAAACAAAGACTATAAGAAGAGACAAAGAAAGTCATTACATGATAAAGGGGTCAATCCCGTAAGAAGATATAACATTTGTAAATATTTATGCATCCAACATAGAAGCATCTAAAAACATAAAGCAAATATTAAAAGACTTAAAGGGAGAAATAGCAATACAATAATAGTAGGAGACTTTAATACTTCACTTTAATTTATAGATAGGTCATCCAGAAAGAAAATTAATTAGAAAACAAAGGCCTTAACAATCAGACGGACTAAACAGATATTCACAGAATATTCCATCCAAAAGCAGCAGAATACACATTCTTCTCAAGTGTACATGGAACAATTTTCAGGAGAGATCATATGTCAGGCCACAAAGCAAGTGTTAATAAATTTAAGAAGGTTGAAATTCATATCAAGCATCTTTTCTGACCACATAGAAATCAATTACAAAAAAAAAATGGAAAATTCACAAATATGTGGAAATTTATGAACATGCTACTGAACATTGTTTAATGGTCAAAGAAGAAATCAGAAGAGAGATCAAAAATACCTTGAGACAAATGAAAATGAATATACAAGATACCAAAATTTATGGGATGCAGCAAAAGCAGTTCTACAAGGGAAGCTCATAGCGATAAATACCTACCTCAAGAAACAAGAATAATCTCAAATAAACAATCTAACTGCTCACTTCAAAGAACTAAAAGAAGAAAAGTGAAATCCAAAGTTATAAAAAAGAAAAAAACAAAAGTCAAGTGAAAATAAATGAACTAGGGACTAAAAAGACAATAGAAAAGATCAGTGAAACTCAAGAGCTGCCTTCCTGAAAAGGTAAACAAAATGGAAGAACCTTTAACTAGACTCATCAAGAAAAAAAGAGGATTAAAAATTAGAAGTGAAAGATGAGATGTCACAACTAATATTGCAGAAATACAAAAGATCATGAGAAATTGCTATGAACAATTATATGCCAACAAATTTGACAACCTAGAAGAAATTGGGAAATTCATAGAAACTTATAACTTACCAAGACCGAATCATGAAGAAATAGATAATCTAAACAGAACAATTATTAGTACTGCATTTGAATCAGTAATTAAAACCCTCCCAATAAACAAAATCAAGACCAAATGTTTTCACTGGTGAATTCTACCAAACGGTTAAAGAAGAATTACCACCAATTCTTCTCAAACTCTTCTAAAATAAAGAAGAGGAAGAAACACTTCCAAATTTATTTTACAAGGCCAGCATCACCCTGATATCAAAATTAGACAAGGATACCACAAGAAAAGTGAATTATAGGCCACTATCCTGATGAACATAGATGCAAAAATCCTCAGCAAAACTTTAGCAAACCAAATTCAACAATCTATTTAAAGGATCATACACCATGATCAAGTGGGATTTATTCCAGGAATTCAAGGATGATTCAGCATCTACTAATCAATCAATGTGTTATACTACATTAACAAAATGTAGGCTAAAAATTATATGTTCATCTCAATAGATGCAAAAAAAAAGCATTTGATAAAATTCAGCATCCATTTATAATTTTTTTAAAAAAAACAAAACCTCTAAACAACGTGTGTGTAGAGGGAACATACCTCACTCAACATATTGAAGGTCATATATGATAAACCCACAGTTAATATCGTACTCAATGGTGAAAAGCTGAAAGCTTTTCCCCTAAGACCAGTAAGTATACAGGATTCCCACTCTTGCCACTTTGATTCAATATAGTATTAGAAATCCTAATTAGAGCAATTAGTCAAGGAAAAGAAAAAGAAGGTGTCTGATTTGAAAGGAAGAAGTAAAACTGTCACTATTTGCAGATGACATGAAATTATGTATAGAAAACCTTAAGGATTCTGTAAAAAAAAAATGTTAAAACTAATCAATGAATTCGGTAAAGTTGCAGGATACAAAATCAATATACAAATATATGTTGCATTTCTATGTATAAGAATGATCTACCAAAAGTAGATCATTAAGAAAACAGTCCCATTTACAATTACATCAAAAAGAATAAAATACCTAGAAATAACTTTAATCAAGGAAGTGAAAGACCTATACTCTGAAAGCTATAAGACATTGATGAAGGAAATTGAAGGTGACATAAATGGGAAGATATTGCATACTCATGGATTGGAAAAATTAATATTGTTAAAAAGTCCATACTGCCAAAGCAATCTACAGATTCAGAGCAATCCCTATTAAAATTCCAATGGCATTTTTCACAGAAATAGAACAATCCTAAAATTTGTATGGATCTATTAAAGACCCCAAATTGCCAAACCAATCTTGAGAAAAAATAACAAAGCTGGAGGCATCACACTCCCTGAAGTCAAACTATATTATGAAGCTATAGTAATCAAAACAGCATGATATTAGAATAAAAACAGACACACAGATCAATCAAACTGAATAGAGAGCCCAGAAATAAACCCACATGTATATAGTCAATTGATTTACAAAACAGAGCGAAAGTATACAATGGAGAAAAGATAGTCTTTTCAAGAAATGGTGCTGGGGAAACAGGACAGGCACATGGGCACTATCTTACCACACTCGCACAAAATAGATTAAAGACTTGAACATAAGACCTGAAACTATAAAACTTCCAGGAAAAAAACATAGGTGGTATGCTCCTTGATGTCAATCTTGCTGATGATGTTTTGGATTTGACACCAATATTAAAGGCAACAAAAGCAAAAGTAAACAAGTAGAACTACATCAAATTTAAAAAAGCTTCTGCACAGTAGAGGAAACCATCAATACAATGAAAAGGCAACCTATGAAATAAGAGAAAATATTTGCAAATCATATATCAATAAGGGGTTATGCAAAACAACAATCCAAATAAAAAATGCACAGAGGATCTGAATAGACGTTTTCCAAAAAAGACATAGATGGACAACAGGTACATGCAAAGGTGCTCGGTATCATTAATCATAAGGGAAGTGCAAATCAAAACTACAATAAGATATCCCTTCATACATGTAAAAATGGCTATTACCAAAAGATAAACAACAAGCATTGGCAGGGATGTGGAGAAAAGGAACACTTTTGCACCATTGATGAGAATGTAAATCGTGTAGCCTCTATGGGAAACAGTATGTAGGTTCATCTGAAAATTAAAAATAAAACTACCATAGGATACAGTAATTCTACTTCTTCATATTTATCTGAAGGAAATGAAAATACTAACAAAGATATGTGCACCCCCATGTTCATTGCAGCATTATTTACAATAACCAAGGTATAGAAGCAATCTAAATGTCCATGGATGAATGGATGAATAAAGAAGTGGTATAAATACATACAATGGAGTGTTATTCAGGCATTAAAAAAAAAAAAAAAAAAAGGAAATCCTGCCATTTGTAACTACATGGATAAACCCTTAGGTCATCAAGATCATTACTGAAGTAAATCAGAGAAGAACAAATACAATCTTATATATGAAATTGACAACAACAACAACAAACAACTGTGAGCTCATGGATGCAAAGAACCGATTGTCCATGGGCAGAGGCAGGGCATGGAGGAGTGTAAAATTCGTGAAGGATGTCAAAAGGTACAAACTTCCGGTTCTAAAATAAATGAGTAATGGGGATGGAATGTCTAGCGCTGTGTGTATAGTTAATAATACTGTATTACATATTTGAAAGTTTTTAAGAGAGTAAATCTTAAAAGTTCTCATCACAAGAAACAAAAAATGTGTAATTACGATAACAGATGTTAACTAACATTATGGTGATCACTTCACAGTATGTACAAATATTGAATCATTTTATATACATGAAACTAATACAATGTTTGTTATATGTCAATTATATTTCAATACAAATAAATAAAAAGCATCCAATATGGCATGGATGCTATGTTATCATCATCATCATCATCATCATCATCATCATCATCATCATCAGCTTTGATAGGATTATCTCAGTGGGTACTATATAGCTTTAAAAAAAAAGCTGCTTTCATTTTATAATATACCTTGCACATATTCAAACAAGCACAATGAAGAAGTGAAACTGAAATGTGAATTGTGAAGTGAACACAGTTGCAAAAATAAAAATAGGGAAAATATTAAGTTAAGCTTTTGGGAGAGATTTTTTAGATCATTTTTATACAAATACATATTTTCACTAAAACTAGAGGATTTACTTTTGTATATTTTGTTCTAGCTGTAGATGGTATTGTGACCAACTTAAACTGTTAAACATTGATTCTTCATAGGAAAATGCTTTTAAGATCTAAAGTAGATTTTGGAATCCAGGAGTTATATTCAACCTTGTAATTAATTAAACTTTTTGGACTAAAGATATTTCAGCTGGCCAGCTTAATATAGTCAGCATTGAATAGATTGAAGTATAGTTTCACTGTTTTTGCTTTTTAGCTTCCTGAGAAAATAAATAGGTTTAATTTAAATATGGAAAAAGTTTATTATTTTTAAACCTTCTGCTATAGCCAAACACAAAATTTACTAGTTCTTTCCAGACAGATTTCTTTCTACTCTTCTGCAGATTCTCTTAGAGTTGCCTTCTTGGTTCTCTCATATTAAGTTAAAGCCTTTTATAAACCTCTTTTGGTTAAGTAGAATGGCCGTATTTTGTTGTGGTAATCAGAGTGAGTAAAAGAAACATTGGTAGGTTTCTCGTTGCTATCATAGTAATAACATTTAGCAAGTACATGATAACGTTTTTATTGAGACTGTTATATGCATTGTCTTTTTTAATCCTCACCGTAACCCTATTAAAACAGTACTGTTATTATTACCAGCTATCAAATTTGTGATCATCAAGTATTGGAATGTTTCAATAAACCAATGTAAATATTATTTGTACTAGTGATATTTTTTTAGCTTTTCTTTCCCCTCTGCTCTGCTCACATACTAACCCTGCATGTAAAATGTTTTAAATAAACATCTTACTAACTGAACTTTTGCTCCTCTTCAGAATTCTTTGTAAAGCTCCTAGGAAATAAGAAGTATCCTGGTATATATGTTACCTTCCAAGAGTTTGTAAAATGTGAGTCTTTAGAAAGACTACTTGAATTAGTGCTCCAGTTAAGTCGTGACCAACAATTACTAGATAAAATATCTCTGCAATATTTAATGAATCGACCACAGATCAGGAAGCAGCAGGGTAATAGAATAATAGAAACAAACAAACAAAATATACTATCCATTTACTGTAATTTAAAATATGAATGCACCTCCCATAGGAGATGGATGGATTCCAGAATTCGAACACATGGTGAGAAAATTATTGAGGAGGCACTTTTTGGGGTGTGGGAGAAAGGTGATTTTTTTTCCCCCAAAGTTCTTTTGAGTTTGTTGAGAGGAAAGATAATAGTAAAGATTATTATTGTTTCTTTAAGTGTGATCGTCTTTGTGTTGCAGTGGAAAATGTAGTTCTCTTTCTCTTACCTTCTGACCTAACTCACTTTCTTTTCCAGTAGGAAAATGTTTTCTGTGTTCTGGCTAAGATGCAGGGCCTCACGGGGAGGACAGCAGTGTGCCAGAGGGTTCTGTGTACGAGGCGCACTTCTAATTTATGCAGGCAGCAGGTCATTCCAAGGCTGTAGGCCAGATGCTGTGTGTCCTCTGGCTTGGAAACACAGAGCTACTTGGAGCTGAGCTACCATACTGTATTAGTAAGTATTTCCTGCACTCAGGAACACTTGAGGAGCAGAACTCCCTGGAGATGTCTGCATCTCGTCCCTCACATCTGGCTTTTCACAGAGGCCAGATACTAACTTAGACATCCTGGCTTTGATTCAGGATTACCAAAACCCACTTCTAGACTGCTTTTTGACTTTGTGTTGAGAAACAACAGTCCCATGAAAGCATTATCTAGGAAGAGGAATGCCTTCACCCAGTCGGGCTTCCTCTGCACAATGAGTCCCCTTGTACTCCTGCCCGGCAGATGTGAGTCTTAGCAGCTGAAGACATGGAAATACCTGTGGGTTCTTTATAGCTTTACTACCAGGTTTGATCTCAATTGCAATTTCCTAAATTATTGTTACACATAACTGACTGTTCACATTCTAATCTGTGGTGCTTTTTGGCATACTGTTAACCTGTTCAAAAGGATAATGAATCGAACCTTCGTTTCTCAATATATAGTTTACGTGATAAGGGCTTGATTAAGAAAATATTTTTTAAGCATTTTAAGTCATAGGAAATGCTATTAGAGATTGGTCAAGATAAAACACGTGCAAATCTGCATTTGCTCAAAAAGGGGCTGTGGGTTATTCTCAGAACTCACTGCTCTTTGCCCTCCCTGTACTTCGCTGTTCAGTGTCTTTGTTCCAAGAAATTCAGAGCAGCTGTCATACCACATCTTAAAAGAAGGAAACTGAAGAAATATAAGAGACTTGTTTAAAATAGAGCTGAGTTTACTGTGCAAATTTTCTGATGGCTCTTAGGGTTTCTTTTACTATAAAAAACTGTTTTCCCCATATTTTCCTAGTATTTTTGGCTACATATGATTGGGGAAATCAACTGGGGATAATTTCCTTATTAAACTAACATGTTCTAATAGAAACAAATTTTCAGTCTCATTTTAAATGCAACAAAGTCTCTTGGATCAGTCACACATATTTTCATCAGTCGCCTGAGATGCTATTTAAGTAGGTTGCAGTTGTTCCCGTCATGATATTGGGAAGCTAGATGATTTCCAGAAATGCCAGCTGTGGGTTTAACACTGAATTTTCATAGAATGCAAAGGTTTTGTTTGGTTTTGTGACTGCAGTAATTCTTTTTTTTTTTTTTTTTTTTTTTTCAAATGTACTAAAGATTTCCTTTTATGCTTTCGTTTTTAGCCATTTGGCTCCTGGCATGTTCCTTTCTTGTCCTAAATTTACAGTAGTCGTCTTGTGACACATTCTGCTCTCAGTAGTACACTGAGTTGTGCCGTCCTTGCTTGGACCAGTTTGGAACAGGCACCCATCCCAGAACCTGGTTGTCTTCATGAAGGTTAAACACTTTTGACAAAGAATGCAAAATATAGCTGAATACCATCATAAAAACTAAAAACCTCAAGAACAGGGGCAAAAATTATTTCTGACAGTGAACTACATGGATACAAAGGACTCACTTTTTTAAAAGTTTGTTCCTCTATTTAAGTCTTCTTAGTTTGATAATTCTTTTAATTCTCTCTTTGCTTGAAATAAAACCAATCTCATAATGCCTTTTATGATTCTTGATTCCTCTGGTGGAGGAAGTGGTAGCGGTAGAAACTGTAAAAGATATTTCTTCTAAGTTTATTTTAATCTTTTCCTTGGCCCAAGTCATAATCAAGTCACTTTCTAGAACACATACAGAAAAGAATAATGTTTCAGTCAAGGAATGAAAATTAGATTATGAAATTGATTTGATAGTATTAGGGATTCTTTTTTTGTTATCTATTTTTTTTTTTGTCATATCAAGGTATTTCTCTACTTATAAAGTACAGGAAATGAAAGTTTCTGGTAGACATCTCTGTAAATGCGCCTTTAGTATCACTTTAATCTCTAAAATGCAATTTGGTTTGTGGCTTTTTTAGAGGCCTCTTAATAGATTTGGTTTTTCAGAGTAGCTCAACGTGCTTTTCTAGAAAATTGTGTAGACTCTGTGTTTAAAGAGGATATCTATTTTTGTAAGTTTTAATAGTTACATAAAAAGCTTATTCTTTTGAGACCTTTGTCATTACCATATATTTTACCACTAGAGTTCCTATGTAATCTCTGCAATACTCTTGTTCGTATAACCAGGGACCTTAATTTTTATGTTTTAAACTTACAGACTTTTTTCTTTTGATGGAGACACCATCTCTCTCTTGTGTCTATTTTGACAATGAGACTGGCACTTTATCAGTTTTTTCAACTCGTAAACTTTGTTCTTGTTGAAGGTTTACATTTACTATCAACTTTTCATTAAACCGAAATTCAGAATCATCTTTAGAAAGGAAAAGAGACTAAGGCTAAAAACAGATCAGAAAGAGAAATAATTTTTAAAAATTTATTACTGATCATTCTCCCAGGAAAATGAAGCAAGTGTTAGGAGTGACCCTTCCCTGCGGTGGCAACATACACAACACGCTAAGTTAGAGCACAGACCATGGACACTAACTGTGGGTTCTGACCTTGGCTCTGCTGCTCACTGCCTCTATGACTGGGGTAAATTCCTAAATTTTCTGAAAGTCTCTCTCTGTATTGGTAACATGGAGATGATACCAGACCTTCCTCTTAGGAAAGTTATTAGAAATAAATGAATTAACATTTATAAAGAGCTTAAAACAAAGTGCAGTATAAAGTAAGTTTCCTAAATAAATTGGTTTAAAAAAAATGAAAGAGTGATTAAAACATTTCCTCTCCTAAGATAATGTAAAAAGACAACCATCTGAATGGGAAAATATATTTGCAAGCAACACATTTCTTAATTCTGACAACAGCAAATGAATATTTTTCCTTCATTAACACTACACTCCCCGTTCTATATAAAAACACCTCTTATACCTATTTGTTATAGAAATCACACTGTGTTGTAGAAAATAGGCTAGAAAAGGAGCGTTTTCTCCATGTAGAGCTAAGAACTTTATTTTTCCATTTTCTTTGTTTACTAAAAAATACAAAGATAATTTAACCAACTTAATTTGTAGATCTCGTTGGCTAAGAGTGAGATTTTATTCTTGATTTACCGCTAATTTCTTTATAACTGTCATTTTTGTTTTAAGATCTGGAAAAGACTTTAATTCTCAAATGACTATATCCTATGAGTGGCAATGAGTTGTTTAGTTTGGAATGCCACTCCCTATCCCTTGACATCCTGAGGGCTGTTGATTTCACACCAATCGCATTCAATCTCTTCCTCTGGATTACTTAGTGATTTCTTCTAACTTTATGTATATAGGGATGGATGGACTCCTTTGTTTTGAATCATACACTGAAACTTTTAATTTCATTGTGCTATCAAATCTTGTTAATGCCACCTCTTGTCCATTGTCACTTCACATCCTCAGCCATGTAACCCCATATGTCTAGCTAACTACAAGATTTGATTTAGATTTCTTTTCATCACCTGAAACTCTCAAGGTCCAAAAATTAACTCATCTGTCTATTGTTATTTTAAATAAGAAAAGCCACATACTGAGAAAGGATAATGATTTTGACAAGGGATTGGTATCTTGAGTATATGAAGAACTTCTATAAATAAATAAGAAAAAAAACTATTTATTTGGGTGATAGAAAAGTGAGGTGAGATCATGAACACCTTAAACAGCCATTCCAAAGAACAGGAAACATGAATGGCTAACAAACATGTAAATAAGTAAATACAAGGTAAAACCACCATGAGATGCCTTTTCACACTCAATTAACTGGCATATATGAAAGTATGACAATCTCAATGATTGGTGAGGATATGGAGTAATGAGCATTCTCATACTTGGGTGGTGGGAGTAAATTTTGGAGCAATCACTTTGGAAACAAATTTGGTATCACCTAATAAGAATAAACATATGCACATCCTGTGACCCAATGATTTTATTGCTAGTTATTTAGTATGTGTACTCTAGGAGAAATGCACAAAACTATTTCAGACAGTCATGTTTATAATAGCAAAAACACTGGAAATGACCAAAATGTTCATAAATAGTAGGATAGATATATAAATTATGATATATTGAATCAAGGGAATACTATACACCTGGAAAATAGATGAACTAAAGCTACATGAATCAACTAGGATAAATCTGAAGCACATAACATTGACCAAAAAATGCTACTCCTAGTAATGCATATCGTGCCATTTCCTTTCTGATAGATTATGTAGGGATGTTTACATGTTCACTGTTGTAAGGGGAAAAAAAAAGGGTAAGTTTCGTTCACCATTCAAGATAGTGATTATATCTCAGGATAGGAAGGGACTTAGGAAGGGACCAAAGGAGGCTTTGAAGAAATTATAATCCTCTATTTTGAAGGCTGGGTGGGACAACTCCTGCTAAAATCTTTCCCCTATAAAATCAGTCAATCCATCGCATACAGTTCTATGTATGTTATAGTTTATGATTAATACATAAAGAATCTAATAATATCTTAGTGTTTTAAGATTAATCAGTTAAAGATTCTTCATTGTCAAATGAGTTTTTTTTTAAAGTCTCCCTTTCAGTCTTGAAATACAAGAATTCCACAAAAGAAAAGAAAATTAAGGTCAGAAGAGTTGTTAGAATCAGTTAATATGAGTATTTGTTTGAAGGTATATTGAATGGAACTGTCTTGCCAGTTAAACACTATTTTCTTAATAAAGCTAGTTCTTTATAGCATCAAATATTTTATAAGTAATGATAATATACTCCTGGAAGAACTCTACTTTACAGAGACACATAAGACAAGTATCAGGATAAAAACTCATAGAAAGAATGTAGAAAGAAGGAAATCACAGATATGCTTTAGAAACCCAGAACTTTCCAAGGCTGCAGGCTTGGATTCATGTAATGGCTTTCAGCTTTCTCCTGAAATGACTGGCTACTTCTAAAAACATTAGGGAAAGATGGAAAGCAACCTGCAGACTCTTATAACTTTATGAGCTTTTCCTAGTTGTTCCAGAGATCATTGCATGTGAGGGTGGGGTTGGCACTGAGAAGAGTAGAAGGAAAGCTTGGTGTCTTCTTTTAACCTTTAATTGTACTGACAACTCTGGAGTTTTCCTTGAGTTCTTTTCTGACCCTGCCCACTGTGCCATCTGGCATGTAGAGTATGACCTTGTGTTTCCACATTCCTCCCTTTTACAAAGTTAAAGACTCTCTATGAAGTTAGAGAGTATAGAGGAAACAGGTGTGTTCAGGGAATTGGGTGGTTTATTAGAGATGGTCCCACAGTTTACCGAAACTCATTAAAAGCACTCAGTTTTAAAGCCAAATACAGAAACACGAAGGGCTATGACAGTGGGATGGAGTGGGGATTGTTATGTATTGTTGCTGTTGTTGAAAGCAGAATGCCTCATTAAAGCTTGCATTGTACAAAATACACACACACACACACACACACACACACACACACACAAAAGACAAAAAACACCAGTCAACAACAGCAACACAAAACCCAAAAATAATCCTGGTAGAAATTCACTAATGCTTCTGAAATTAGACAAATGTCTTATAACATTGGTTTTAAATGATTTTATGACATAGTCAAGCCTTCTAGAAATAGAAATTTTCTTCAACGGCTCCTCTCGTTTGCTCCCAAATTCTAAAGAAAAGTTTAGAATACGGAGTACTAAATTTAAAGATTGTAATCTGTTTGATTTTTCACCCCTTTATGCCAGTTCAAAAAGTTTGGTAAACATTATTGTTTAGAGAGGCATTATTAGAGATGTTTCATGAAATAGTAAAAAATGAAAAGTACTTTGCCACACAGGAAGTAGGAAAGCCATGTTATTGTATCATTATTCATATTTGCTAAGGTACAAATTCTTTGTTAGAAATATACAGAAGAACTTAGATTCCAGAAACAATTGTTAGACCTGACCAGAGAGTCTATTTTTCTTTAATTCTTGCAAAATGGAAAAAAAAAATTGATACCATGAAATTGAGTCAGTTTCATTCTAAAATAAAACATGCTGATCCCAGTTTAATAGATTTAAATTTAACCATTGATTCAATTATTCAATAATGTACCAAGTATGTCATGTTTACATTTTTTTCCTTTTAATTTTAGAGCAGGTCAGTGGAGTTGAAAGAAATTTCTATTTCTGAAGGATTTTATTGTCATATATTCATTTTATTCTTTGTCGTGGAGAGCAACCGGATATAGGGAAGATGGGTAAGAGACATAGTAAAGTGGAACCTAGGAACAAGGACCATTGCACAGTGTAAGGGAATAATAATTAGTCTAGATGTGTGAGCATGTATATACAAGTAGGATATTTGTTTCTCATATGGAGTATCTCTCTACCTCTAAAGATTGATCATTTAAAATTTAACTTAAGTTTCTTCTTGAGCTTATTGTCCACAAAAGACTTTTAGGACTGCTTGTCATTGGGTTTTGGATTACTTATTTTGATCAAATCATTATTCAGTCTATTGATGACTTATGTATTTTGTGTTTCTTCTTTTTCTCACTATGTGGACTTCTCCCAATTGAAAATGAAGATTGTTGTGTCCACTGTATCCTGGCCTGCTTGTTCTGTGAATTCCTGACCCTCTGCAATATTGTCCTGGGACAAGCTTCGTGTGGCATATGCACCTCAGAAGCCTGCTGCTGTTGCTGTGGAGATGAAATGGGGGATGACTGCAACTGCCCTTGTGACATGGATTGTGGCATCATGGATGCCTGTTGTGAATCATCAGACTGTTTGGAAATCTGCATGGAATGCTGTGGAATTTGTTTTCCTTCATAAATATTTATCTTTTGTTTGTAAAACTGGAGAGTGTTTTAAAATGTTTAAGGAGGAAGAAAAAGCACATGGTAAGATTCTCATGAGGCAACTCAGTATTTGCACTGTTAACTCATTTTAAGTAATCTCAGAAGGCCTTATTCTCTAACCAAATCTACATGGTTTAATATGTGAAATTTTACTACTTTTAAACTTTTTTATGGGTTACAATGACTGAGAGACATTTGACCCCTCCCCAAGGAAAAAAAATGAATGTCTCCTCCTTTATATGCATATTTCTATTTCTTTTAATAATTCTCAGGAGCCCCTTGCTCCAAATGTATTATTTTTAGTGGGTGTTAAAACTACACAATTTATTTTTAATGTGTATCTATTAATGGTTAACAGTAAACATTTTTTACTTTAAAATAAACTTTGGGAAACAAATCCAAACTGTAGTTGGCACCCAGTATTGATCTCTATGATCTGTTCTCCACTTTTTCCACTTGTTCAGCAGACATTGGGTGCCTACTGTGTATAATCTCCTGCTGAGACTCAGAGACAGATGTCATTCAGTTCCCACCGAGAGGAGATACAGTTTAGCAGAGGAAAAAGAAACCTATAAAGAATGAACCATTCCAGAAGACATACAGAAAGTGAGGATTATAAGAGAATAAAACTCAAAAGCCTATTAGGATACACAGGGGGGAAAAAAAAAACAGCTAATATCTACTGGAATATTCAAGAGGCTTCAAGAAGAATGTTGGGCGTTTGAGGAAGCTTCTTAGGATGAGTGATTCCATCTGCCTGCTGAATTATTTAGATTTTAAGACAAAGTTTTAGGTGAACAGCCTGAAACTGTGTGTGCACTTAAGCAGTTAAAAATTTCTTAAAGTATGTATTTTCTTTAGTCGTAGAACTACAGCTTATATTAAGAAAACTATAAAATTCAATTTCAAATATTCATTTTATCACATATAATTTAAAAATTATTAAGTTTTGTGATTAAAGCGATGCTTTTGCCAAAAAAAAGAACTATATTTTATAAAGAATGTGGCATACTTTTGACAAACTGCATTCAAATTAGGAGGGTCTTTAATTATTAAAATTCAATATTTTGATTTTGATTTATTCAAAAGCTTTATTTTTAATTTCATAGCTGTCTTTTTTTTTGTCTTTTTTTTTCAGAGGGTGGGATGTACGTTTGTTTGTTTTGGATTGTTTCTTTACCAATGTTATATTCTATAAACAGTTAATCTTTAATGCAAAGCATTCGTCCTGATGCAGTGGAGGCTCAATATCCACTACTGTGACCAAATTTCGGTATTGCAATTTCATGTAAAATTAAACCAATGTGGCGGGTTATAAAGAACCTTAAGTATACTGAAATAAGTCCATAACATGACTGAGTGTATAGTTATTGAGACAGAGACTTTGGTTGTGCAGATGAAAGGGAGAGAAATTTTCACACTATGAGCTTTCCTACTAAGTTTGATCTTCCCACAGCTGTAGTTTTGTTTGATTTAATGTAATTCCTTGTAGAAATTTTGAAAATATGCTTTGTATTAAGAGTTATTTTCAGTTCTTCTTATTGAATATCAAATTAATAGTAAAAACAAATAGTAAAAACAAGTATTTTTTAGGAAGCTTTTAGCAAACCTCAACTTTTAAGAGAGATTTAAACCTAAACCATGGAAAGGCCACCTTTGGTTTTTTCTTTGAGGTGAAACCTAGTTTTTAGTTATGTCATTATTTAAAGTGCTTTAAAAAGAACATACTCTTTAATTCCCCATTTAGTGCTTTTTACACACACAAACACACACACACTCCTTTAAAATTTCTATTTTAAATAGAATTCTAGTAAACATATGTCTTTCTCATCCTTGTCTAAAGAGCATGTTTTGTTTGTTACATCAAATATAAGAATAGCTTTGTACTATTTCATAGTAACCAGAATCTGAATATTTACATATACCCAGAGTTAACTTAGGCATATATATTAGGATGTGAGAGTGTCATCTGTGTATTGACATATAAAGCCTTCTGATAACCTGGAATCGTTAAAATATTTCACTTTTTATCCTACAGAATTTTCTAAGTGGTTTGTCTAATATTTAAATATATTCTGCTATTATTTGAGATAAAAATATTAGCACTTTTAAAGTAATGTTTCTCTATAACAGAGAACATTAATAGCAGAATTTCTTTTTTCATATTTATATTCACAGTATTTTTCCTGTAGTCTACAGTCATTCCATAAAGTACCTTGTATGATTTTTTTAAAAGTGAAAAAAAAGTAGGCAAATGTGAAAATAGTTTCAATATATTTTAGAATTTCGTTATGTAAAATGTTTTGTTGATTATATGGCCATCATGACTAAGTGCTATATTTTACAGTTATAAATTTGATATCATTTTAATTGTGGAAACTTAATCTTAAATATTTTTAAACTGGACCTGTATTATCTTGAATACATTATTTTGAAATAAAAAAAAATGATTTCTCTATTGTGCTTTAGCATATATTCTATCTAATTGATACACTAATTGACTGATATTTGAATGAATTCAATTATAATTTTAAAACCTGAGGCTTTTTTAAATCTTATTACTTCCCTTTCTGAAGATTTTCTAGTCTTCTTGTGTAAGTCACATGTCTCATATGCATAATGAACTATGAAAGATTCAAATCAGTTTATACTGCAAATCACAACGAAGATTTGATTTCAAAACATAGTGTTTTTAAAAGATTTGTAATAGGTCAAAACTTTACCTTTATTTTAGTAATTTGTTTCCATTTATTTGTTTTGGAATTATCACCCAACTTATAAAAATCAAGGTAATTTTTTAATGTACTTAAACATGAAAGTTCTATGAAATTAGATATTAGATTTAATAAATTTCACCCAAAAGTAAATCATCAGAAGTATGTTCATCTAGAGTTTGAGTTGGCACAATTTTTAAGTATTTAACCCCCAAAATAGCTTTATTTAGGAGGCTTTTTATTTATAAATATAACAATTTTTTGTGTGTGTTCTTACAATGTATTGGTTATACCCATTTTTCTCACCTGGTAGTCAGTTTTTCTCTAAATAGTTCAAAGAGTAACCAAGGCAATCTTATAGGGTAACATTCCATATAAATTAGTGTCCTAGATTCTAATGTTAGAAACGTCAAAGTCACTGCTTAACATAAATAATACTCAAGTCCAGAATCTCTATGGCTTGCCTTCTTAAATTCCAGTTTAAATGCTTAGATTTACCCAACCACCTAATGAATAAGTGTACTTATTAATAAGATTATTTTTTTTAAATTATTCAAGACCTGTATGCCCTTTCTGATTACTTGTGATTTGTAGGCCTGTAGATTTGTTACATCTAATCCGACAGGCAAGGTAAAATTTCATCAAATACTATAATATCCATTTTTCTCTTTTGTACTTTTAAAAGGCAGTTAACATGTTAATAGAGTTTATTCCACATTTACTATTTTTTTTAAATCAAGGATTAGTTACTACAAGGGGAAGTCCTTTTAACCCTTCATTCCATGCCCTCTTTTAACCTATAAATTTTTACTCAGTCATCTAACGGAAGTTTCAATCCAGGGAAGAAACTGATTTTGACATTTCCCATGAGAAAAATTTCAGCTCCAATAGTGAGATTATTAATATTTACTTGCTTATTTAAGATTACTTTTAGAGATTTTGATCAAAATGGAAGGGGTTGTGGAGAGGACATAACATTATGATATAGCCCTAATGTGGAGGGTAGTTTTTGCAAAAGCTATCACTGATGACTAAATCCATCATGTGTCTTCACACTGCAAAATTCCCACTGGCTGCTCCCTCTACTTTGAATTGTGAATCAAAATATTGTATAAATAATTGTAATGAAGTCAATAGACAGTCTTGAGGTAAAAAGAATTATAAGCAAAGCCAGAGCCAAGCCCCATCTAGAAAACAGGATCTCTAGGCAAGCAGAAATCTACACCACCCCATTCTTCATAAAACAGGGACAATAGTGTAACATTTCCACTGGGGCTACAACTATAGCTTCTGAGTTGCCAAATGTCAACATGAAGAGTTTGCTGCCTGTGTCACAGTTTGCTGAACTGTGTTTACTACTTCTAGTTCCATTGTTTCATCATTATTTATGCTCTCTATCCCTTACCTCAGTGCTCACTAACAGAGAACCCTGAATTTAGTTGTTAGGTGATCATGAAGAAATCATTTTAGATAACCATCCTGTGTGTGTGTGTGTGTGTCTACATATGTATTATATATTATATATGTTAAAACTATATATATTAAAGACTACTATATATATAGACAAAGTATAGCTCTACAAGTAAGTGTTCACTTCCAGGCAGGTCTTTGTGTGGGGTTCAGTTGAGAATGTAATTATTAGGAAAATAGTGAAAAGCAAATTCAAACAAATTCTAAGTTTAACTTGAAAAATTGAAAAGGTTCTTAAGTCCTGTCTGATGCATAAAATGGTAGAAGCAAAGGAATTACATTCCAAAGCCAAGAAAGAGGGTGTACAAAAGCAGCTGATTCACTTGACATAGTTCATAGCCTTTTGCAAAGGAATAAAAGCCTGTTGAGCAGGGAACCAAAAGATCTCATTATAGGATGAAGCAAAGCCATATTAAAGCTTGTGCACTAGTAACTATGTCTAAAAACAGCCTGCTGTTTTATATTGAACCAATACATTTCTTAACTTGGTAGGTTGCAGTGTAAAAATGTACAGAGCTTGTCTGCTGGATGCTATGCCAATTACAGATGTGGTAGAGTGGTGTCAAACACCTACAAATAGTTAGGATCTCAAGCAATCTTAGAATGAAACAAAAGAAGTTTTAAAATGTCATTTTAAAATCCAAAAAGCACAGTTCAACCTGTGTGTAATGACTATTAGAATCTTGAGATCAGCTTTGTTATATAATTTAATGTGGACATCATATGATCCCTCAATCAGAATGCACATTTCTTTCAAGGACATGAATAGTGCCTGAGAGATAAGGAGAATATCTTTCAAAAGGAACACCTTCAGATGACAGGGCATCTGTGATCAGCTCTGCAGGAACTGTTTTATTGGTGTTGAGGTGAAGGAGGAGGGAAATACCCATGAATACATTTTATATTAGATTTTGTTAGATCATCAGAAAAAATAATTGAGCATATTTACACAATTACACGTTAGTAAACTATTATGCCAGCTTAACTATAATAAATATTCTGGTAAAAGTACATTAAATTGCAATCCAAAAGCAATTTGGCTGCTGAGGACATTATTTTTTACCTAATTATTCACAAATTAATGAATAAAATTAAATTCCAATCACTAAAGAAAATGAAGCAATGGTTAGAATCAGAACTACAGATTAGTTAAAGCAAAGATATGCAATGCATAACAGAATTAAAGCATTTCTTTTATTCAAACTCGGTGCTTAAAAAAGAACAAATCCATCATTTTGAAATTTGACTTGTAGCTTGACATTAAAAATAATATGAGTAGAATTTTCAGTGGGGTAAGCACAAAACTAGTTCAAGTTGTGTCACTCTCAATTACTGTACTCAGGTGGTGTGCCCATTAAAATTCCCACTTGTGGGTTTCACTCACTATGCAAATGGGGTCATTACCTGGAGAATTTAATTGGTTATGACACTGGGAGTAGGACTTTTTCTTTTAAAATAAACCCACTTACACACATTTTCACCAGAAATTTGATGGTTATATATACTTTGGATTGTTTTGCTCTCTAAATATTTACTAAAATTAGACTCTCTTTGCTTACTTCTTACAAATAATTCAAAGCGATCCATATTAACTTGATACTGTTTTATTTGTCTATAAAGTTAGTTAGAATAAATCTTTTGTTAAGTTGTATTGCTTATCAAAATATTACAAAAAAATAAATCTTTGTTTCTTTCACACCACAAATTAAATGTGGGTACATTTCCAGTAAAGATTTGCATCGTTTAATAGTATACATTTTCTCTTTCATAATAGTTTTAAATATTTAATTTGAGTCACTGCTCCCATTTTTCTCCTTTTTTGTCTCTTTGAAAAATGTACAGTTAAAAAGTTAAGCTGCCCTCTTGGATGTATAATATTTACAAAATTACTGAAGATTCATGTCTACAACACTTTCAAGGTCTTTATATTCACTGATGAGATGAGGGCATTAAGCTGTCAGAATTAGTTCTGAAGACACTTCCACCAATAACTATGAGACAACTGAATTTAAAGAGAACAAACAACTGAATTACTTCATTAAGTATATAAATGTCTAAACACTATTTTGTACACCAGAAACCAATATAATATTGCCAATTGTAACAGAAAAATAAATTTTAAAAAAATAAAGAGAGCATGCAACAAATCAGTATACAAGTGCAGCTCTCCATACACCTACCATCTGTTTTCGATGTGGTGATTTCAACTGGAGAAAACCTGAGTTTACAGCTACCCTACCAAACATATTGATAATGACCTAAGTTTACAATGGGTACTGAAATTACAGTGTGGTTTAGTGTATATAATGCTAAACTGGGCAACCAGGAATTTAGTTCCTATAAACTGAATACCAGCAGCTCCCAGAGTGAACCTGAAGTATGAACAGGATTGTTATAAGTATTTATGATATAATCTCAGGGAAGCACTAACAATTCCTTGAAAGAGAAGGACCATGCAGTCTAAATTTCTATTATTGTATCAAGTTGTATGACAAGTTGAGATTTTATCACTAGCTTATCTGGACCTAAAGATAATATTTTTCCTTTAATGTAAAAATGAATATTCTAAAAGCAGAGAAAATAATAACTCCAAGGATGATAGAAGAAGAAATACTACAAATTCATGACTAGACCATTGGGCAGGATTTTTAACATCTGTAACTATGGGAAATTTCCCACAGAATATCAAATATGGATCCAACTCTCTGACATTCATTTTTCTATGATATTTCTAATTGTGCCCAGAGGATAAGAAGGAGTTAGCGCATCCAATAAATATAATCATTTACATGCACGAAGCTCCCTTTGAAGTTAATAGGACCTATGGAGTTATGCACCACGAAAACGGAGTTCAACAGAATCTAGTTCTTTCTTTTTAACACGCCACGGTATTGCCACCACATTGGGATTTTCTTACTGCTTATCATTCCTTTGTATGTGATGTTTAAGTTGGAGTTAAGTGAAGTGCTCCATGTGTAGAGGAAAGATAGCCAGAAAGAGAGGATGTGATGATTGGCAAACATATACTCAGGAGCCAGCTTTGTAAGATAGTATCCAAAAGTGATCGAACCTGACATTTTAGAACTTGTTTAACTTTTCAAAAGGAATCCATATCCATTTCCTCATTTGATCTTCACAACCCTATGATTTATCTAGGATATACACTTTTACTTCCATTTTACAGATTAAAAAAAAAAAAACAGGACACTTTTCTGAAGTTTATTTGTAACACAATTCATGATAGACTTAAGAAACCTGGGTTCTATTCCCAGATCTTCCCATTAGAGTGGTATATTTCTTAACTAATCTTACATGTAACTTAATATAATAAATAGATTTAATTGCAACTGCTCTGCTTAAAGCCGGCGTGGGGATACGGGGATCTGAAGTATTTATCTGCTTTGTCTCCTGTCTCCCATCTTTCCTACCTTCAGTGGTGTGAGCTCCAAGGGAAATGGAAAATCATAGCTACTGTGCTACTTATTTCCTATTGCATGCATTAACCCCAAAGTCATTTAATATCTCATGGTCTTGTATCTACTTAATGATGTTTTGTTGTTTTGTTTTGTTTTGTTTTCCTAGACGGATGAGGAGTCAAAAATTATATATTCTTCCAAAGATTGCTGGTCATTTGCCACTTGTCCCTCCAGATCTGTTCACTGTTTCTGCCTGCTTTGTGTCAGGCTCCCTTGTGTTTTGGTTTCTAGTTGGCTTTGACTGATGACAAATGCTGACAAGAAATCAGAAGGTGGAAGAATAGAGAGAGTTCAAGGTAATAATTCTCACCCCTTCCTGCCAGGCAGTGATATTTTACAATTCTGTTTTTCTTATAAGGTGCTCCTGTGCAGCAGCCCCTATCCCACAGCTATAGCTTCATGTTCTTGCAGCTTCAGGCATGAAGAAGTAATGTTTCCCACTGTAACTAGTTCCTGGCACTTCAAACTCCCTTTTTGGTTACCCTACAAGTGAATATTTCTCTGTAAACAATCTCTTTTATTAAATGCTTCAATTAAGCTCTTTGAGTGAGCCATCTGTTTCCTGCCAGTACCCTAATGAGGTAGTGAGGAAGTGTGTTTGTATGCATATGCACACAAATCCTGAATCAAAACTTGTTATCCTGTGTTTCTAAGATTTATCAAAATAATGTAAATCCTGGTGGTCTCTCTCTCTCTCTCTCTCTCTCTTCTTTTTTTTTTTTTAACATGGACAGTTAGTCAAATCTAATATCATGAGAATATCAGTAGACACTTCCAAAATTTACTTAGCAATTTCAGGTTCAATGCTCACACATTTTCATGCTAAGATTTGACACTATAAAGAAGCTGGGAATGGGAGAGGAAAATGCTTGTAAACAGTTTCACCTACAACCTTAAATGATTCAACCATCATTATTAATAAAAACAGTCACACAATAGAAATTTTAGCCTGAAAATTAATCTCTCCGGAAATATCCTATTTGGGGACTCTATATGAATGTAACCAATAATAATAAAACAACTTATCATGACGTCTATCTACCTTCAGAGTTAAATAATTCTAAGCTAAAGTAGGTCTGATATCAACCTTAGACGTCCAGTTCAAACCTAAGTTAGTAAATTGACAACATTTTAATTGATGCCTCAAATATTCAATTAGCTAGTGGAGGAGCATTTACTGGTCACCTGTTTGTGCTAGATCCTGTGCTGACACAAATGATAGCAAAGTGTTCATCATTCTCAGTTGAGAGAGAGGAGGGAGAGAGAGAATACACATTGTTTGATAGAATTACAGAGTTATAATAGAGACAGGCATAATTGTTATGAGAACAGAGAGGTGAGAGTGACTAAAGCTCCCTAGGAAAATCAGGAAGGTTTCTGAGAAGTAAACATTTGAATTGGGATCTGAAGAAAGAGTAAGTACTTATTTATGTGTTCTGAAGTCGCAACGATGTTGGAAAGGATAGAGAGTAGCAGGCAATGGGAAGAAACAGAACTGAGTCCATCCAATAAGGCAGCACCATAAGTGCCTTGCTGATGGCTTCTGAACTCTGACCTATAGACAATATGAAGCCTTCTGAGAATTTTAATCAAGGTGATGGTGAGACAAATTTATATTTTGATATAATTTGATAGGAGAAGCAGTACAGATGAACTAGAGGGGATTAAGAATAAAACAGTTAAAAGATTGTACATTTATTTTTGCAAAAGATGGTGAGGGCCTGAACTAAGGCACTGATTCTAGGGACAGATAAAAAGAGGGAAAGTGAATTTAACACATTTCTGGAAGAGAACTGAAAGATAATGCCAGAAGAATGGACATGTTGAATGTGCCTGGTGTTTGAATAGAAAACCAGCTGTATGAATGTTAAATAAAAGTCGAGTTCACAGAAGTTTTAATGTACATTATTTCAGGCCACAAATGCCATGTTTTCATTAAGTGAGATAATGGATCTGAAAGTGCTTGTAAACAGTTTCACCAATAGCAGGAAACTTCATCAGAATTCCATTTAGGGCTTACATGGTGGCGATGGTAGTGTACGTGGGTGTTCATGTGGGTGAACTAGTAAGGCAAAGACAGAGTAAAATCTCCCAGTTCTCTAGTTTGCTAGGGATATATGCTAAGGTATGTAAGCCAAGGTGTGGGGAGAAGAATTGAGAGGAAGACAGGAACAAAGAGACATAGACAAAGGATCTCTTGAATGCCTGACATATAAGAGGTGCTAATTTATATATTTGTTGAAGTAATTCATGAATATAAAAATGAATAACTATATGCATATATATATATAGAGAATGAATAACAATGTGTAAAATTATATATGTATTACAATATTACACTGGATTGTAATGTATTTAGCATAATAAATGAGAGGAGAAATGTCACTGAACTATAAACATAGAAGTTTGTTCATTTTTAAGAAAATCAACAGATCACTAGTCAGTTACTGATTACAATAATTGATTGGTTAAATAAATTATTATCTAATTGGCTTAATGAGCAAATGTAGTTCAGTCATAAGTCTTAGGTAATGTATTACTCAAATCTCTTTGGTTGGACTCCAGTAGCTCTAAAATTAGTGAGTAAATCTTCTAGAGTTATATTCTTGCCAGCCTTTGCCTTTTTGAGCAACCTGATTCAGATTTTCAACTGGGTGTGTTTCCACTTTTGTGGAAGGGTGTTTACTGGCCCCAAGTGGTTACCTAATTTGTCCTAATTTCTGTGCATCACACTCTGTGTTTCCTTAGTTCCAATAAAATGACCAAATCCTGCTTTAACTATTTTATGCTTCACAAAAATTGCAAAATGATCATTGAATTAAATTGTTTTCTAAAAAAATATTTAAATTCACATTGCAAATACTAATAAAATTTCAAAGAGTTCTTTAAAATATAAATGCTTACTAAGAATAATAAGGAATAAGGGGAGCTACCAGGGCAAAAGGGAGCCACTTGAGTTTTTCTTACCCCTAGTGGTAGAGGCTGGTACTTGAAGGGAATAATAATGCAGCTGCCCAGCCAGAAGCTCAATTTTATCTGGCAACTGAAAAATAAAATATGAGCTGAGGGCTTTTATCTGTTTATGAAACTATTTAATAATTGTTGAAAGTATGGAGGACCACAGTGGGAATCCAGACCATAATAATGGAAACTTAAATTGGCCAATTTTTTTTTATGTTTTATATTCTGATTTCTTGAGTGTGTTTATTCTATAACTATGCCATAGAATAAAAGAAGTCACATGCTGAAGCTTGTCATATATTATAAAGTAAGAAGGTTGCCATTCATCTGGATTACATTTTCTTTTAGAAAAAAAAAAAAACACTTTTAAAAGGTTCTTTGACCAAAATGTAATAAATTATACTCAAGTATATAGGTGATACAAATAATTAGGCAGAGGTTATACCCAAACTTACCTATTTAAAAAATATTTCAATGTGCAGTGTGGGTCCCAGGCCTGGCAGGTCTCAGGTCTGACTGTGATCCAAGCCCATAGCTAGAAATAGGACCCCGGATTTAGAATGTTACATGAGTGTAGTAGAGTGCTTGCACCTAAAATATGTAAACATAATTCAACTTATTGTATCACACGTGTGGCTGAATACCACTATATGTGGATCCATGTGGTTGCCTGGGGAGCAGAAGGGGAGCACAAGAAGGGGAGCATAAGAAGAGCAGAAGCAGAAGCAAACTCCCCACAATAAAACTGCCCTCCCTGGAATAAAATTGGTGTCTGCTGTTTCATTCTCACATCTGCCTCTCATGCATTTTTCTGACTAGGCGTCTCACCATCGAAACCTTCCCTTTTCGATCACTTGGCGTTGACATGCAGTATTAGCATTTTAATCATTCATTCTTTACAGACAAGTATAGTATGATTTCACTTATATGTGGAATCTAAAAAACAAATAACAAATCCAAACAAACAAAACAAGACCAGACTCAAAGACACACAGAACAAACTGATGGTTGAAAGAGTAGAAGGGAGTTTGGTGAGCAAAACAGGTAAATAGTATCAAGAGGTACAAACATCCAGTTCTAAGATAAACAAGTTGTGGGGATGTAATGTATAGCACAGGGAATATAGACAATAACATTTTATTAACTTTGTACATGATAGATAGTAATTTATGGTGATTACTTTCTAATGTATATAAATATTGAATCACTATGTTGTATACCTGAAACTAATATAATAGTGTATTGTCAATTATACCTCAATTTTCAAAAAAAGAGCATCCACTTAAGATAAATTACTTTTTACATGGGGAACAAAGCTAATATTTAATAAGAGAGAACATTTTACATTTATGCTTTCTTAAATTTTAACAAATATGATTTTGAAAAATATCAAAATTCCTGCATATCTTTGTAATGAAAAAGTTATATTCTTTTTATGTTCACTGAAAAATTTTCATTATGTTGAATTTGGAGATTGTCTTTCAAAAAGTTTTTCTAAATGAAAAAAAATAATAGGATAATACATTGCATAATTACATTTTGAGTTTGCATTAATAAAGTATTATACTTATAAGTTTTAGAACTAGAAGTAACACTGTGGTTGTCATATATTACAGTCCACACATTTTTATTGTAATGGAGGAGAAATCTGCCAAAAACATTTCAGTTTAGAGTGATGAATTTACCTTAGCCCTGTCAAGAATCACATTACAATGCCAAAGTATTACTGTGACTGTATGTTGAAAAACAAATAAATTTGTTGAGGTAGAGTTTCAAATCCTCTCAGAATCATGTCATTACTGGTATTGTGGCTAGGAATATGGGAGCTCTGGTTACTCCATGGAAGATTTGCTAATAGTGAATGTCTCTCATTTAATCAGGACAGCTAAAGGAAAGTTAATGTTGATTCTGGGTAATACAGGAGTTTATCAGCATCACAGCCAGGAATCTAGCATACTCAATTTACATAAAAATATAAGTATATTTAAAACATGATCCTTTTCTAAGCCATTTAAACATATTCACATGGGAAGTTATCTACGACCCCTTTTTCTGTCTAGTGTTAAACCTCTTTGAAAGATTTAACTGAACTCTAACTAAAAGAGGCCATATTTGCCTCCAAATAATTAATTGTAGCCATTGTTTATTCAAATAATAGGACTTAAAATCTTCTTGTGCATGGAGTAGAAAGTTATTATAACATAGACAGCAGAAGATGCAAACAATTGTATGATTATTCCAAAACCATTCAAGAACCATTGACAAATTCATGTCCAGTATCTCTGTGAGCCTAGGTACACTGCTGTCTCCTCTACAGCTGCTTCAGAATGCCAGGGGAAATTTTGCTCTAATTTCTAGAAAGACCTATGTATTCTATCAAGAATTTGCTGCGCACTTTGGAAAGATTTTACGGTGTAGACATGACCACATGATAGGCTTATATCCATAGCAACTTTTAAAGTCTAAGATGCAGAATAAAAACTACTACCTTAATAATACCAAAGGGCCATATCCACATAGGCAAGATTGTGTGCAAGGTTCACAGTTTAAACTACCATAAAATTTAGCTGCCGCTTTCATTTGAGAAATGTGGCAGATAAAAGCAGTTTCAATATTGCACCATTGCATTAATGTAGATGTTGCACAGATATAGTAAATTTTTCCTCTTAACACCATGCTCCAAGAGAAAGTAGTAAAGTATTATGTTTGCATGATACTGATTTGACATGTAGTCTGAGAAATATATGAATATTGTATTTTTAAAGGCCTTGCCTTATGAAAAGTCATATTTGAGAGAGTGTGGAATCAATTCACAGGGATAGTTTATGGTCTAGGAACTCTTACAAGGAAATGGGAGAAACTAGTATACATATACACATTTGTGTGTATGTGTGTGTGTGTGTGTATGTATATGTGTGTGGTGTGTGTGTATATATAATATATATATATATATATATATATATATATATATAGGCAATTTGGGAGAAATGAAGAGTGATGAATGAAAATAGAACTCTAATATATATATACACACACACACACACACACACACACACACACACACACACATATATATATATATATAAGTTCTGACAGAAGCAATATTAATAACCTATATTGAACTTCATCATAGGAGAATAATAAAAATACAATTTATCTGTTTATATTTGCAAGGTGTCCACTTAGTCTAAAAACTGTTTATGTCATTTTCCACTTTGAATTAATATCTTCCAATTGCTTCCAACTCAGTTAGATATATAAATTTCTATCACATTCAGATAAGCTACACATACAAAGATAAAATTCAGTATAAAAAGGTCCCAGAAAACTATGAACATTTTATGGTGTATTGATAAAAATAAGATTGAATGTACCCACCTATATTATGGAAGAACATCCATAATAACTGATTTGAAGAAGTTTGCTTACACTTTTCTAGCAAAATCTGACTAAAACACATACATCAAAATCCTTGTTGTCTACTTTTAAGAGGAGAAACACATGGCAAAATAGCCCAGCAAAATAGAAGACATGGTTAGAGAGAGAAGAGGTAAATGTGATTATAACTACTAAGAAAATATTGGCAATGTATCTGACAAAAAAAGGATTCATAAACATCAAATTGTGCACGAAAGACTATCATATCACTGCAGGGCCATAATAAAGAACACTGTTCTCAAAGGTAAAAACTTTTTTTTCTTTTTTTTTTTAATTAGAAGCTATGGAATCCTTTTACACATGAATTCAGAAAGTTTGCCTATCATAACAGGTCTGGATTTCCACAACATGTCTTCTGTATTAAATTTAAAAGGCCGAAATTTTTCAACTTACTTGCCCTGGTCTAACAATAGCAATTAATACTGTAAATCAATTCCATTCCTCTGAAGTCACTTGTAGGATGAAGCATGTCAAGTTTTTTAAATTGTGAAAGTTTCAGAGACTTTATGGCAGCTTAACACCGCACATGGAGCTCTATTTCTGCACTTAAATAGGGTAAATATGAAAACTTGGAAACTTATATTCAACATTCTTACTTATATACAAGCCTGAGCATCTGAAGGGAAATTACAGTTGTTAAAACATTTCAAAATAGAAATTATCATCTAATCACTTAACATTATTGTATACATGTTGCCTTTATGTTGTACAATAATTTTAAGGAATAATTTGCAATGTTAAATTAATCTAATAATACAGATTTGTAAACAATGATAGTACTTAGAAAATTTAACACTATTAACTGTGGAGATACCACACACACGCAGAGTGATATAATATGTAAACTATAGCAACATCCTTAAACCTGAACATCTATCTGTATTATCTGGCACTCTCCTTCTCTTTGTATCTTATCTATGAACATTTTTTTCTTTTTGACTTTTTGCCTTTCTTTTATATTAAAGCTCATATTCATTCATCACTCTCATTTCTCCCAAATTGCCTGTTTATAAATATCTTCTCCTAAGTCCATCATCCTCTTTGCCATGAGCTTTTCTTCAATGCTTAATTCCTTCTTGACATTATCAGTACCTTCCAGTTATGTTTGGCACACAGTTTTAAGTGCTACTTTCTTCTAGGCACTGGAAGATGAGCAAATCAGAGTTGCTCCTGAATTTCCAAAGCACAAAGTAGACTGAGGGAAATAAACTTATGATAGATTAGAAAAAATGCATAGTAAGAATACTTAAAGAATGTTGAAAATTGTATGAAATTACAAAAAACTGAGTTTATGAAACCAAATTATGAAAAATATCATTTAAGCCAGTCCTTGAAGGAGAATTTTGATTTCTCAATCATGCAAGGAGGAAAGGAGGACAACTCAGAAGAGAATAGTTACTACAATACGTGAAGCTTTGGAGAGCATAGCATGGCCAAGACCATAGAATGTACAGTGCATCTAAAAAACAATTTGTATGAGAGAGATAGGTGGAAAATTAGACGAGAACATAAATTGTGACCAAATTATATTTTTGTCATACAGAATTCATATTTCTTCTATGTATAATAATTTAGAGTGGGAAAAGATAGTTTCTAGTTTTTTTTAGAGAAGTCATTTAGTCAAACGGTTATTACATTGAGGAAGAGAGTAGGGAGAAAGTGAGGTCATAAATGAGACCATTTTTAGAGAAGTCAATGGTTGTCTATAACTTAAGACACCAAAGCTTTGGAAGTGGTTTTAAGAGAATAGGAACAAACTTCAGAAGATATATTGATGAAACAGGTAGGACATAGTAATAGAGTATAAGAATGAAGATAAGAAAAGTCAAAGATGACCCAAAATTTTTTATCCTGAACCATCTATGGTAATGTCACTAAGATAAAGAACATTAGATGACAGAATGTGCTGAGAATGAACACACATGAAAATTAAATATTCAGCAGCTTGACATGAGAGATGGGTCCTCAAAAAAAAAGGTCAGGACAAAAAGTAACTTGAGAACTGTTTTAGTTAGAATACAATTGCCCTGATTATAGAGGCTGTTTTTTTGGCTTATTTAGGTGATCCAGAGAACAGGGTTGAGGGAGGGATTAGAGAGAAGGAGATAGGTATAGAGGAGGAAAAGCTAGTTTGAAAGTGTTATTGAAGTTGTTTACTGTGATATTTAGGCACAATTTTGCCAGTACCAGCTGAGAAAGGCACAGAATGCATTCCAGAAATGTGCACCTAAAAGAAGAGACAGGGACATTGATCTATGAACTCTTACTTCATTGGCTGGCATTGCCTCAGAGAGTGTTAAAACCCTACACCTGTGAGCTGTACTTGCTGTAGCCAACCTCACTCCCACAGGATCTGAACATGAAACTGGTACAGAAAGCTAGTAAGGGGATCTTGATGCCAGATTTGGTCACATGAGATAGGTTGGGCACCACAAGGAACTATCTACTCCACGTACAGCTGAAAACAGAGGTGAAACTTAAAGGATGTAAGTCAGGGACCAGATATGTCTGCTCCAAAAGGTCACAGCAAATAGACCTAGTTGAAGCTACTCGACTTGAAGAGATCACCACTGTAAATACGTAGACAGACACATCTTGACATGGTCAGATTTCAGAGTAAACCCATTGATAATGCCCACTGAAACTAGTGTATGCCTACTGTAAACTATTGCAGTGATTGTATTTATTTTTATGTCCTTTTCTAAGAAATAAATTCAAAGCTTTCATCAAACTCTCAAAGTGCTTCTCCTTTAGTTTTAAAAACTTAAATTTGGAGCAAGAATGGGAAGTATAGAAAGCAAAGAAAAAAAAGATCAAAGAGGAAAAGATGGAGAAAGAAGTGTTAAGTGCACAAAATTTTAAATCATAAAGGCTTGAGTTTGATCTAGGCTCTATTTGAATTGGAGGCACATTGCTGCTTCTCTGAGCCTCATTTTGCTTTTCTGTAAATAAATAGAGTAACACTTAGATCATAGGGTGTGTATTAAATAAAAATGTGGGCAAAGTACTTCATGGTAAAGTAAATGCTCATTAAATAATGAACTATCAGAAAATTAAAAAAATGCCAGGAAGAAACTGTGTAATAGAATCCAAGAAAAAAAATATAAAAAGAAAAAACAATAGTTTCAGTAGGCAAACATAAGAAGATGTTTAAATAAATATTGGAATTTTGATGATTTTGTCAAGAACAATCAAAGTATAATGATTGGGTAGACAAAGTATAACAATTGGGTAGAAGGATAGAAGGTAGTGGTTTGAGGAGTAAAGTATTATTGTTAAATCAGACTCACACAAATCAGATATGTCACCAGTATCAAAGCTTTATAAATAATTTTAAGAATACCCTCAATCAAAGTATAGATGAAACAGAGAGATCTGTTTCCATGTGGCTTTCTAGGTCCCTCCTCCTACAATTAGACATGCTATCTCTGGCCCAAAAATAATATATAAGGCTTTAAATAAGGTTTACATAGTTATCTGACACAGTCAGGAGTATTTGACTTATAATTTATGGTGCATTCTTTCAAGGAGTCACCTTATAAATCCATATCATATATCCTGGGACATTCTGCTGAGAAATTTCTGTGAATAAGCATCTTTCTCCTATCAAATATTATTAGCCTATTTATATATGAATCCAGTTAACAATTAGATCGATCCATTTTGCTTTATTTTCTTTCACCCAGGTGTGTTCTTCACCCCAAGGAGACTGAATGAATCATAAGTCAACTGCTTGGACTTTTTTTCCTCAGTACCCTAGTCATTGTTTCACCCACTTCTAACTCAAATGCCAATCACACTTTTCTTTCAATAGGCAAGTAATCACTTTTAATTATTTGGTATATATTCTTCCAAAATTTTCTTTAAATATTTACATACCTATTTTTGTACTTTGGTTTTAGATATGGGTTAATACTGTGTGTAGTATGTGTATATTTATATATAATTTTTTCTTAACAGTATGTCTTGGAGATCTTCCCACATCATATAATAAAAACTTACTTCAACTTTTTAAAAATATCGACAACTCTGGAAGAGCTGAGATTTTACTCTATTGTAAGTTAAAAGCTAGCCTGCCACAAAATCATAGATGTTGGCAGAAGACACAAGACTCCTGGGTTAGAAACAAAGAACTTTCTTATTAATATGAATGTCAATATCCAGAATATCAGCATTTTATATCAATTTCCTGTGTTCCAGTCCCCACAGATAACACAAAGGATAGGCAATTCCTGTATATACAGGTTGAGTAACCCAAGCTTATTAATTGGCAATAAGCAAACATGCTATTTTTCTACTCTGAAGGAAGATATTGTGTTTAATATATTGGAGGTAAACAAACATGGCCCACGCTTCAGAAGGAGATACTATTTCTATCTTCCCAGGCTATTAATTATACAAACATTATTACAAGACATGCAGAAATGTGAGTGTGCCATGGAGGATATTCTCCCAACAAATAAGTTTATACAATTTCATAATATGGACATTATTTAACCATTTTCTTATTAATAGTATTTATGTTAACATAGAACAATTCTTTCTCAAATAATTACTTCTCAGGGTCATTTATTTAATGAGCCAAAGGTCTAAGGTCATTGTCAATTGTTTTATTATTTTTTTTATGTGATGTGAACTCATTTCTGAATTTTGATTTTATTGTATCTTTAATGGCGGTTTTTCTCATGTGTTTTCAATTCTTATTCTGTATCTCCCTCTTCAATGCATGCTTATTTTTCCTTCTCTCTCAGTTTCAGGTCTTTCTCTTTCTACTGTCTACGAATTGTGGAGTTGTTCCATTTGGCCCCTTTGGGTACATTGTCAGAATCAGGTTTTTTTGATGACCAGTGACTCCTGACTAGGAATATTTCAAATTGATTAACTGAGCCAATATCTAGATTGGGTTCAGGCTTGGTTTCAAATCTGAGTTCCCTCACTCCTGCCTCACAGGTAAATATCATCATTTAAACCATACCTTAGTGATCCAAAGCAACTATTTTTTATCTACTCTCAAAACGCAGTGGGAACTGGGTACAGGGGATAGGAAACATATCCTAGACTTTTTTTTTTTTTTAAGAACTGAGGCTGATGTAATTTTCATTACATTGCAGTAAGTGAACTTCCTGCTATTTAATCTAAGTCTAGAGCCCAGTCATCCCATGGCCTCAGCTTCCCTTCCTCTTTGTGTACCTATTCAAGACTGTTCCATAGAACCATTTAGTCCTCTTTTGAACATATATAGACAGATACATAATGCAGATCTATATATATATTTTTTTTCTGTACAAAAATATATTTCTGTTTTCCACATTGCTATATGTTTAAAGTGAAGGAGTACTTTAAATAATAAACTTAAAATGCTACCTTGACTAGAAGCAAATATAATATTTAAAAAGCTAATTTTATAAACGGAATAGCAAAACAAAATAACATAACAACAACAACAACACAAAAACGATTAAAAAGTGGGCAGAGGATCTGAAAATATATTTTTTTCAAAGAAGACATACAAAAGGCAACAGGCAATGAAATGAAACTCAATATCACTGACAATTAGAGAAATGAAAATCAAAATCACAGATATCTATTCTGACAGATATCTCACATTTGTCAGAATAGCTATTAACAAATTATCAAACAGGCATTGGTGAGGATATGGAGAAAAAGGAACACTTCTGCACTATTGAAGGGAATGTAAATTGGTACAGCCACTATGGGAAACAGTAAAGAGGTTCCTCAAAAAAATAATAACGGAACTAACATATTATTAGTAATTCCACTTTTGAATATTTATCTGAAGGAAATAAAACACTAGCTCAAAAAAAAATCTGTACTGTCATGTTCATTGCAGCATTTATAACATAAATGAAGAAAATGTGATACACACACACACATGCAGGAATATATTCAGTTATAAAAAAGAAGGAATTCCTGCCATTTGCGACATGGATGGGACTTGAGGTCAATATGCTAAGTGAAATAAGCCAGAGAGAAAAGGCAAATGCTATATTCTCATTTACACATAAACTCTACAAAATACAACAACAAAACAACAAAAGCAAACCTGAACTCATAGATACAGAAAACAGATTGGTGGTGGCCTGAGGTAGGGTGTGGGCAAAATGGGTGAAGATAGTCAAAAGATAAACTTTCACATTAAAAAAAAAAAAAAGGTAATGTACACAGAATTGTGGAAATGCATGTGACGTAAGTCTTTTGCAAATTGACACCTCAAGTTTAGGATTAGTTTTGAGCAGGGTTCAAATTGGAGTTCTACAGAGAGCACCTGTTGATTACATTTCTAACCTCAGAACTTTCTTCCATACTTTAATAATTTGATGACTTAAACATATATAAGCTTAGTTGGGCCTAAAAATTAACTCGTTTTATCCCATTTTCTAAGTTCTTCTAGCTGGGCTAAAAATTAAATTAACAGAGACAGATTAACAGGAGAAAATCAAAAATTTTAATACATGAGCATGAGGAATTCACATATGCATGAAAATGCCAAGGACAATGAGGCAACATTGGGCATATATGACATTTTGGAAGAAGGCGAAAGGAATAGGGTATTGGATTTCGAAAGTGAGACTGGGCAATTTACAGACAGCTGAGGAAGAATGAAACATACATGGCAGGTAAATTCTTGCTAAACAACTCAGAACAATGGGACACAGAGAATATCTAGCTAATAGGCTTAAATATTCCTGACTAATGCCAGGATGAAGGTTCTTAAGATGATTAAACTAAGGTCCCCATTTAAGCTGGTTTTTTCTGTCTCTTGGGCAGGAAAGCTGGGAGGGTCAAATGTTCTAAGTCTTATTTCTTAAAACGGTAACCAAAAAGCAGCTTCAGGGTAGCAAAATTTGGTTCTCTTCACTTGCCATGTATAATAATATTATTATCGGGTCTAAAATCACAATTACCCAACTTTCTAGGAGGTGGAGAGAATGGAAGCAGGAGAGATGGGGAATCAGTGTACCTATTTTAAGTGTAAGTTCTAAAATATTAAACAGAAAATATTATTTTTAGTTCAATTAAACCATGTTGGTCCAAATAAAACAATTCAAAATAAGAAATAACATTTGAATAAAGCTCGAAATACAGTGAAATCTTTTTATCACTTAGAATTCTAAAAATATACAAAGAAAATAATTTAACTTTCAAGAAATATGGTAACTTAAAATACAATAACACAGCCTTTCATTTCCTATATTTATAAATTGTATAAAAATAATTTTTAAAAAAAAAAAAGGTTTTCAAAGTTTGAATAAATTGTTAGGCACAATTAGTAAAGGACAATGCAATCAGACCTTGAAGGACGTTTTTTCTCTAATACTGTGTACTTTTTACTTAGATTGTCACTTATCTAGTGACAATGTGAATTAAAATAAGAAATATATATTTTAAAAACAGCATACCTACATATTCATATGGGGAAAATTAGATAAGCATAACCAATACATCATTTAACTACATCTTTGTCTTGGAAAAAGACCTAGATTCTATTTTCAGCCTGTTTTTCTGTTCTACAAGTAGATAAAAATAATGCCCTTTCAGAAGATAAGATTTATTGAGAGGTTTTTTTTTTTTTTTACCCGATTCTTGAGAGAAGTTATCAGAAATACAAGATATAAAACTTGCTATTTCACACCAACAATATTTAAATTAATGGTGGCATCCATTAAAATATAGTCTTCTGCTGATATTTAGTAGTTTTCCCCTGAATCTCTCTAGAACCTTGTAATACATAGAAGTTAAAATCAAATTTTTGCATTTCTTAGACAGTAAAATTTCCAGAATCAGTTTTGAAAATAAATATAAGATTTTAGACTATTTTATTTTGCTAAGAAAAGACATTGAAAAAAAAAAAACCCTGCTAGTTAATATCATCAGAAGATTTTTAACATACAAAACTAATCAAAGTTATAATGTCAGAATAAGTTACAGGTTTTCCCAAAAATAATGGTTGGCAGCTTCATAGCAAAACATAAATATATATTACTTATATTTCTTATTTTGAATTGAAACCACGAACAGCTCATTGTTGACTTGTTATTCAAAACAGATTTATTGATAGGTGACAGTATAATAGGTTTCTGTTCTAAATGCTGAAACAGCAGTGAACAAGACAAAGTTCCTACTTTCAAAAAGATTACGTTCTTGGGAGAGGAAAAAAAAACAAATGGACAAGTAAATATATCAGCTAGTGATGTTATAGCAGATGGTAAAAATAAAGCAGTGTAAATGGAATAAGGACTGTCAGATTGGGACACATGGTTATTATTGTATATAAATATTCAAAAGAAGACTTTGTTATAGGGTGAAATTTGTGCAGAGACCAGAAGGAAGTCAGGGAATAAATCACATTGCTATCTGGGAGAGTGAATTTTCTGACAGAGGAAAACACAAGAGCAAAGGCCTGAGGCAGATACATGCTTAATATGTCAGAAAAACAGCACAGAGCCATAAATGGCTGAAGCAAAGTGACTAAGAGAGACTAAGTAGAAAGACTACGTAGAAAAGACATTAGAAAGTTCATGGGTTACCAGAAATGTAGGCATTGTTAACCACTTAAGGCTTCAACTTTGAGTGAGCTGAAGAGCTAACGAAGAATTTTGAACAGAGAAGTAAATGATCTACTTAAATTTCCCCCTCCCAATAAAAATTTAATTTTTACATGATTTCAGATTTACTGAAAACTTTGCAGATATGGTAGCAAGAGTTCCCATATATATCTCACTCTGTTTCCCTCATTGTAAATATCTTACATGGTATCTTTGTCAAAAGTGAATAATCAACACCAGTCCTTTACCATTAGCCACATTCCAGATTGATTTGGATTTTATCAGTTTCCCCATAATATTCTTTGTCTGTTCCATAACCCAGTACCACATTTCTTTGAGTTGGTATAGCTCCCCAGTCTCCTCTGGTCTATGATAGTTTGTCTTTCCTTATTTTTCATGACTTTGAAAATCTTGAGAAATAGTGGCCTGGTTATCCTGTATGGTGCCATCCATCCTGGGTTTCTCTGATGTTTGCTCATGATTAGAAATGAGATTACAGGTTTGGCGAAAGGATACCACAGAAATGAATCTCCCATCCTGTCACATAAGAGCGTATGCGATAGCCACAGGACCTCATTGGTAACATTAATTTTAATCGTTTGGTTACAGTGGTGTCTGCCACATTTTTGCACCTAAAGTACTATTTTCCCCTTTCCATTCTCTATGTTTTGGAAGCATGATTTACATTTTAAAAGGATCGTTTGGTTATTATTGTGAGAATAGAGTAGATGCAAGGAGACAGACAGTCCGTAGGCTGATGCGTAAATAAAGAAAGTGATGCTGCCTGCAGTGTGTTTTGGAATCAACAACCACGTAAATTAAAAGAAGATGCCATTTTTACTTGAGAATGTCTTTGATGAAGCAGTAATAATTATCAATAAATAAATATCAATCGTTAGGTACAGGACTTTTAAAATACACTGACAAATTAGAGCAATTCTGTATGCTACAATAAAATGATTTCTTGAGGAAAAATACTTGTATGAAAAATACTTGTCTTTCATTCAAATACTTTGAAAGATTTAAGCTAAGTAATTTTGGTTTTGTGTAGTAAAACATGAATATAAATAAATCATCAGGTAAAAAGTGATATTTAAATATCTAGACTTTAAACAATATTAGTAATTTTTCCTGGCATAAAAAGTAGAAATTTGGAAAAAAAACAAATTATGAAAGCTGAACAGGCCACTTTTTCATGATACACCATTTTTTGTTTTTTTAACATGAAGGAATTACTAATAGACAAATATAGTTATTCAGATTTGGGTACCTGGCAGACATTACCTTAAAAATGGATGAAGTAAATCTATCACCTCAAGAAACACAACTGTGAGTATTTGTTGTCAATAATAACATTTGAGTTTTCAAGTGAAAATTAGTTTTTGAAAGCTTATACCCAATACTTAAAATCCTTTTTTTCTTAAAAGAATTGGCCAATATAGCAATGAATGTGATTTTAAAAAAATATTTTATAATGAAATATGTCAACATTTGGAAGATATATATACTTAGGGAATGAAGTTTTCTCAAAGAAATGATGTTAAAAAATAATGTATGACTTAAAGACCATTCTAAGTCCAAGATAGGTTAATACGGGTTTTGATGCAATAGTACAAAAAGTTTATTAATGTCTTCAGGTTTCTCATTGCAACTAACCTTTAAGACAGGAGTCCCTAACCACCATGCCATGGCCCAGCACCAGACCATGGCCTGTTAGGAACCAGGCCACAAAGCAGGAGGTGAGCAGCAGGCTAAAAAGGGAAACTTTGTCTGTATTTAGAGCCACTCCTCAGCGCTAGCTAGCATCCCGCCTCAGCTCCACCTCAAATCATTAGGCATCAGATTCCCATAGGAGCGCCGGTCTCTGGTGCAAAAAGGTTGGGACTCCAGCTTTAAGAAATTACTACTTGTATATTGTGCATGTATATGGGGGTGAGGCATCAAAAAAGAAAAATCCATAATTATTTGAAAAGACTATTATAATACTTTCATTTTCCACCAACATATTTATATGAGGCTGGATTGTCCTCCTATATTTCAATCAAAACATCAATCTGCAACAGATTGAACATAAAAGCAGATATTACATAAATAAAAGAGATTTGCAAAACTATAAAACTATGAAAGTTTCTTCCATAATATTTTTCTTAGAAATACTGTTAATTTTCAAAAAAACATTCTATTTGTTTTCATATATAATGGGTTTATTATTATTACTTTGAATGAATTAATAAATAGAGATTTTAAAAATTCCTCGGTTTTATATATAATATAGAAACTATTGACAGATACTTTGGAGTTCTCAATAATTTTTAAGAGAATAAAGAGATCCTGAAGCTAAACATTCTCCAAAGAACACCTACAATCAGGTTACACTTTTTAGATAAATCTTTAATGACTTTAGGTTTAAGTAATGGAAGAAATCATTAAGAAAAAAACTGATGTGACTTCATAAAAAGTTAAATTACTCAAAAAACAAAAAACATCATTACAAGGCAAATTGGCTAACTGGGAAAATCATTACAACAAATATTACAGGGAAAGTACCAATATCTTTTATATATGAAAACATTGCTTTTTTTTTTCAGTCAATCTCAGTTTTGTAAAGTATTGTGTCACTTTCTCTCAGGAAAATATACTTAAAAGTGTTTCTCTAAATGGTGATATTAAGATACTTTTAATGATTTTTGTAATTTGTTTTATTCCAAATTTCTACTTTTTATGCCAGGAAAAATTGCTGATAATATTTAAAGGCTAGATATTTAAATACTATTTTTAAACTGATGATTTATTAATATTGATGTTTTACTACACAAAAACAAAAATTACTCAGCCTAAATCTTTAAAATTATTTGGATAAAACAGTTAAAATTGCTTAAATGCATTGGTACATGTTTTCCTTATGAACATCAATAATTATAGATGTTTTTATGCTTCCTTCAAGCATTTAGCACTTTTTCAACAATGAAATATATAACTTTAAAAAACAGAATCCTATTGTTAGTGAATTTATTAATGTCTTTAAACATTTTCTGATTTAATAAGCATATTGGATATTAAAAAGTGGAAAACATTATTTTAAATAGATTTAAGTAACAAATATTGATTTAAATTATTCTTGTTGTACCAGTCCCCCATTATCAAGACAAGTAAAGAATTGTTACTATCTGATTGTACATGATTTTAGGGATTTCCCTAATAATTGAATTGTAGAAGAATTTGAATTCAATTTGTTGTGTTTTTATTATATTCACTTTTATTTCAATACAATATGATAAATGAAAAAGGAAACATTTTAAACTAATTTAAATATTTATCTTTTATTTACTTAACATTTTAACATTTTCATAATTCTTAACAATTAAAATTTTGAAAGTTAAACATGAAAAAATAAAACGTCTTCTCTACAGTAAAGTCAAATTGCAACAACTTTGCTCTATGAACCATCCAATCTGCCAGCAGAACTTCTGTGTGGTAGCTTAAATGTTGGTTCATGTACAGTTTTCATTTTTTATTTCCCCTAGAAAAATAATGTCTAATTAAATTCAGCCAAACTTAACCAAATTCAACTTCTCTCTTTCTCAAACAGTGTGTATTTTTTAAAAATGTGCGTTTGGAGAACTTGAAGTGAATGGCTTGGCACTACCTTAGACATTTTTTAGTACTCTGGCACTGTGAGAAATTAAGTGGTACATTTACTAACAATGCTCTCAATTTCAAATTTATCTTATCTGCCTCAAATTTGAAAAATAGGTGTGCTTCTAGGGATCGTGCCTGTGAAATTGCCTTGTGAGAGCTTTCTTTGGAAAGTTTTATTATATTCAACACACAACAGAATACTTATTTAGGTGATTAAATTTACAAGAACTAATTTTTCTTGTCACCCAATAATTAAAGCTTCTATATTTCCATTTTGACTAGATAGCATAAGATATCATTTTTACTGTAGCTTTCTTTAGTTATGAGCTAGAAGAAATTTTTATCCGTTAGAATTCCTCTTTAGGTTGAAAATCCAGGCTCAATTTCTTCCTTTTATTTCTCATTGTTCTTCCATTCTCACTTGCTTTTTGGTTTCTTTCATTTGCTTGCATCGGTATTTACCTTTTCATCTGTGAAGGCTGCCTCAAAACAGATTGCCATTAGGTCAGAAGTCACAAGTTTCCTTTAACTTCACTTTGCTTTTCAGCTTTCTTAGCTAAGCCCATTGAACTTATGTTCATACTTGTTGTTGAGCAAGTTAGGCAACACTGCAGAAAGGATTAGGAGTATTTTAACACTTAATGGTTATTCTTCCAAAAGCAAAAATTTTGAAGCAGTTGAAGGGAAGTTGTTTTTCTCCTTTTATCTTACTGTCTGTTTTGATCAATTTGTCGACCCTCGTAGAGTTATTGAAAAGGTCTCATTTTCATGTTTATTTGTCCCAAATGGAATAAAACTTTTTGTATGCCTTTATTCAACTTTTCCTACATACATTTTTATTTTAATCAAAAGCTTTCTTGAAGTGAATGATGGCCACCTATGGAGCTAGTTTATATCTTTAAAAGCTTTGTTTATCACCCAGAGTGATAGTCTATCATAGAGAATTCATTTTGGTTCAAGGACATTATTGTCTTGATTGGGCTTACACATCAAAAGAAAGACTTAAAGCGTTCTTGAAAACTTTCCACCTGACACACAGGTAGCTGAAAGTATGAGCTATCCTTTCTTGGGTCCTTTTGTCACCTTTCTTAGCTTTCTTGTTTTGAAACATGATAATAGTAGTATTTGAGTTTTCTGGGGATTTTTGTTCTATGTTGCATGCTGTGAAAGGATTTTTCTAGGTTCTGCTTCTGGGCTCCCTCTGATCTTGTGATATTAAACACACTGCTGTCTTCCCTTAACATTACTCTCATCATTTTCTTTACTTGTTCCACTTCTGTCCTGTGTATGGGAGGGGGCATAGAAACCTGAGAGGAAATGTAGTAGAATGGCAAGAGTAGAGGGATGTCAGGGAATTATACTGCTGAAAAAAAGGCCACCACAACTTCTAAAAGAAAAAAAAGGATAGACTGTACTGGTCTTTGCATTTATTTTTTCAAAATAACCACAAAAGTTAACTTTTTTTCCCCAACAAAGCCTTTAAAAAGAAGTACTCATTATCTTTGAATTTTGATACCCTCTAGTTCCTAGAGTTGAGTCCCAAATTCATGAAAATTCATGGTTTGTTTTCTAAACAGTAGAGAATGATTTATGTGATGCAAATCCCATATTTTCTAGTAATACCAATGTCATTTTGACCTTGAAGAACTATGCAAATTGTAATGAAAATAAATACTTCAATAAAGCATGACATCATATCTTGATTCATTTTGCTTTGTGTGTATTTAAGGAAATACTAGAACTTCCTTCTGATAGTTTTAATACCTTGGGAAATATGTTGACTTTTGCTTTCTGTCTTGCCCCGGGGTCATGTTGGAAATTCCACTCAGTATTAGAACCAGATTTAGTCAATAACAACAAAAAAGGAATGTTGGGTTATTTTGGGATTAGATACCACTTTTAAATATTTTCCTTCTGATAGTCATTTGGTGAGGAATATATACAAACAAAAGCAAAGGGTAGCAAAATGTTGACAAACATCTTGAAGAATAATGAATATGAATACTTTTTTTTTTTTTTTTTTTTTTTTTTTGCACAGAGAATCTTTTAGTATTATTTTCTGCTGTTCAAGCTGCAGTTTAATCTTTCTTTGATATAATTTCCTGGAATGACTGGCTGGAATTATATAATTAAAACAATCTGCATGTGCTAGCATAAATTTGATTGTTCTAGACGTTAGGACTAAATTTAATACTAACTATGATAAGCATATTGGTAAAAAAAAAAAATTAGGCATTGGGAGTACTTCATACTTCATAATCATCAGAAGTATTTTACATTCATTAAAGAATTTAGCAATTTCTGGCACATAGTAAGAGATAAATGTAGATATGATTTTGTTAAATATAATACATAAAAAATATAAAACCAATTATATACCTAACAAGTCTTAGAATTTTTTTTTCTAAGAGAAACAATGCTTAAAATAAACATGTGCAGGACAATTATGACAACTGGGAACAAACAGTGAGGGAATCATAAACTGACAAAGTTAACTGCTCTCTCAGCTCCCTAGCAAAACATCAGTTTACTTGTGAATGATAATGGAGATATTGCTAAAATCTAAAATTTTGGCACCTGATGCTTTCATTCAGTAATGCACGCAATATGATAGATTAATATTTTAAACTTTAAAAGGCAATTCACAATCTCCCTTATTAATATATTTCAATGCTAGCTCTCTCCTTATTAAAGCAAAACTTTTGCTAAAATTAACATACTGTTTTATTCTCTCTCTCTCTCTCTCTCTCTTTCATTCTCTCCTCGTCTCTCTCTTCTATTTTCCTGTCTCTATCTCTATCTCTTATTTTCCAGGTCCTGGCATATTATAATTGGCTCAGAAAAACCATTCTTTAGTTTTATTCATTCATGCATGCATGCACGCATGTATTCATTTCGTTTATTTTATCCACATCCCCCACTCCCATTTGCCCCACTTAATCAACTTAGTGTGTGTGTGTGTGTGTTGTGTGTGTGAACACACACACACACATATATATATGTTGTGTGTGAACATATATTCTATTAAATGTATGTTATTGAGATATTCTTTCATGTAGTTTTTAGTTTTAGTAAATGATATTGTACATCGTATTATTTTTTTTTCCATGCAGATCAAATTTTTAGGATCTGTCCATGCTGTTTTATGACTATCTCATCAATTGCTCCTACATATAGTTCTCCTATCATACTAATTATTGGTTATATAATAATGGGTAAATTACTTAAACCACAACTGATGTTCTCTTAATATAAAATTAGTGATGATATGTTCGTCTCATAAAATTGTACAAAAATTAAATTAACAAATGCCTGACAGGTACCTAGCACATAAGAGTTCTCAATGAATAGGAACATAATATATATTAAGAAGTTCACTATTGCTTGGCAAAATAGGATAAAGAATAATGGAAGGATGTGGAATAAGAGATGACAAATTCATATTCACAGGTCTTACCCACAGAGATGTGGCTTACCCATGTGACTTAAATGAATTTTTCTAATGCAATAGAGTTAATTATATTTTCTACTACGTGTCATGTTGATTCTTGCCCTTAAAATTAGTAGTAAAAAGGACATCATTCCTAGGTCTGAGTTTCAAAATCTAAAATTTAAGGACAGGAAAATACTTAAAGCATTTTGGTTAAAACAAAGTGAATAAGCCTCTGAATGTGGGTGGTGGAAATAGGTCTATTCTATATCAACCATTTGTCTAAGCTTAAAACAAGACTATCGCTCTCCTCTCTTATTTCTGTCAATCTCTAAAATAAAAAGAAAAATGATCATCTCATCTAGCCCGCTCACCTTCAGTCTCTGTGTGAAAATGACTATTAGTCTAGTAGGCCTCAGCCTTTCAATTCTATAAACAAATAAAATAAAACCTTAGCATCTACTTTACTAACAAGATATTCAGAAGGTCATGCCTATTCAATATGTTACAATTTGAGAACATTTTGGCAATAGGGAGAAGTCAAAAGCCACAATATTTTAGTACTAAGATATCAATATTGTAGCCACCAGGCTACAATATTTGAATTTAAATTAATTAAAAGGAAGCATGGTTAAAAATTCATTTATTCCATTGCACTAGCCACCTTTTACCTTCTCAATAGTCATATGAGTCTCACGGCTACTATATTAAACAGTCCAGACATAGACTTTCCAATCATTGCAGAAAGTATCACTGAGAACAGTGTTTTAGAAAGCTCATTCTAATGGCAAGCATGGAGAGTACATTAGAAGGAAGCATGACTAGAATCCAGTTAGAAGAACATTTTAGGAATCTCAACAAAGGATTCTTCTGTGGAACGGGAACAATAAAGATAAAGAAGATAGGATGAATATGAAAGGCATTCTTTATTTGTAACTAATTCTTTAAAAATATATTTATAAATAGCTTTATCCTAAAATTTTTCCTTTCTTTAGAAAATGAATAAAATTTTAATTATACTACCAAGAGAATATTTGAAAGCTCTCAATAGTATTGCCAGATTGCTTTACAGAAAGGTAGTATCCATTTGACCTCATATCAACACCCCATTGACAATGAATGTTATCATGAAAAACAACGTTTCCTACTTGATTTTGGCAAATAAAATCTCATTTTTAAAAACTTTTACTTTGCCTGGTCAATATTTCAAATCATTATATATTTGAAAAATTAATATTCATACAAACAAACTACCTTTTCTTTTGCTCACTTAAATAATATTTGTACATTTAATGATCTTTCTTTAGATGCTAGCTTACACACTGCATATATTTGAAGTGTTCTGCATGTCAGTGAAATAGTGTTATGAGATTCTTAGAATCAATTGGATGAGGTAACACTGGGAACTTTTATAGTAATATAGGGATGAGATGTACTTTGTTTTAGGTGATGAACATAGAAAAAAAAGCAACAATTTAGACAAGAGATATTTTGAAGAAATCATTAACATCTTTCAAAGATTGCTTAGATATATGGAATAAGGAACTATAAATGAGAAAGGCTTTTGATTTTAGCCCAGAATGACTGACAGGCTTGTGGACTCATGATTAAGACAATTAATTGGGTGGTGAGAAGATATGTTTTGGAAACACTGATTTGCGAAAATGGATGCATGACCAAGTGGAAACTAGCAGGTATTGGGAGGCAAGAAATTAGAGTTTAGGCTAGAGGAAGGAACCAGCAATATGGCTTTCGATTTAGGAGAAAAAAAGTACTTGAATTAATCAATGGAGGGACTCTCTGAAGATGTTTAAAGAGAAAGAAGCCAAATCTCCAGGTTTGGATAATTCTCTTCCTCTCTTCCCAAATCCACCAGGATTTTATATTGCACTTGCATACAATTCAGTCTGGGAAAGAAAAAATAGATAACATACTACATAACTCTCTTTACAGGTAATCAGCTCAGAACACATCTTCATAGCAGTTGTGCTGCATTTGTTTGTATTCTAATTTCCACAGCCTCCTAATAGTTTACCTGCACCTTTCCCAGTCTACTCTCAACACAGAGGTTCTAATTTCTCTGTGCTAATAATGTTACCCTCTATCTAAAATCCTGAGTAAAAGCCAACATTCTTTCCAAGATGTCCTCCACACTCAACTTGATTACATGGTCTAACCACAACCACCCACTCTCTGACCTCATTGGTTGCCTACAACTGCCCCATTCATATTTCTTTTCAAGTTACACTAAACCCCTTGCTGTTTCTCAATATGCCATGTACACTCACATCTGAGAACTTTGGCTCCAGCTGTTCATTCTGCCTAGAACACCTTTCCCCCACTTATCACTTGGCTAATGCTCTCAGACTTTTCAAGTGTTTGCTAAACATTTCAATGCATTTTACTCTGACTATTCTGTCTATATCCTCCTCAGGTAGAACCAAAACTTTAACCATTACTCTATTTCATCTTTTTATCCATTGCATATCTCTTTCTAATAACTATCTAATTTACTATGTTTATTGTCTATTTTTCTTCCTCTAGAACATAAGCCCCAAGTCATCTGAAGTACCTGAGCACAAAGCCTGGCACATAGTAATTCTATAAATATTTGTTGATTTATTTCTTTCCTCCAAATGAATAACTTCAGTTCTTTTTTACTTTTTCTGTTAAGTAACTTGCTATTTTTACCACAGCTCAGTGCCATGCTCATAATTCTAATTTTAACTTTTTTTTTCTCAAAAGTAATGGCCTTGATGCTATATTTCATCATTTTGTATTTAAATTTTATATAATCCTCTGGCCTGCTTGTTTAAATGACATGTGTCAGGAAAATGGTGCTTACCAGCTATTCACACCTGTCTTGCTGATGTTTGATGGTTTGGTTTATTTAGTCTGATTCACTTCATAATTCTTTGAGAAATTTGGCAGAGCATTTTCCAATGGTGTAAAAGCATTTTCTATGCACTTGCCGATGGTGTGACTATTTCCCTCTGGTGTTATAGCTTTTCAGGCTAAAATAAAAGACTGAATTATTCCTATACCTGGCAGTCTTTATTGCTGCACTTCATCAACTCAGTCTTACTAAATCACTAATTTATTTTACTTACATGCCTACATAGGCATGGTGAAAAGAAATCTGCAAAAATGCCACCAAATAAAGTGCCTTCTTTATTGCATCTCTGGCATTTGTATAGAGCAGAAGACTTCTCTTGCAGATTCTCTTATATTTTTCTAATAAAACAAGCTATCTCCTCGATTTGAAAATCATATATACACTTTTAGAGAAAAGCCTTGCCTTGCCATCATCTGAAGGAAGGCTAAGTACATTTCCATGACTATTCTTCTCTTCTTAGATCCAGGCCACTGTTTTTACCAACTTTATAGTAATTTAGTATGTTAATTTTCTTGATATCTTGCTACACTCCTCCTCTTGAAAGTATATTCCATGATATTACATTTTGAACTTTAGAATGCAAAACAAAAGAAAATTAGAAGATTGTTTATCTAATTCTTACATCATTTGAAAATAGAGTGGATCACAAGACATTGGATTCCTCAGCCATTTGCTTTTTTTCCATAATCATCAACACAACACACACACACACACACACACACACACACACACACTCACTCACTCACACAAACTTTTTTTTTTTTTTAACGCAGGGAAAATATTTGGTTCAGACTATTGCTGTCAGGTGGATAAAATATTTTCTTCAATTTAGAGATAAGACAACTGAGATCTAGAGATTTTATGAAACTCTCCCAATATATAGTTAAATTGTTACTGGAATTCATGCTGCTCAGTTCTTCGATGCTCCAATTTATAATGACATAAACAAAACTACTTAACATTAAGCATAAGTAAAAATCATCATAATTATCTTCTACTCAAAGGAATTATTTATTTATAAATATTTACAAAATTTTTGGCATGGGGTTTATATTTTATATTTTGGAGGAATAGCTATTCTTCAAAGTATAGGCACTGTAATTTTTGGTTGCTCATGAATATTTATTAATGCAAATGCCAATAAAATAATGCCATAGTGATTATGCTATTGAATCATTAATACTCTGAAAGAAGTAATTTGTAAATTGATACACTGTCACTCAAAGTGTTAATTTACCACATGTGGGTAACAAATTACTTCTGGAATCAGGCTAGGAACAATTGTCACGGCTTTCTGAAGTTTTTTTCCTTTAACATTCACATTCAATCAGTTGCCAAATCTTGTAGAGCTATTTCCACAATGCCACAATGTGTCTCATGTGTATTCCCTATCTTTGTTTTCATTGTATTGCTGCTGTTACCACCTGAGTTAAGGTCTTTCATACCTCTTCTTTAGAGAACTGCATTAATAATTTGTCACTTTGTTGTCATTTCTTCTATACTTCAAACTGTCCTATATACCTGCTGGATCAGCTTCTCAAAACATGGCTTTGCTTCCTCATGGACTCCTAAATTAAACTCAAACTCTGGCTTGCATTTGCACACCTTCATGGGTACATTCAGAGAAAGGTCACAAACACACTCACAATCACATACACACACACCCTCTCAACCTTTGCACTTTAGAATCTTTAGTAGAACTACAAACATACTGAATCTTGGTAATTGATGAAGAGTATAGTTCAAGCATCAGGATAAAGCTCCCAGATAATTCTAATGTACTCAGGGCCAAGAACACGTGTTTGTTTGTTTGTTTTAAATATACTAAAAGATGCAACTTGTTGTTAAAGGGAAAGTAACATTTCTTAAGAGCAGACTAGTGCTCGCTTCTAGATTTTGCCTTGAAGAAAAGATCTCCAATATATCAGGTACAATTCCACTAAATCTCATTTACTCATGTGTAAATGCAACATAAAGGAATAGGGCCAGGTTAATATATTTAACTAACATTAACAAAGCACTTACCTGTACTTGGCTCAGTATCTGAAGCTGAAAATTTAGCACTGAACAAGAAAAACAAAACCTCTGCTTTAACCAACTTTACGGAACACAAGATACAATAAGTAATTTAAATAAAATAATTTTCAAATTACCATAAAACAATGGAGGAAATAACTGATGATATAAGAAAAATTTGGTGTGAGGATGGGCACTATAGTAAAGAGAAAAGTCAGAAGTCATGATTCTCACATTTTAGATTATTTTTATCTCAGTTTTGTAAAAATCAACAAGTAGGGGGTAGCTCCATAGTGTAGTACTTAGAACATCTGTTTTACATGCAGAAGGGCCTGGGTTTGTGCCTCAGGTGGAGTCACGAACCATACCCCAGGTGTGCCAAGCCCAGGTGCACCAGGCCCTTGGTTCACATTGTGAGCATGTGGGAGGAGATGCCCTGTTTTCAGAGATCCAGTTCTTAAGGTGAAGCGGCAACATCCATAGGTCAAGGATGGAAGGAGGAGGGGTATTTAAAGGGGAATAAAAAATAATAATCGACAAGTAGACAACACCAACAGAGGAATTTCCTTAGGGTTTCATATTTAATGTGTAGCATCTTATAGGCTGAAATTTCTACTTTGGCAGCATTAAGCAAGAGATTCTGCTTCATTGTTTTCTCTACTTTATACACCCAAGTTGTGATTAAATAGGTATAATCTATTTTTAGACTCTGAAAGTAATAAAAAGTTTGATTTAAGATCATTAAACTCAAAATAAACAATTGTCTTGCTGTAACAATGGGGCTCTAATACCTAATTCTTTTCTAGAGAGTGAGGACACACTGAGTCCACTGTTCTTGGAGCATAGCTTTTGGACAAATATGAATTTCTCAACCTTATAAATTGTCCAGATATTCTAATCTTGGTTACTCGTCCACACTGACAGTGTGAAGATGCTACTTTCTCTACGTGGGGTCATCTTGGTCTAATCTCTTATAGTAATAATTCTAAGGATCTCATTTAGAGCTGAGAGAAACAATACTTAGATCAATTCTGAGTCTTAGCATGTCTTCTGCTTTGTAAGCTATTCATGAATTAGAAAATCTTGTTAACAAGTCCAAATGGAATAGCAATGGGAAAAGACAAGAAGTGTGAGCCAAGATACCAAGCCAAGCAAGTCTGGAACTATAAATTGGCTACCATCTGGAAGAATCCCACAAGTCAAAGGAGCAACTGAAAGTAAAGATGCATCTAAGAGTCTAAGGGAATGCTTACCTTTTGTCCAAAGTGGTCCAATTTTCCTGTAGTCCCATTATAAGTTCCAACATTTTGATGCTATTATTAAAGAGATTCAACTTCTCCAATGCTCTTGAAAAATTCCCTTGGGGTAATTTTTTTGTCCTTATGTATGACTATCCTATATCTTTAGTCACAATAATAGTAAATCGTAATCATCATCATTATTATTTTTATTATGAAACTACAACTAACATTTACAAAAGACTTGCCACTTGTGTAGAACCGTGCAAAATCTTAACCTTTTGGTTTCTGCTCTGCCTCTCTCTAATCTGAAGGCTAAGCCTAAACTATGACTTCAAAAAGATTTATAGCCAATTGCTTTGGCAGAGAAATAATATCTTGAGAGAGGATGTGCATTCTCCGATATGTTCTCTCTGTGTGTTTTTGGAAGACTAACAGCCTTTCTGCACTTGGGTGTTTGCCTGAAGAATTTCATGTCTCTGATAATGCTGCATGCCTTATGAAGGTTACATAGTCTCAGTGTTGTCAAATTTTATGGGCAAGAAAGCAGCAAATAAGCTGATTTATTCTGCTACCCTGAAGCCACAAAGCAGGATCAGGAACTGGCACTGAGGGATAAGGCAACAGAGATCTGGGATCTGGGGTCTGAGAAATCAGGAGAGGACAGTGCCTCACAGTAACTGTCCTAAGAGTCACATAAAGCATGTGTAGTCTTCTGACTTAGAGCAAGAAGTGTGTGTTCACCTACTCTACCTCATCAGTTCATCAGGAGTTATAGTATTCTTATTGCTTCTTCCTATTTTTTTTGGGGGGGGGATGGGGGAGTCACCTTCTTTAGCTAGAGAGGACTGAAAAAATCTAAACCACTAAAGGATCAAATACCAACTCCTAGGTGCTCTCATCTCTGCCACCTTCCTCTACAGATGAAGAACAGCTGAGTCACAGAAACTCTAACATCTATTTGCTTTTTGATTCATCATGCAAATGTTCTTTTGATTTCACAGGTTTTATTGCTTTAATGTACATGGATTATATATTATAACTGAACAGGAACTCAAACATTAGAAAGTTAGAGGACATATGTGGGCAGCCTTGTAAAAAAAATGAGATGCAAAACAGCACTGTTAAAGGACTTCAGATATATTATTTCATTCAATCATCTTAATAAGCTTAGGAGTAGTTGCTATTATTACTCTGATGTTACAACTATGGAAAATGAAACATAAAGATGTAGCAGCCATCTAAGTCACAGAGCCACTTAGAGCAGAAGCAGTACTTGAACTTAGAAAACTGGCTCTACCAGCTGTGTTTGTAACCGCTACAACTCTACAGAAAGTTGTATTTTAATATAATTTAAAATTTTACTTGTATTTGTTTTATGTAGTGTTTCATAAGGTGGAGGGGTGAGTTATTTCACAGCCTGCCACTTAGACACAAGATTAATCTGTTGAAGCATCTACAAGGTCAACTATCATACTGTTTGTAAATTACCCTTTGTTGTGCTCTAGTCTGACTGCATTGGGAAGTGAAATGTTTTTCATTTACTCACAGGCAATGCCAGATGTGTCCCAAGTGACTTCCTTCTTGACTGTAATCTAACAAACACTGCTCTAAGGCTATATTTTCTTTAGAAGATTGAAATGTGGTTATATTAGGCTCATGGGGTACAAAAATACAATAGGATCTGGTGATGTTTGGCAGGGTAATTTAAAGAAAATGCTCAAAAATATTCAGTGAGAAGTATCTCAGGGTTATTTAGAAAGCATATGACTATAAGCCTTTTGTGCTGTTATTTCCATGAAAAAAAAAAAAAGTCATCTTGGACACAGAAGGTACCATTGTTAGTTTAAATTAAAATGCCTGAGTAAAAGAATTATGAACAATTTCACTCCATTATGTCTTCCTAGCCAGGGGTGCTATTTTTAATATTAGGCAATTTATTATTTTTCTAAGGAGTAGCAAGGGAGCAGTTAGCACATTAAGTTAAAGAAATACTATCACAAACACAAGGGCAAATATAATGGTAAGAAACTCTAATTTATAAATTGGACATTAAATTGCTTAATGTATGTCAACATAAATAATTTGTATTAGACTCATTGTGGTCTGTCCTTATTTCAATGAAGAAACTTTATATATTTATTACACCCATTAGTCTCACTTTGTAACCTATCTCTGTTGTGCCAAAAGGACTCTCAATTCATGATTGTAAATAATACTACTTTTAGAGTGGTTCCAAAATGACTCCCTTGGGATGTCACTTTTCTATGCATCTTTCATATGAAACAGATATCCTTCTATCAAATATGATGAAATCTCTCTTCATTGGTATGTGTCACCTGACACTTGGAAATTGTTCTGTAAGGAAAAGCTGATTTGAGTAAATAAGATGCTTAGATTTATGAAGTACTGAATCCATAATGTAAAGCTACTCTTACTGTTCATGATGCTTTTGTCCAATTGGTTTTAACTTAACTTAAAATTAATCCATAAACAAATAAGAAACTTATGGTATCAATCAAAGTTAGAAAAGGCACAAATTAAAATTGAACAAAGCAGGTGAAAAAGATAATTAATGTAAAATTGAACAAAGCAGGTGAAAAGATATTAAAATTCATGATTTAGAAGATAGTAAATTTTTCAGGTAAATCCAAGCACTTCTTTGAAAAATTAACAATGTGACAATCATCAATTCAGTTTTAGCAAAAATAAAAACAAAAACCCACACATACAGAGATGATGTTATAGTGATCATTTTGTAATTTACCTCCTCAAAATTTTCTCTTGGCATTAGCTCTGATTTTCACTAACTAAGGTACTTTGCCCCCATCAGTTTAAGAACTACTACAAAACTTAGAGAAGGAGTAGATAACTTGGCCTTGAGCCAGGCAGCATTACCTGTACGGAAATTGTATGGCCACGTGGCCGGTGCTGGTCCCAAAAGAATGACGCAAGATATTTGCTGAAGAAAAAATTCTTGCTCTTTTAAGCCTTATTTGAAACTAGAAATATCTGTAAGATATTTCTGGGATATCCTATACATATACATATGCATATACATATACATATACATATACATATACATGCATTTACACGTACACATACACATACACATACACATACACATACATACATATGTACATGTTTGCTGCCAAATAAAACAAATAATACTCTTCTGTGCTGGCTTGAGTACATAGCTATAAGTTCTCTCATTCAAAGTGTGGAGTGTAAATTTATGCAACTTTCTAAAGGACAATTTAGAACATTAAATAAAGACCAGAGAAGAAAAATCATTTGAAATTATTCCCCTAAAATATTTGGAGTTGCATATAAAGATTACAGACTAATGCATGTCACAGGGAAAATATTTTTAAAACTTGTGTCATTAAAATCTGGGAGATACACTAAAATACAAAATAAAAGAGGAATAGAGTTATTAAACATTTGATTTCCCACATTTTATTCTCTTTGCTTTTACATTTACTATTGAAGTATGCACTGTTTTTTTAAAAATACATATTAAACTTAAGGTTTGGACTTTTGGCTTTCTTTTGAAATTTTTTCCTGAATTTAGACATAACAGATATAACTGGAGCATTCTTTATAAAATAAACTGCTAATATACAAAATATTTATTTAACAATGAAGTACAATTATATGTTCCTAGATTCTCGGAATCAAGAAATGGAGATCTCTTAAACTAACATTGTTGTTGAATGTTAAGACCACCCAAATGCATTAATTTAAAGGCAAGTCTTTGCCCTCACCACCACTGTGATATTAATCAAAATACAATGGATATAATACAGCCCAGAGTGAGAACTCAATACATCTTTGTGCATGCATACCTGACTGAAGAGTAACACTGTCCCTGCTCTTTGGGGATGACATACTACTGTTGTCAACCTTTTCTCTGTCTATATATCATCTCACATGTGCAACACTGCCTCCCATCTTTGGTTTTAATGTGGAAAATACACAAATATTTTATTATACTGTTGTACTATGTTTTAGAAATAAATAGAGTGCTTTGGGGGCTCAGAAAAGGGGCACTTGAATTAGCCTAGTAGTTCTTATAAGGCTTTCTGGGAGAAAATACTTAAGCTGCATCTTGAAAGTGGTAGAAGAGTTAGCTGAAAAAGACAATGGCTGGCATTGGAGTGCAAACCCCATACCTACATGAGACTGGCAGGCCATGGATCTGAGTAAGAGCAGGTCCAGCTACAAATTTGCAGAGCCCAATGCAAGTGTATAAGCTGTACACCCATAAAGTTGGTCCTGGCAAAGAGGGATGCACACATTGCCCCCACATACACTGAGAGGTGGAGGCTGTAGTAACTGGAGAGGCCAGCTACATCTAAAGGGATACCACAGTCCATCTCAGAGGGAAAGCAGTTTCCATGTTGCCAAAACTTCTGAATCTCCAAGAAAAGCTAAAACTGAATGATTAAAGTTGAGCTACAATATAAAAACTTTTAGCTCAATTTAAAAAAATAATAAAATATACTTTGCAAGCCAAAACAGCAAGGCTGCAGGCCCCATTTGGCATCAGGCCACTGGTTGCCCATTTGATCCCAGAGTATTCCAGGCAAAAGTTATTGACAAACTTTTTGAATGGAGAACATATTCCAAAAACCCCCTTCAGGTATATTGGAATCATTGTTAAAGTTCAGAAATAATAAAGGCTCAGCACAATATTTAGAATTTTCTTGCATGTTCCCCTTGTAGAATTCTCAAAAAAATATAACTTAGAAAGATGATTCCTTTCTTAAACATTAGTCCAAAGGGCCTCAGAGTGATGATTTATCCAGAGTCATCATGAAACTTTAAAAATGTAGATATTAGAGAACTGTCCTAAGCCTATTGAATTAGAATCAATAGGGGTACAGGCCTAAAATTCATGCTTAGTAAAGATCTGTGCACACAGCTGAGAAATACTATATTAATCTTTGTGTTGATTCCAGTGTGTTTGCTACTAAAATCAGGAATAAGTATAAATATTTCTCTCTTTTTTGTCTTTAAACTTTAATTTATTTTTTAAATTTTATTTTTATTATGTTATTGGGGTAACATTAGTTAATACAATTGTATAATTTTCAAGGTGTACATTCTAATTTGACATCTATATATTCTATTGTGTGTTTACCACCCAAAGTCCAGAGTCCAGTTTCCTTCATACATATATATATATATATATATTTGACCCCTTTTACCTACTTCACCCTTCCCTTACCCCCTTATATTTGACCCTCTTTACCCATTCTACTCCTCACTCCCTCCACCCTATCCTCTGGTAACCACTAGTCCATTGTCCATGTCCATGAGTCTCTGTTTGTTTGTCCTGTTCGTTTGTTGCTTTTTAGGTTTATATTTCACATGTACGTGATATCAATGTAATTTTCAACTTTTTCTGTCTGGCTATTTTGCTTAGCATGTTTATCTTGAGGTCCATCCATGTTGTCGCAAATGGCAATATTTCATCTCTTCTTATGGCTGAGTAATATTTCCATGTACATATGTACCACAGCTTCTTTTGTCAATCTTCTATCATAAGACACTTCGGTTGCTTCCATGTCCTGGCCACTGTGAATAATGCTGCTATGAACATCGTGTGCAAATATCTTTTTGGATATGGGTTTTTCAAGTATTTGGGTAAATATCAGTAGAGGGATTGTTGGATCATATGGTAGATCAATTCTTAGTTTTTGAGGAACCTCCATACTGTTTTCCATAGTGGCTGTACCACTTTGCAGTCCCACAGCAGTGTATGAGGGTTCCTTTTTCTCCACATCCTCTCCAAACATTTGTTATTACTTGTCGTCTAGATTATAGCCATTCTAACAAGAGTGAGATGGTGTCACGTTGTGATTTGATTTGCATTTCCTAATAGCTAGCGATGTTGAGCATCTCTTCAAATATGTATTGCCCATTTGTATGTCCGATAAGGAGAAGTGTCTGTTCAGGTCCACTGCTCATTTTTGGATTGGATTGTTTGGGGATTTTTTGTTGTTGTTGTTATCGAGTTGTATATGAGTTCTTTGTATATTTTAGCTATAAGGCCCTTATCGGAGGCGTTGCTTGCAAATATATTTTCCCATTTGGATGGTCATCTCTTTACCTTGTTGATGGTTTTTTTGCTGACAGACGCTATAGTTTGATGTAGCCCCATTCATTCATTTTTGCTTTTACTACCCTTGCCTTTAAGGTCAAATTCATAAAATCCCTTTAAGTCCAAGATCCTTGAGTTTTAATTCCTATGTTTCCTTCTATGCATTTTTTGATTCCAGTCTTACATTCAGGTCCTTAATCCATTTTGAGTTAATTTTGGTGTGTAGTGATAGGCAACAGTCTGGTTTCATTCTTTTGCAGGTGGCTTTCCAATTTCCTAGTACCATTTATTGAAGAGCTTTCCTTTCTCCACTATATGTTTTTGGCTTTTTTGTTGAAAATTACTGGCACATATAATATGTGTTTACTTCTGGACTCTTGATTCTGTTTCACTGGTCTGTGTGTTTGTGTTTCTGCCAATACTATGCTGTTTGACTACGGTCACTTTGTAGTATAATGTGAAGTTGGTTAGAGTGATGCTCCACCTCATTCTTTTTTCTCAGGATGACTTTGGCAATTCAGGGTCTTTTTGTGCTTCCATACAAATCTGATATTTTTTTTTGTTATATAAAAAATAAATAAATTAATTAAAAAGCCAATGGGATTTTGATGGGGATTGCATTCAATCTATATAATGCTTTAGGTAATACAGTCATTTAACTACATTGATTCTTCCCATCCAAGAACACGAACTATCTTTCCATTTCTTTGTATCTTCTTCAATTTCTTTATAATAGGGTCTTATAGTTTTCATTATGTAGGGCCTTCAAATGTTTTGTTAAATTTTCCTAGGTATTTTTATTCTTTTTGTTGTAATTGCAAAGGAATTATTTATTTTTTACTTCTTTTTCTGACACTTTATTATTAGAGTTTAAAAATGCTATGGATTTTTGACCATTGATTTTGTATCCAGAAATTTACTGTACTGGCTTATTTTTCTAGTAGTGTTCTTGTGGAGTTTTTGGGTTTTTCTATATAGAGGATCATGTCGTCTGCAAAGTGACAGTTTGACTTCTTCGTTTCCTATTTGGTTGCCTTTTACATCTTTCTCTTATCCGATTGCACTGCTAGTACCTCCAATGTTCTATTGAATAACAGTGGTGAGTGACTCTTGCCTTGTTCCTGTCTTAGAGAAAAGTTTTTAATTTTTTACCAATTAAGTATAATGTTGGCTAAGAGTTTGTCATACTTGGCCTTTATTATGTTAAGGTACTTTCTGTCTATACTGATTTTGTTAAGTGTTTTGATCATTAAATGGATGCTATATCTTGTCAAAGCTTTTTCTGCATCTATTGATATGATCATGTGATTCTTATTTTTTTAATTTGTTTATGTGATATATACATTCATTGATTTGCATATGTTGAACCATTCCTGTGCCTCTGGAATGAAACCCACTTAATTATGGTGTATAATCTTTTTAATTGCTGTATTCGGTTTGCTAGTATCTTATTTAAGATTTTTGCATCTATGTTCATGAGAGATATCAGTCTGTAGTTTCTTTTTTTTGTGTGTTATTTTTAACAGGTTTGGGTATCGAGTAATATTGGCCTTATTAAAAGAGTGGGAAGTATTGCCTCATCTTCATTTTTTGGAAGAGTTTGAGGAAAATAGGTATTAAATCTTCTTGGATTTGTTTGTAGAATTCACTAGTGAACACCATCTGGTCCTGGAATTTTATTTTTTTGGTAGGTTTTTTGATGATTATTTCAAATTTCCATACTGCAATTGGTCTATTTAGAGTTTTCCAGATCTTCTTGATTCAGTCTAGGAAGATTGTATTTTTCTAAGTACTGGGCCCATTTCTTGTAGGTTATTAAATTTGTTATTATATTCTTTTATGGGTTTTGCCTCTGGTTCTTCTTGTTTTATGTTATATGATTCAGTTCTGAATCTTTGGTGTGTGGTTACATTACAAATACAAAAAGGATATAGTTATATACATACAGTTGTCCATTTTCTTTTGTGTGTGCTTATTTCCTTTCTCCTTGCAAATTTGGGTCTTTGAATCTCCCTTTTCAGTCATTGTTATCTCAGTTTGTCCTATGTATGCTGAACTTCATTACTATCTTTGCTATAGCAATTCTCTTCTTATTATTTAAGCTTATAATGCCCTGTTCTTAGTGAGGTTTGTACTCCTCAGCTCTATTTGCCTGATAATCATTGATCCTAATTATGTATTGTTTTGTTTTGTTATTTTGTTTTAGATGAGTTGACACCTTCAGAATTTCCTGTAGTGCAGGCTCATAGTGGAGAATTCCCTTCAACTTTTGTATGTCTGGAAAAGGTGTTATCTTCTCCTTCAAGCTTAGCTGGGTATATTATTTGAGGCTGGTCGTTTCTTTCACTTAATAGTTTAATATTTGATTCCATTCCTTTCTGGCTGGTAAGGTCTGTGCTGAAAAGTCTGCTGATAATCTAATTGGTTTTCCTTTATACAGTTACTGTTTTCTTTTCCCTGGCTGCCTTGACAATTCTATCTTTTGTCATTGACTTTTTTATAACTTTTAATACATTGTGTCTTGGTGAAGGCCTTTTTGGATTGGGATAATTGGGTATTCTCTTGACTTCTTGAATTCCAAGCTCCAGCCATTCCTTAGATTTGGGAAATTCTCTTCCATTATTGTCTGAAAAGTGCTTTCTAGTCCACTTCCTTTTCCTCACCTTCAGCAATGCCCATTATGCTTATGTTTCTCTCCTGATAGTATCAACTAGTTCTTGTATTTCTTTTCATTATTTTTTCATTCTTCAATTTCTCTCTTCTTCCTTCTGATTAATTTTCTTAGATTTCTGTCTTTTATATCACGTTCCTTTCCTCCATTTGGTCGACTCTATTTCCCAGGCTTGCTATTTCATGTTTCAACTTGTGCAGGTTGTGGTTTTATTATTTATTTTATTTTATTTTATTTTATTTTATATTTTATCTCTAGAAGTTCTATTTAGTTCTTTTTGAGGATTTCAGTCTCCCTCCTCTGTCATCCAGTTGTTTTTTTCAGTTCCTGAAATTCTTGATATGACTCATTTCAGAACTCACTGAGTTTTTCAAAAGTATTACCCTGACTTTTCTGTCATTTAAGTCACATCCTCATTCTGGGTTGTCTAGTAAAGAAAGAAAGAGAGAGAGAGAGGGACAGAGAGTGAGAGAGAGAGAGAGAGAGAGAGAGAGAGAGAGAGAGAGAAAGCAAGCAAGCAAGAAAGGAAAGAGAGAAAGAAAGAAAATGCATTTTTATTTTTATGTTAGAAACATAATAACATTTGTTAATTTTTCAAAACAGTAGGCTGAAAATACAGAATTTCAGGTCATAAGAAATAATTGCGAGATTAAAATAGTCTTGAAGAATTTATTAATGGATTATGAATTTTGTTGTCAGGCAAATAAAATTAATTTCTGAAAGGATTTTTAAATACAGTAACTCTGATGCAAAACATAAAATATTTTAAAATCCTATATATAAGTTGTGATATGTAGGAAACCACAGTTTCAGCATAGATATTTATGAAGAAATAATAAATAATTTAAATAATATTTTAGGAAATTTATTTTATAGCTTAAAAAATAATGGCTCTTGTACTATGATATAAATTTAATGTTATCCATTGTAATATTGCACTTTAATTTCAATAGTTTTTAATTTTCTTGTTTTAAAATTACTTTTAAAAATGACATTTGATTTTTATTATTTATGAATGTAAGGAACTTGGAAGTTGCAACTTCATCCTAACAACAACGTAAAAAGTTGAACAGATTGAAAAGTCTTGGGTCCTAAAAAGAGGAGGAGGATACGAGGAAAACAGCTATCTCAAGCCTGGAGAGACAGACAGGTGAATGCAGAGAGTAAGGGGTGTACCTGAGCAGAAAACTCAAGAGTAGACAGAGAGCCAAGGTAGGAAATCTGATATAATGGACAAATTGCTGGAGGTTAAATATGGGCAGGTTAAAAACTCCAAGAGGACTGACTCATAGGGGAGGCCCCCACAATATTATAAGGTTTACCACCAAGAGCTTGACCAGGTTACCAAGGTAAATATTGGAAAAAAAATTATCTCCTACTTCAAGCAACAAGAGAGAAAATGAAACAATTTTGAAATGCACAGGAATACTCTGACATCCTTAACAAAGTCTTGTCTTCAGGGGAAACTAATTAACTGAAGCTTAACCTGCTGGGGTATTATTATCAGAGTCTAACTGACCTGGGGGAAGAGAAATACCTCATTTCAGCTAGCTTTAGCTTTCCCCATGGAAGAAGGGCCATCCATGCTCAACTCCAACTGAAACTAACCATCTAGTCCCACCCAAATTGTGAGAAAAAAGCTGAGAATAATTGTGAAGTTCACAGTCCAGAGTCACAAGCTCACTAAAGATTGGAACCTAATCATAGGACTATAGCAGGGGTTCCCAACCCCTGGTCACGACCAGTACCTGTCTGTGGCCTGTTTAAAACCAGGCCACTTTGCAGGAGGTGAGGAGTGGGTGAGCAAGCAAAGCTTCATCTGTACGTACAGCCTCTCCCCAGTGTTAGCATCACTGCCTCAGCTCCACAGGGATTAGATCAACAGGGATTAGATCCTCATAGGAGCACCAGTCCCTGGTACCAAAAAAATTAGGGACTGCTGGACTATAAAACACATTCCCTTATCCCACATCTCATCATCACATTACTAAAATCCTATTTATAGCTGTATCTTTTACATTATGTCCAGCTATCAAGAAAATATTACAAGGCATACCAAAAAGCAAAATAAATAATTTGAAGAGAAAGAGTAAATATCAGAACCAGACACATCAAGAGTGTTGCAATTATCAAACTGGGAATTTAAAACAACTATAATTAATATAACAAGGTCTCTAATGGACAAAAAGTAGACAGAATACAAGAACCAATGTGCAATGCTAGCAGAGAGAAATTCTGTGAAATCCTGGAAATCAAAATATTATAAGAGAAATGAAGAATGCCTTTGATGGGTTCATAAGTTGATTGTACAGTACTAAGGTGATAAAAAATTCAACAGAGTAAATTTGAAGATCAAATTGGCTTAATTAAGCTTTTCATGAATTGGGCAGCATCCCATATGGCAACTAGAAGGGTACTCTGAGAGACTGTACAAAATGGAAGGTTTTTATAAGAGAAAGGGTGGGACAAGGAAGTGAATAAAGAAAAAAACAGGTTATATTTAGACTAGGACATCTTTTCTGGGGGGAAGGGAATGGCAAGGTTGTATGTATGTATGTATGTATTTTCCCTTCTTTAATTCCCCACTACCCCTCTTCCACCCCTAACTTATGGATGTTGCCATTTTCCTTAAGAACTGGATCTCTAAAGGCAGGAGGTCCTCTCCCACATGCTCGCAGTGTGCACCTGGGGCCTGGTGCCCCTGGTGTACTTGGGGGGCCTGGCACACCTGGCAAACTCAGGGGACCTGGCATCCCCGGGACCTAGTGCACCCAGGGCGCAAACTTGGGACTTTCTGCATGTAAAGCAGACGTGCTAATCACTTCACTATGAAGCCACACCACAAGGGTTTTTATCATGCAGATTGCCTTTCTGTGAGTGCCCATGTGAAAGACTGCCTTATTAGTGCTTGTCCAGAAAATTCCAGACTGATTGATTAAGGTAATATTTCTAGGAAAAGTTCAAACAGCAATGAGGTCAGGTATTAAATCTAGGTTTGGTGTCATGGGCTTTAGCACAAGTGACACCTTTTTGGCTCTGTGGTTTTCTCTTAAATAGTGCGAAGATTCTCTGAGCTTTAGAATATATCAGTAGAATACTGGAACATCAAAAAACAAAAAGAACAAAGATTAAAAAAAAGCAGAACAGAATATAAAGGTTTAAATATATATGTAATAGAAGGTTTTAAATATATATGTAATAGAAGTAACAGGAGAAAAAAGAGAAGGAACAAAAGAAATATTTAAAATAATAATGACTAAAAATTTTTCCAAAATTGATCTCAGACACGTCACAGATCCAGGAAGTTCAGAGAACACTGAGCAAGATAAATGCAAACAAACAAACTAAGTAACTAACTAACTAACAAATCTCACCTAAACATATAATTTTGAAACTATAGAAAGTTAAAGATAAAAATCCTGAAAGAAGCCAGAGGGGGAAAATACATTCCATATATAGAAACAAAAATAGGAATTACATCTAATCTATCCTCAGATAAATTGCAAGCAAGCAAAGAGTGCAGTGAAATATTTAAAGCTGAAGAGAAAAAGACCATCAACCTAAAATTCTGTACTCTGAAAGATTATTCTTCAAAAATGAAAGCTAAATAAAGACTTTCTCAAAAATCGAGAGAACTTGTAGCCAGTAAACCTGCATTGTAAGAATGTTAAAAGAAATTCTTTAGAAAGAAGGAAAATAATATAGTTCAGAAACTTAGATCTATGTAGAGTAAAGGAGAGCACTGAAAAAAAGTAAGGGCAAAATAAAAACTTTCATTTTTCATTTGCATAATTAATCTAACAGATAACTGTTCAAAATAATACCAACAATATATTTGATTTTGTATGCTTATATATATCTTATTTGCTTTGGATGATGATTGATTGATGCTTATGTGTAAGTGAAATGTATATCAGCAATTGTGCAAGGGATGAAAAGGAGGAATTAGGATTGTTTTTTTTTTCACAACTTGTAAAGAGATTTAGTGTTATTTAAAAGTGGACTTAGATCAGCTACAAATGTATATTGCAAACTCTAGAGAACCCACTAAATAAAGTAAAAAAAAAAAAAAAAAAGCATAACCAATACATTAAGAAAGAATAGAAAATGGAATTCTATAAAATGATCAATTAAAACCATAAAATGCACAAAAAGAGTGAAAGACAAAAATAAGAACAAAGAGCAAGGGCAACAAATAGACAAAGTAATGTATATGGTGATAATCCATTTTAATAATCACTTTGAATGTCAATGGTCTAAATTCACTGACTAAAAGACAGATTGTCAGAGTAGATCAAAAGCAAGACTCAACTATATGTTGTCCATAAGAATAAAAGCATATAGATTAAAAGTAAATGAATAAAGAAATATATATCCTGCTAACATTAATTAAAGTAGTAGTAGCTATGTATGAATTTCAGACAGATTAAATTTCAAAGAAAAAAAATTATTAGAAATAAAGAAAGGGCATTATAATGATAAAGACATCAATTCTCCAAAGAGTTATAATAATTCTTAATGAGTACATACCTAACAAGAGTGTCAAACCCTGTGAGGCAAAAGCTAATAGAATTGCAAAGAGAAATAGATAAATCGACTATTATATTTGGAGACTGCAATACCTCTCTATCAAGAATGTACAGATCACACAGACAGAAAATCTCAACAACACCATACATCAACTGGATGTAATTGACATTATAGTCAATACTCTATAGATAGACCCCTTCACACAACAACAGCAGAAAACACATTCTTCTCAAGCTCATATTGAACACTCACCAAGATAGATTATATTCTTGGCTATAAAATGTAATTTAACAAATTTAAGTGAATAGAAATCAAACACCGCATGCTCTCAGATGACAATGGGATTAAACTAGAAATCAATAACAGAGAGATAGTTGAAAAATCCCCAAAATATGTGGAGATTAAACAACACTCTTCTAAATAATTCCTTCGTCAATGAAGAAATCTCAAGAGAAATTAAAGGATGTCTTACTCTAAATGAAAATGAAAATGCTTTTTGTAAAAATTTGTGTGATATCAGCTATGGCTGTACTTGGCCTATAGCTGGACCCCATAGAACACCTACTACATAAAGCCACTGTACCAAGACTGGGAGACTTAGGAGCCCTACTTAATACATAGAAACAGACACAGGGAGATAGCCAAAACTGGGAGACAGAAGCATTTCCCACATGAAAGAACAAAACAAAGTTCCAGAAAAAGAACTCAGCAAAATGGAGATAAACAATCCACCAGATGCAGAGTTCAAAACATTGGTTATGAAGGTGCTCAATGAATTTAGGAGAATAGTAGATGAACTCAGTGATAACTTTAACAAAGAGATAAAAAACATAAACATGGAAACAGAAAAATAAAAGGAAACCAGTCAGAAATGAAGAATGTAATGTCTAAGATGAAGAGTACATTAGAGGGAATGAACAGAGTAGATAAAGCAGAAGATCAAATCACTGATATAGAGAATGGGGTGGCGAAAGACAACTAATCAGAACGGCAACAAGAAAAAAGAATTCAAAAAAATGAGGACAGTTTAAGGAATATCCAGAACAACATCAAGTGTAACAACATTTGCATCATAGGAGTACCAGAAGGAGAAGAGAGAGAGGAGGAATTTGAAAATCTATTTGAAGAAATGATGACTGAAAAATTCCCTACCATGGTGAAGGAAATAGGCATACAAGCCCAGGAAGCTCAGAGATTCCCAAAGAAGATGAATCTGAATAGGCCCACACCAAGACATATCATAATTAAAATACTAAAGGTTAAAGACAAAGAGAGAATTTTAAAAGCAGCCAGAGAAAAATGTTTAGTTACCTACAAGAGAGCTCCCATAAGATTATCAGCTGATTTCTCAACAGAAAATTTACAAGCTAAAAGGAATTGGTAGAAAATATTCAAAGTGTTGAAAATCAAAGGCCTGTAACAGAGATTAGAATGGAAGGTAAAGAACTTCCCAGATTAAAGAAAGGTAATGAAGTTCATTACCTCCAAACTAGTATTACAGCAAATGTTGGAGGGACATCTGGAAGAAGAAAAAAAAATATGTATCAAAAATATGAATGAAGAATGGCAATAACTACATAGCTATCAACAAGTACTTCAAATTGAAAAATATCTAAATTCTCCAATCAAAAGATAGGGTGGTTGAATGAATAAGAAAACAAGACTCTTACATATTCTGCCTATACGCAAATCATTTCAGATTAAAAGACTCCTAAAGATGGAAAGCAAAGAGATGGAAAAGGATATTTCATGGTGGACCTAGAGGGTATTGTGCTGAGTGGAGTAAGTCAGATAAAGACAAATGCTGTATGATCTCATGCACGTATAGAATCAAAAGAACGAAATAAACAGCAAAAATAAAAACCCACAGACACAAACTCATAGATACAGAGAACATTTTGAGGGTTACTAATGGGAGGAGAGTTGGGGGGTGGTAAAAAAGGGGAAAGATATTAAGAAATACAAATTGGTAGCTATGAAATAGTCATGGAGATATAAAGTAGAGCATAAGAATATAGTCAATAATATTGTAATAACTATGTGCAATGTCAGAAGGTGCACTAGATTTATTGGGGTGATCACTTTGTGAGTTATATAGATGTTTAATCACTACATTGTACACCAACGCTAATTTAATATTATATACACTGTGATGCATACTACATAAAAGTAATTTCATGAAAAAGAAAAAAATGCAAGGCATTGTCTTGTTAACCATGTTTTATTAAAATGTCAACTAGTAGTAGACTTTTTCCTTACCTGAATTTTTGAAACTCAGAGTGACCCTGGCTTTTACATGATACTTAAATAATGCTGCCAATCCCCGTATAAGTTTTAACATCAGCTATTTAATCTCAATACCTAAAGCTTGGGAGTCAAAAATATTCTCTTCGTGTTCTTCTTTTGCATTCCCAAAGTTATAAATATTATGTTGTACTTGCCCAAAGCAAAGGTATTCACCAAGATCAGGAGTCTCTGGGCCTCATTTAAAAACAATAGTATTAATAAGAGAGTACCATAAAATGTATGACATTTGAGAAGTAAGAGAAGCAATAATTCAGAATTTTTAAAAATAAAGTTAAAATAGATCCATCGGTTGAAAGTTTCCCTGAGTAATGCAACAGAACACCTCACATAAGGCTAATGTTTGAATTTTATTTTTAACGAAACAATTCATGAAGTGATTTTGGCACCCTTGGATTTCATTTGTATAAACTTCCACACATTTTAAGCTTTTTAGACAGAAAAAGTTTCAGAAACTGATTGTATATAGTAAGATACATTTACATTTCATTTCAATCATATAATAATATTATTTGCAAAGTAGACATCAATCTTACCATAATAACTACTCATTCTTGTTGAAAGTCATAAGCTAATATGATTACAGTCTGTTAAAATATTATAATTGTTTTTAAATAAGGAAAAATCAGTTTTAATTCCAACTAGTTTCTTAATCATATCCACATTTTCTCAAAGAAACTAAAAAGATAGATCATCCAGTGGGCTAAAGGTCTATGGTTATATAATAGAGATGCTTTGAATTTTGCTTGCCTTCTTTGAGCTACTGTATGTTTTTCTCTTGCTCAACTTATAAAGGAAAAATTTGACTATGTTTTGTAATTTTTTGTCTAGCCTTCGAAAGAAAGCAGACTGTTGATTCAGAAGATTCCCCAGATATACCTGAAGAGACTAAAAGATCTCTAAATTTAAATTACAAAGTGTCTGCACTGTTTTGCACAGATAGCAGCCACATTGTACTATGATGAAACCATCTGAGGCAAGTCCAGATCATCTACTCTCAGGAAATCTCGACTCAAAAACCTCCTTAATAACAGAGGTCGACTCTTAATAGGGCTTATTCAACAGGAGTATCTCCCTAGGCCTTCACATTTATTTTAGATATTTTACACTCAGCAGGGAAAAATCTTTAGTGCTATTCTCAAACTACTTTCAAGTCCTAAACTGAATCCAAAAGATGTTTAACAAATCTATAAATTAGGAAAAGCAAAAACAAAATGCAAAAAAAAAAAAAAAAAAAAGCTAACTAGGTTGACAATTTGGCTCAAGGTCAACAGCAACAAATGCAGAGAGAAACCTCGTATCTTACTGAAAACACATAAGCAATAAGGACTTTGAAGTAAGAAAATTAAAAAGCGTTGGTTACAGTCCATAGACTTATAAGTTTAATAGTTATGCATTGCCTAGTGGATTGTATCCATTTCTTGATTGCATTACTGTTTAAGGATCTCCACAATTTGGCAACAAGCTATTTTCCAGTCTCGTTATGCCAAAATGCTTTTTAAAATCTTCCATCTAAATAATTCTATTGTCAGCAAAAGGCATGTTATATCCCAGGGGTCTGAAGTATCTAATAAATATACTTTTATCTTTAAAATTTGTATATCTTGTTTTAATAGGAAAAAATGCTTTAACTTACTTGTCATTGAATGAAATCCATATTCTCAGAAATGCGCCGTCTTAACGCTGTAGCTCAACTTAATTTCTAGTGCACTGTCCTATGTGCTTGAGGATATTAGTATTCTTATGTAAGAAGCTGGCAAGTGGAAATCACTTAAAGCCTCAGGTTCCACTCTTGGCCTGCCATTCGTTAGTGATGTGACTAGCTGAACCTCTCTTATCTTTCTTGGCACCAGTTCCTCATTTGAGAAATGAAGCTAGATTTAAAAAATGAATTACTTTTTTTTTTTCCTTTTTAGCTTGTGACATTGGTATAAATATATCAAAGATGTAGGGCTCTTCTGGTATAAGAGGCCAAGATGGTCATACAGGCAGTTCTGGGCTGCACGCTTTAAAATCACAGGACTGGATGATACATGTCCCCTAGTTCTTCTCTTCTGATTATATTTTTACAATATTAATTATTATTGCTTTGTCTTATTCTCTTTGAAATTTTGTACCCTCTCTGAGACCACTAGACATTCCCCATAAATCCATGTTTTTCTACAATCTTGCCTTTGGGCTGAATTTGTTCTGCACAAAGTGTTTTCTTATTTGCTGTTAAAATTCTGTCTATCTTTCAATAACCTGATTGAAGACTTCTGTTTTCTGTGTCAAAAGAATCCTTCTCTCTCATCTTACAAAAGACTGTTTTTTTTTTTATTTTATTGTCTTGATTACTTATTTGTGTATATGTTTTCTAATCTGCTAGATTGTAAAACTCCTTCACTAAAATAGAGCCTTGTTTTATTTGTTTGTAGTAGCAAATAATTGCTCTTTACCCCTCACATTATTAAGTGTAACAGAAATAGATATTGTACATCCAGAAGACTAAATGAAAGTCAAATTGTCAATGTAATTGTTTTAATGTAGGTTAGGGTCTGGAATGAATCGTGCTGTCTACAGTAGACTAAGGCTCATCTCTGGGCCAAAGGGTATCTGAGCAAAAAAATGGACACACCACTTGGTGTATAGCCCTGTTATGGGTACACACTGGAGTGCAGGCTATAGTTCAGCCTCTACTTGCTCTTTCATCTTGGTATTTGTATAGAGCACAGCCTGTACAACTTGCTCAATTTTTGTATTGATCCTGAATGCTTCTTTCATAACTTGTGAGAAATTTAACCGATAGAGAAAGTGAATTTAAATTAGCATCTGCTCTCCTACTGTATAGTAGTCAATTCTGTATTCCAAGATTACCTTTTAGAGCTTCCAGATCAAGCTTGAATTCATCACTTTGCAAACTCAATGAGGGTGGAGTTAGGGTAGGGGGTGTGGTACTGTCTTCAATTGTAGGATTGGGAAAGAAAAAGGGCATTGAATAGCTGGGTGGGCTAGCTGGAAGAGGAGAATTGAGGCAAACAGCCATGAATGAGGAGCAGCAGACTGTGTCAGTCTTTACTAGAAAGCCCTAGTTTTTAGCCTACGAGACCATACTTTATTGCTCTGGTAAATTTTATCCAACTCTGCTATAAACAAACTTTGTACTTTCTACTAGACCAGCTTTTCATCACATACAATTATGTACAATGCATAATACTTGATAATAAACAACTATTAATAGTTTATGTATTTACTATAATGTTTCTTATTGTTATTTTAGAGTATTTCTTTATACTTATTAAAAGAAAGTTTGCTGTAAAATAGTATGTCAAGTTCTGCCAGATGAACCTCATACAATTAAATTTTACAGCATCTCCTGATTGTATCATTTTCTTTTGTGTTTGATTTAATCTCCTGTCAGTTTTTACAGTAACATATTATACTGGCTTATAGCCTAGGAGTAATAGGCTATACCATATAGCCTATGTGTGTACTAGGTATACCATCTAAGTTTTTGTAAGAACACTCTATTATGTTCATACATTGATGAAATTGCTTATCCACTCATTTCTCAGACTGTATCCTCGCCATCATGGCACAGGTTTGTATATTATTTTGTGTGTTTTTTAGATCTACCTGTCTAGAGTGTGTGTGGCTTCCTCTTCTCTTTCTGGATCTATAAGAAATCACATTTGAGTCAGGATCAAGGGCGTATTTTCAGAAGCTAATCTAGAGTTCTATTTTTCCATATTTCAGTTCTCTGAGCTCGATTAAGGAAAGGATCCTCATGTTGCAGGGTGGGTTGGTGTCCACTTTGCAGATTTTATGTTCCTATTGAGTGGAAACCAAGTCAGCTATAGTGGGAGTGGGGTAGGAAGGCTGATTCTGACCACAGTTCTAAGCCATGACCTACAATCCACTTTTATCAAATAATTCATCAAGTCGACGTCACTCAAACTTCCTACTCATGGGTATGTAACTTAGCAAGCATTTAACATGCGTTTATTAGAAAAATAAGTGAATGATGTTGATCAGGTTTGTTCCAAAGCTTCAGAGCATCTTACAGAAAAGTCTTTTTTTTTTTTTTTTTATAATCTTAGAGGAAGCTTTTCTGATTTTTTAACCTAATTTTTCTCAAAGTAATAAGTGATTCATTAATCATACTAACCTGATAGAATTAAATAAAAGAACCATCTTCTAATGCCTTCCGTTTCTTTTCCTCTTAGCATGGACCCAGTAAATAGTATCTTCTATAATCTAAAGACCTTAGAGACTTGATAAATTATCTTAATCTTTCTTTTTTTAATAGAAATTACCTTCTGCTGGGTTTGCTAATCTTTTTAAATGCTATGGCTACATTATATATTAGTAACTTTCCTATAACTATAAAATACATATATAAATATATATATATATATATATATATATATATAATATGTTATATAACAAATAATAGTCCAAGAAACCTCAGCACATCAAAAATAAGCAAATGAGTTATTTGATATAATATATATATGTATATAACATTTATCCTTGACAATAGATGATTATAAACAAAATTATTATGCAACTTTGCTATATTCCCTTTTCTAAATGATAAACATTCAACATTTTTTGATCATTACTTTATTATAACATGCTTGTGAAGTTTTTTCTTAAGTTTTAGATTATTAAATTACAAATTTAAAATTGATCTGTAAGCCATGACACCACTTCAACATTTCCTCTGACCCAATCCAGATAACATTCCAACATCATGAATCTCTTTGGCAGTGTTTTGACTGTTGCCTTTTCTCAATTTCATTCTCAACCTAACATGCTTTATTTGACCAATCCAGTCTTTCCAACTTTCACTTGCTAACAATAGCTGATTGCTCTTGTCAAAAAATCATGTCACAATAACTATACACTAAATTATTAACCTGGCTGAGAGTTGCGTATTAAGAGTTGTTGGGACTGAAATAATACTGCTGTAGAATATAAGTATTTCAAAATTAGCTTAAATAGGTGAAACATCTTTTTGTTAGTTCTTTCTTTTTCAGAAAGTAATGTCTCCTGTTACATTTCTAGCTGAGACATCATTTTGTAAGTGAATCAACTTCAGGGCAATCTGTATTTCCACCGACACCTGACTATTGATGGACAACTTTAGATGTCACAAATAAGGTTCTTAGTCAAATGAAGGGAAAAAATACAATTTTATGCACCTTTGAAGAAGCATGGAAAGTAATTTCTATTCTTAGCAACAATAGAAATTATTATAGGAACTATATTTTACTATCTGCTTCTCTAGACACCATCTTGGATGCATTATCTAATCTAATTCTCATAATGCTGTGAAACAGAAATTATTTTTCTCAATTTACAAGTAAGAAAATTTTGTGGAGAAAAGAATAATTTTCTTTTTTATACAATCAATAATTAGAACGATTACAGATTAACATTGTTAATCTGTTTTAACTACTGCTCTTTTCCTGAGCAGTTTGCAAAGGTTTTTGTTTTGTTTTCTTTTTTTCTAAACAGTCTGGCATTAAGACTTAAATAGTTGTTTCCTGAGATACAGTAAAAAGTCCCACATTAGGAACAATGACCTACTCTATCACCAAAAGAGTTCTTTAGGAAAAACTGTTTTAGTTAACTTTGGGTCTAATGAGCTTGGTATCAAATATTTTCTCCTACAGCAAGATACTCTCAAGGTACATCATAATTCTTAGCATTAAAATACAGCTTTCATAATAATACCCCTAACTCCTCAGCAAATCTGTTGAACAGAAATAAACCCATCTTTAGCGGAGATACTTCAGCAGATATTCTGGGATGTGTTTTATGAGGACTTCTGTAGATAATAAAATTACATTTTGTAGATGGCTATCAACTCTGCTGCTTGGTAATCTTGGCCTCAAAGCTATACCTTCTTTGCAAAAAAAATTGAGTTTCTGGAGAATAGAAAGAACAATATTCTCGTTCCAGAGAAATGAGAGAAACCAAGTAAGAATCCTGCTAGCAGGAATACTGCATAAGTCAGGTAAAAGTGCTTCAAAGATATTTTGGATTCCGCATCTAAAATATTTCACTGAGTGACATCATAATGTTGATAATTTTGTAATGTATAAATGACATATACTGCACAGGATATTATATGTCAATTGTCTCACAATAAAAATAAAATAAATTGATTAATTTTTTAAAAGTATTTTAAAGAAAAGATTTATGTGTCCATGGCAAGAGAAGAAAGAATTTACTGAACCCAGAGTCCAAAGTCACATTAGAATACCATGGCGTGAGCTTCAAAGTTATAGCTTCAGGCTTCTTAAATACTTCTTGATTTGTGACGAGATTGGTTCCAGGGTTATTGGAGGAATAGATAGGAATTAAGAAATTTTAGCTTAAAACTAAAAGTAAAAAGGATCAGTCGAGCAAGCAGACAGTTGTTAGGAAAGCACATGACAGTCCAAGTGTGGGTCTCTGGTGATTCTTGAATCTACAGAAGATAGGTCATTTGTAGGTTTTGAATCCTTACTCTGTCTCTCCCAATTTATTTTCTCTCTACCAAGCTTCTTAACATTGCACTTAATTTTACTGTTACTATTCAAGAAGTAGGTCAAATTTAGCTCTTTTTTTTTCATTTTTATTTTTTTTAGAGTTGACATTCAATATTATTTTATATTAGTTTTAGGTGTACAGCATAGTGGTTAGACATATAATTTACAAAGTGATCCTCCTTAGTCTAGTATTCACGTGGCACCATATATAGTTATTACAATATTATTGATTGTTCCCCTATGCTATACTTCACATCTTCATGACTATTTTGTAATGATCAATTTGTACTTTTTGATCTCTTCACCTTTTTCATCTAACTTCCCAATATGCCTCTCATCTAGCATCACCAGTTTGTTCTCTGTACTTATGAATTTGTTTTCCTTTTGTTTGTTCATTTATTTTTTTTCCTTAGATTCTGCATATAAGTGAAATCATATGGTATTTGTCTTTTTCTGTCTTACTTATTTCACTTAGCATAATACACTCTAGGTCTATCCATGTATTACAATTGGTAAGATTACATTTTTTTTATGACTGCGTATATTTCATTGTATATATTTACCACTTCTTTATCCAGTTGTCCTTTGATGGGCATTTAGTTTGCTTCCATGTCTTGACTATTGTAAATAGCATTGCAGTGAACATAGGGATGCATATATTTTTTTGAATTAGTGTTTTGGATTTTTTAGCAGAGAAATTGCTGGGTCATAAATAGTTTTATTTTTAATTTTTTGAGGAAGCTTCAAACTATTTTCATACTGGCTGTGCCAATTTGCAATCCTACCAGCAAGGCACAAAGTTTCACTTTTCACCACATCCTCACCAACACTTGTTTGTTGATTTATTGATGATAGCCAGTCTGACAGTTGTGAGGTGATAGCTCATTGTGGTTTAATTTGCATTTCTCTTATGTTTAGTGACTTCAAGCACCTTTTCACGTGTCTATTGTTCATCTCTGTTTTCAGAGAGATGCCTATTCAGATCCTCTGCCCATTTTTTAATTGGATTGTTTCCTTTTTTGATGTTTAGTTGTGAGTTATTTATAAATTTTAGATATTAACTCCATATTATATGAATCATTGACAAATATCTTCTATTCAGTAGGTTGTCTGGTTTTGCTGATGGTTTCTTGCTGTGGAAAAACTTTTTAGTTTGATGTAATCCCATCTGTTTATTTTTTCTTTTTGTTTCTCTTACCAGAGGCAACATATCAAAAATTTTTCACTAAGAGCAATGTCAGAGAGTTTACTACTGATGGTTTCTTCTAGAAGTTTTATGGTTTCAGGTCTTACATTTAATTCTATAATCCATTTTGAACATATTCTTGTATATGGTGTCAGAAGGTGGTCCAGTTTCATTTTTTTGCATGTATCTTTTTAGTTTTCCCAGTACCATTTTTGAAGAGACTGTATTTATCTCATTGTATATTTTTTCCTCCTTCGTTATTGATTAAATTTATTTCTGGGCTCTCTATTCTGTTCCATGGATCTATATGTCTGTTTTTATGCTAGAACTATGTTGTTTTGATCACTATAGCCTGTAATATAGTTTAATGTGAGGTTGCATGATACCTCCAACTTTGTTCTTTATCTAGATTTCCATGGCTGGCTACTTGGGCTTTTTAATGGTTTCAAATAAATTTTAGGATTATTTGTTCTAGTTCCACAAAAATACCATTAGTATTTTGATAGAGAATGCATTAATCTATAGATTGCTTTGGATAGTATGAACATTTTAATGATGTTAATAATTATTCCTATTCATGATCATGGTATATGCTTCGATTTATCTGTATTTTTTTCAATTTATTTCTTCAATGACTTATAATTTTCTGAGTACAGGTCTTTTGAATTCTTGGTCAAATATATTCTTGATATTTTCTTTTGATGCAATTGTAAATGGCTTTGTTTTCTTAATTTCTCTTTCTGGTGGTTCATTCTTGGTGTATAAAAATGCTACCAATTTTTAATATTAATAACATCCTACTACTTTACTGAATTCATTTACAAGCTCTAACAGGTTTGTGTGTGTGTGTGTGTGTGTGTGTGTGTGTGTGTGTGTGTGTGTGTGTGGAGTCTTTAGGAGTCTGTGTATAATGTTACATCATCTGTAAATAATGACAGTTTTACTTTCTTTTCAATTTGATGCTTTTTATTTCATTTTCTTTTCTGATTGCTGTGGCTAGGACTTCCAATAATATGTTGAATAAATGTGGTGAACACAGAAATCTTTATCTAGTTCCCAATCATAAGAAAAATGCCTTTAGCTTTTCCCCATTGAGTATGATGTAAAATGCAGATTTATTATATGTGGCCTTTATTATGTTGAGGTATATCCCCACTTTGTTGAGAGTTTTTATCATAAATGGATGCTGGATTTTGTCAAATGCTTTTTCTATAGCTATTAATATGGTCATATGATTTTCATCTTTCAATTGTTAATGTGATGTTTTGCATTAATTGATTTGCAGATATTGAACAATTCCTTCTGTCCTGCAAAGTTTCTGTTGAAAATTAACTGACAGTCTGTGTGAGCTCCCTTGTAAGTAACTAGCTGCCTTTCTCTTGCTGCTTTTAAGATTCTTTCTTTGTCTTTCACCTTTGGCATTTTAATTATGTGTGTCTTGATGTGGACCTCTTTGGGGTTATCTTGTTTTGAAATTCTGCATTTCCTGGACTTGTATGTCCCTTTCCTTTATCAGGTTAGGGAAGTTTTCTTTTATTATTTCTTCAAATAGGTTCACAATCCTTTGTTCTCTCTTCTTTTTCTGGTACCCCTATGATGCAAACATTGTTACACTTGATGCCTCAGATGTCCCTTAAAGTATCCTTATTTAAAAAATTGTTTTTCTTTTTGCTGTTCTAGTTGGGTGTTTTCTGCTATCTAGTCTTCCAAATTGCTGATTCAGTTCTCTTGCTTTATTTAATCTACTATTGACTCCTTCTAATGTATTCTACATTTCAGTTATTGTATTCTTCATTTCTGACTGATTCTTTTTTATGACTTCTAAGTCCTTTTTTATGCTTGCTCTTTGTTTCAGTTCTCACTGAGATTATCTATTCTTCCTCTAAGTTCATTGAGCATCCTTATAACCACCTTTTGAACTCTGTGTTTGGTAGGTTGCCTGCCTGTATTTCATTTAGTGCCATTATTTGAGTTTTCTCCTCTTAAACAACAACAAAAAAATTGGGACATGTTTTTTTTTTGTTTTTATTTTAGCTACCTCTCTGTGTTTGTTTCTTTGTATTACCTCTCTAAATCTTGGGCCCATAGACATATGTAGTAGGTGCCCTTGGTGGCCCAGTAGCATAGTCTTCCTGATCACCTGTGCCAGGTGCTCTAGGAGTTTTGCTTGTGTGAGCTGTATGTGCCATCCTTGTTGTAGTTGAGTCTTGATTGCTGTTGGCACATCAGTGGGTATGATTGACTCTCATGCTGACTGTCTGTGAGGATTGGCACTGGCTCTGAGAATTGGCTGACAGCATATGAGCTTCCCTTTAGAGTTGACCCCACAGAGTGGATTCACTCCAGTGAGCTCCGTGCCTGTAAAGACTACCCTTTGAGTGTGCTGCTTGTGGGGCTAAGCAGGCAGTGTTCTATTGTGATCTTATGCCAGCCTCAGGGTATGTTGGTTTTGGGGCCTTTTGGGAGGGTCAAGGTCAGCTGCTGCCCAGGGCTACCTGGTAGAAACTACAAACTATTTATGCTTGGTCACTGCCTGTATTGAGCTTAGAAGCATATGGGAGAGACTTTGCTGTGAATGGAGGCTGGCTGCCACCATTACTGGGCTTGGGACAGCTTAGCAAATAGTCCAGGGGACCCAAAGGCTTAAGACTACCTATAAGCTGACCATAAGACTCATAGCTAAAAAGCTCAGGCAGTGAGTTGGGTGATGCAGGGTCCCAGGTAGTCTGCAGTTTGGGACAAGTTGTACAGATTAGTACAGATTAGTACAGATTCAAATTTGGTGCCCATGCTGAGCCTGTAGCTGCTCAAAAAGTCTCATATCGCACTAAGGCTAACTGCTGCCTGCCTTGGGCCTGCAGACCACCAAGATTTGTTCAAGAAATACTGCAGCTTGGGCTGAGGCTGTTTCCCTGCTACCAAAAGTAACTCTGAAGTTGTGCAAACCAAGGCCTCTTGATACCATCTGAAGGAGACTCCTTCTGAGAGCACAGGGTGGAACTTTTTGCTTAGCCACAAAAATGACTCTAATAATGCCAGAGCTGGGTGGGGCAGGATCTCAGGGAATCACTAGGTTGGAGACAGCAGAGATCACCAGGCCCATGCAGGTTCAGATTTGGCCATGTGGATGGAGGGAGAGCTCAACACAGGCAAGATGATGCCTGTTTATAGGTTGGCGAAGGAGGAGGGTTTCAAAGAATGGGACACTTCAGCTGTCCTCTAGCCTTCACCTGAAGCCACACAAGTCGGTCTTTCCTTGCATGTCTCTAGCACCTCCTGAGCTGCTATTCCTCTGCCAAAGCCCAGAGTGAGTGCCTAAGAACTAGTGAGTCTGTGTCTGGGCCCTATAAGGGGACAGTTAAGTTTCCAGCTGCCTTCCATCTCACCTAGATGCTTGGATTTTCATAGCCAGATTTTGTGGGAACTCCTCTTCCCGGCACTGAACCCCTGAGCTGGAGAGCTTAGGTGTGGCGCTGGGGCCATTCACTACTACAGGGGAGATTTCTGCAATTGAGATATCCCTCTCAATGTTCAACTGCCATTCGTGAGTGTAGGGCCAATCCGTTTCATGTCTCCCCCTTCTACCAGTCTCGACGTGGCCTCTTTCTTCTATCCTTAATTATAGGACTTCTGTTCAGTGAATGTTTGGATGGTTCTCTAGGTTGATTGTTCTATAATTTATTTGTCATTTTTAGTGCAATCACAGGAAGAGGCAAGCAGTATTTTCCTACCCACCATTTTGACTGGAACTTTCAAATTTAGCTTTTTTGATGTCTTTGTTTTTATACTTTTTTTTTTCCTGTTTGGACAATAAAGAAAATAACAAAGTAAAGTGTTTAAGGTTGTATTTCTGTGTATGTTTGTATGTGTGTGTGCACAGGTTTGTCAAGCTAAAATGAAATAGATTTGTAATATTACCTAAAATTGGCTTTTTACTTAAAAAAAAACCTTATTTTCCTAAGTAAATAATATAAAGCAGATGTCTGAAACTTCTCTTCTTCATAGTTGTCATCCTATCATATATAACAGTGTTTCTCAATTTTTGCTGCACATTAGAAATTCTTGAAGAGATTTAAAAAGTCTCAATGCCCAGGTCACACCCCAGTCTAGTTACAGAATTAGGGTGGGACCCAGGCAACAATATTTTTTAAAGCTCCCAGGTGATTATGATATAAGACAAGGCTGAGAACAATGCTTTACAATAATCATTATTATCATCATTTTCCATCATCGTTGTCCTATAATTTTTATTTGATGTTTAATTATGTAAGGCAACAAGGTAGATGACACAAAAGGAAAATTTCTTAAAATGGATGCCTGCCCTGTAGGTCCTCATAATCTAGAACTTTAGCATCCATTTCCTTCTCTGTTCAATAATAAACATATTCAATAAATATGGACTAAAAGCTAGATGCTGTACTGATACTAAACACATAATGGTATACAACATAGAAATAGCTTCTGATCTCACGGAACTTTAGTACAGCAGAATAGAAGAAACATAAAAGACTATAGAATATTGTTAGTTAATTTTCAAGACTTGTAAATTACGATGTATGTTTTAAAATTTCCTGGCCATATTTCTGATGTTACCTGAAACCACCCACTAACAACAATAATACAAGCCCTTCTCTCTAATACTTTAAATAAATTTGTACCTCTTGAAGAAAATCTTGGAAAGGAAAGTCATGATATACCTTCATTCAATGCAGCAACAATTGGTCTCGAAAAACAACTGGTCTAGAAAAAGACTAATAGTTAGTTGACTCTATACAGCTCTATATTCTTCAAAATATTATAAATGGTCATTTGCGGATATTAAAATAGCTCTTTTAGACAGAAAATACATTAGACTGATCTATTAAACAGATGCACAGAACATAATTAAATTAGCAAACCTGTTAGAACTTAGAGTGAACAGAAAGTTTTTCCTTTTTATTATAATGAAATTGTTCTAATTGATTTTTTAAAAAGTTTTGATTATGTTTCCTGGTCAAATATCATTAGCATATAATAAAGGTATCATGTGGTATATATCTATGTCAAAATTACTGTGGGCTTTGGGTACCCTCGCTGGGACTAATATATAGTTGAGCTAATTAGTCTTCTATTGTTCTTTAACAGCAAGGCCAATGAGATATTCTTATTTAGAATGGCAACATAAGAATTCTTTTTTCTCCTGTGGTCATGTTTCTTTGCAGGTAGTTTTTGAGCATGATATTTTAAAATCAAGTGTCTTTTAATATAGTTAATTTGTAGGTAATTGTAGGATTACATATGCACATGGTAAATTATGAATGCTAGAACATTAATAAACAAATTACAACAAGTTTCTCATCTCTTTATTGATAATTAAAACACAAAAAGTACCCAAAACAATTTTGATGGTTACAGCTGAGGCCCCTTTGACTATGGCAATTTTAAAGATAACTTTAGTCAGCTGAAAAGCGTATGTTAAAATGGAATAGCTCAAATGAAACAAATCCTTCTTGCTTTTGTCTCCAAGTGAACTGTACTGTGAAAGGACACACAATGTGTGTGCATTGCCTGAGAGAATTGGAGTATGAGATAAGGTGTATCTGTCAAGTAACTGAAAACCTCTTTCTACTACTGGAAATATATATTTTTTTAAAATAGAAAAGCCTGTTAGTTTTTTTTTTTTTTTTAACAAGTGAAATGAGTCATTTGGTTTAAAAAAAAACGTTTCTTTGTGAGAATATACATTTTTTGTGCAAGTTGTCCTGATAGGTTTCCTAAAAGCTGATGCTAGAAGGCAAATATTGCTATATAAAGAAATGTATAACTACTCAGGAGTGTGAAGTAAATGCAGCTAAAGCACATTTTTAAAGAAAAAAAACAAATGTAAGAAATGAAATTATTCATCATTTTATCTATCTATTAAAAGTCTTCATTATGAAATGCGAATGGTTTACTGCTTACTTCTTGCATTGCTTTTCAATGAAGCTTTTCTAACATGATTTAGTGACCCTTCATTCACGTTCTCCCCTTAGCTTGAAAGATTCTATTTTATATATATAAATATTTAGAGACATGTTGCTGCTTTTAATTTGTTAAGGAATATTTTCATACAATTGAAATATCAAGATATTTGTACATAATGCCACCTTTCAATAAAGGTCACATTTAACAGATTCTGAGAGGATATGTACAAAATAATTTCATTTTTTTGTTTTTGTTTTAAATAGTAGAACATGATATTATTTTGTTTAGGTAGAAAACACATCTTTAGTAAAAGTTGCTTTTATTTATAATAAAAACTACTGCATTTCGGATACTTAAAATGTATGTGTTATTTAATTTGATGTGCATTAAAATGTGAATTACTGGCTATTTGGGAAAAATGCATTTGATATATTTTGAATTTTTGATTTTAAAAGTAATACATTAAAGTGCTTCTCTGTGTTTGAGATGGGTAATGATGCTCTGAATCTGGTACTTTAAATTTTTTAAACTGATTTCCATCACCTGACAGTATGTAATAATGAAAGAGAAAATCATGTAATTATTTTAAAAATATTAATTACAGTTGGCACACAATATTAGATTCAGCTGTACATAGTGGTTACACATTTATATGACATATGAAATGATCACCCCAGTAAGTCTAGTATTCATCTGACACCATACACACTATTATATTATTGGCTATATTTCCTATGCTATAGTTTACAACCTAATGGCTATTTTGTAACTATCAATTTCTACTTCTTAATCCTTTCCTCAATCCCTCACTGCCCACTCCCTTCTGTCTGGCAACCATCAAAATGTTCTTTGTATCTATGAATTTGTTTCTGTTTAATTTGCTCTTTAGATTCCACATATAAATTAAATCATATGGCATTTATTTTTCTCTGTCTGAGTTACTCTATCCTTTAGATCTATCCATATTGTTGCACATGGCAGGATTTCTTTTTCTTTTTCTTTTTTTTTATGGCCAAGTGTTATTCCAGTGTATCACTTCTTTATCCATTCATCCAATGATGGACACCCAGGTTGCTTTCATACTTTGGCTATTGTAGATAATGTTTGAATGAACAAATAAATCTACATGTCCTTTCAAAGTAGGGTTTAGGCTTTGTTTGGAATTTTTTCAGATAAATATCTAGAAGTGGGATTACTGGGTCTTTCTTTGTCTTTTGTTATAGCCTTTGTTTTAAAATCTATGTTGTCTGGTATAAATATTGCCACCCCAGCTGTTTGTTGTTGTTGTTGTTATTGTTTTTGTTTACACGAAATGTCTTTTTCCATTCTTTTACTTTCAGTCTGTGTGTCTGTGTGTGTTTTATCTAAAGTGAATCTCTTATAGGCAGCATATGTAAAGGTCCTGTTTTCTTATCCATTCAGCCACCTTATCTTTTTATTGGCGCATTTAATCCCTTTATATTTAAAGTAATTTTGATAAATATGCAGTTATGACTATTTTATTATTCATGTTTTTGATTCTCCTCCTCTTTCTTCTCCTTCCCCTCCTCCTCCTCCTCTTTCTTCTCCTCATTTTCCTCCTCTTCCTCGTCCTACTACTTCTTCTTCTTTCATACCAATTCTTTTTGGCCTGCAAAGTTTCTGCTGAGAGATCAGTTGACAGTCTTATGGGAACTCCCATGCAGGTAACTAACTGCTTTTCTCTTGCTGCTTTTAAGATTCTCTTTTTCTTTAACCTTTGACATTTTAATTATGATATGTGTTGATGTAGGCCTTTTTGGGTTCATCTTGTTTGGGACTCTCTGGGACTTCCTTTTGCCAGGTTAGGGAAGTTTTCAGTCATTATTTCTTCAAATAGGTTCTCAATCTCTTGCCCTCTCTCTTCTCCTTCTAGTATCCCTATGATGCAAATATTGTTACACTTGATGTTGTCCCAGAGACTTCTTAAACTATCCTCATGTTTTTTGATTCTTTTTTCTTTTTGCTGTTTTGATTGGGTGTTTTCTGCTGCCTGTGTTCCAAACTGTTGATTTGACCCTCTACTTCATCTAATCTACTATTGACTCTTTTAATTGTATTCTTCATTTCAGTTATTGCATTTTCCATTTCTGACTGGTTCTTTTTATGTTTTCTATCTCCATATTTATGTTTTTATTCCTTGTTAAAGTTCTCACTGAATTTATCTACTCTTCTTCTAAGTTCATTGAACATCTTTATAACCAGTATTTTGAACTCTGCATCTGATAGATTGCTTATCTCCATTTTGTTTAGTTCTTTTTCTGGAGCTTGGTTTTGTTCTTTCATTTAAGACATGTTTCTTTAACTCCCCATTTTGGTTGCCTCCTGTATTGTTTCTATGTATTAGGTAGGACTTCTATGTCTCCTGGTCATAGTAGCTGGCCTTATGTAGTAGGTGTTCTGTGGGGACCAGTGGCACAATCTCCCCGTCACCTGAGCACGGTGTTCCAGAAGTGTTCCTTGTATGGGTTGTAGTTGTAGTTGAGCCTTAGTTGCTCTTTGCACATCATCAATCCTAAGGCTGCTTGGCCATGAGGACTGGCTGGTGACTACAGTGGAGGAGCTGTTGTTCAGGTGCTGACCCTATGGAGTAGGATTTGCTTTAGCAGGGCTCTGATTCCTGACAGTCTGCTCTTTAGGTATCTTTCCATTGAATGAGGCTTCAAGTGGTTCTCTGGCTTGTTCTGAAGCAGGTTACAAGGCACGCTGGCCCCAGGGGGATGGACACTACCCAAGTCAAGTTCAGCCACAACCTGTGCCCTGCCTAGGGCCACCTGACATGAGCCACCAAATAATCTGCAGATGGTTGCCACCTATGCTGGGCTTAGAAGTGTTTTGAGAGCTTAAGCCATGAACCAAGGCTGGCTGCTGCTAGTGCTAGGTATGGGGTGGCTAAGCAAGAGGTATTGGGCATGCTGAGGGGAAATGCTGCTTGTTTGGGGTTTGTGAATCTTTGAGAAGTTTTAGAAATGTCCTCAGCCTGAGTCAGGAGAGGTCATTTGTATGTAAAAGCCACTGGAAATGGCTTTGGTGGGTCAATAATTTGCGTGAGGTGGAGTCTCAAGGAATCACAGGGATGGGGGTGGAGATCAGCTTAGCCAGGTTGTTGGAGACTCAGATATGATGCCCACCTGCATTTGCATAGTGGGTAGAGGGAGGGCTCAACAAAGAAATGATGGATTCTGCCAGTACCTCTGTCTCAAAGAAAGCTGCCACTTCAGCCTTACCCTGCATCCAGACAACATAGTTCCTCTCTGTATATTCCTAGCATCCCCCAAGCTGCTGCCCCAGTGCTAAAGCTCAGAGAAAGTTAGTTCATCAACCAAGAAGTTCATGTGCAGCCCTTTAAGAGGGGCACCTGATATTCCAGCCACCCTTGCTCACTCAGCCACAATCTCCACTGGTTTTTATAGCCAGAAGTTGTGGGGACTGCTCTTTCTGGCACAGGAACTCTATACTGGGGAGTCTGGTATAGGACTGGACCTCTGCAGTAAAGATATCCCTCTTGATTTTTAACTGCCACAGGCGGGTGTAGGACCAGCTTGTTCTACATCTCTGCCCCTCCTATCAGTCTCCATGTCTTCTTCTGTATGTCCTTAGTTGTAGGACTTCTGTTCAGCTTATGTAATTATTTTTCTTGATATATATTCCTTCAAATGGTAGTAAATTATTACCATCATGTATTATTTTAATAGAGTACTTTTTTTTTAGTTTGTTCCACTGGTTCTTAGAATTCCAAATTATATTTTGTTCAATTATAGATGATATGTTAACAAAAAAATATTTTCTCAATTATTTTTTCAAGAAAACAACCAGAACCATGAAGTAATTTTATAGTTTATCTTATTAGTTTTCTCTGTTTTATCAAAATCAGCAAACTTCTTCAAAAACAAATATAAGCAGAAAATGTGACATGTCAAATATAAGACATTCAAGCAAAGAACAAATTCCTTTTAATTTTGAACAAGAAATTAAACAATGCCAACTAATAAATTAGAGTTCACCTTTTATTAAAATAAATCAGCTAAAATAATTTTATAAATTGACATACTAATAATTATTACGTATGTGTTAAAATAGAATGATAGAAATTGCTTAACTTTGAAATATTCAGGTAAATCTCAGAAGTTACTCTCACATTAAGCCATCAGCTATCGATATCAGCTTCCCACTAGACTTCAACTATAAACTCTCATTAAAAACAACTGAGGTCAGTTGCCAAAAAGCACTAACAATATTGAAAATAGTCTGATAGGTGTCTTAATACCAGAGTTTATTATTAATTATACGTCACACTGTATCATATGTTATATTCATTATCCCAGTCTGCATGGCCTTCTTCTTTTTGGACTGTATTGATTCTACCTAAGGTATCCAATAAGTCACTGGTCACTTCTGTATAACCAGCCAGTCTTACGTGCCCTTGATATTCCTGAACTTGAACGAAATTCACACTTCAGGCCATAGGATTTGGCATTTTGAACAGCTACCAAAGATCCAAATAATGCAAACTGAAAATTTAGGAGAGTTAAATTTTTCCAATTGGAAACAAGAGACAGGAAAGAGCATCCAAATAAGTCCCACCTCCTCCCTCCATTAAAGGAACTGCTTGAGATGTTTGTTCATGTAGCTCTCTTGAGACCTTCAACACGCCCAGCTGAGGCACCTGCTAAGGAGCTATGGCTGTGAAGCAGTGGTCAGTGTGGGAATGTATGACTTTGCACAACTTTGCAACCTTCATTATCTCACTTTTTCATACCTCTCTCTTGTCCTGGGTTCCTGCAGCCCAAACAATCCTTGCCTTGAGCTCTGATTTCTAGAGAATTTGTGATGAAACACACATAAAGCTGGATTGAGAAATACACAATTAGGCATTTTGAATTTGATACTTCTGGCTGTGTACTATGAAACAATTTTCTTGAATGAAAGATTTGTCTATATCCAGATTTAAATATTCAGGAAGGTATTAACTGGGTAATTGGGCAAGTGTGCTGCTAACCTGTAGGTCAACCATAATTAGTTATGATTATACATTTTACTGAGAAAGAGAAAAAGAGAGAGGGAAAACCTGTGAAAATACCTGTACTATTGTGGAATAGGGGAAGAGGGCAAAAAGTACTGACAGTAGCACACTGGGTTAAAAATGGAATAATTACCACCACAAAATTGTAAAGATGGAAGAGGAAGCATGAATAACTCTGATACAAGAACATGTTGGCTGGAAATTCTGATTTATTTTCAGAAAGACAGATATCGGGAAATAAAAATTCTAAAATATGTCATCTTAGATGACTAGTAGAAATTTTTTGGAAACTTAGGAATAAATTGAGAGCTGAGCAAATAAATTTGCCCTTGTAGCTTAAAGTAGGATATATTTACAGAAGAAGAAACAAGACACAGAACAATCCATACTATATATGATGGGAGATACAAAATTTGAATATAGTACATTATTTTGGAAGATGTCTTAAAAGGAAAAAAAAATCTCATTATGGGGGTATTGAACTGAGAAACATGGTAATAAAAGTGGTATTTATAAGATTTAGAAGCAGAAAATAATTCTGAAAATTATAAATAGCCAAAAGAAAATTTCAGAAAGAAGTTTGGCATCTGCAACAGATTACAAGACAAGACATTTATGAAATAGGGGTTGAGAGTCATAGAGAAAACTGAATAACCTTGAAAAGCAACAGGATAAGAGTGAAAAACAGTAATATGTTATAAGGAAGGACTGCAAGGAAATTAAAGTGCAACAGCAGTCCTGAGTAGAAGTTATAATGCAGAAAGTTGAATCAGTGGTATACAGGATATGTTTTAACAACTTTCCTGGTCATCAAAGGAAAAGGAAAAAAAATATTCAAAATAAGAAGAAATAAAATGACAGATAACTAAGAGAAATACTGGAAAACCAACATATTGAAAATTGCAATGTCAAAAGAATAAACTAGAACACATAAAAATAATGCAGAAATTGGTGATAAAATATGAAAACAAATCTTCAAGACATAGAAAAACTGTGATACAAATTGAAAGAAGGCCACTTCATTCCCAAAAATCAAATGCAGAGGTACTTAAAAAGATTTGGATTAATGTTTTGACCATTAAAAATAAAAACTACTCATTTTTTAATTGAATTGTTTGGGGTTTTTTTGTTGTTGTCGAGTTGTACAAGTTCTTTATAAATTTTGGATATTAACCCCTTACCAGATGTATTATTAGCAAATATCTTCCCCCAAACAGCTGGTTGGCTTTTTGTTTTGTTGATGGTTTTCTTGGCTGTACAAAAATAATTAGTTTCATTTAGTCCCATTTGTTTATATTTTTCTTTTGTTTCCCTTGCCCGAGAAGATATATCTGAGAAGAAATTCCTTTTAATAATATGAGAGAGTTTACTGCCTAGGTTTTCTTCTAAAAGTTTTATGGTTTCAGGTCTTACATTTAAGTCTTTAAACCATTTTGAGTCTATTCTTGTATATGGTGTAAGAAGATGGTCCAGCTGCTGCTGCTGCTGCTGCTGCTGCTTCTTTTTTGCATGTATCTGTCCAATTTTCCCAACACCATTCATTGATAAGACTGTCTTTACTTCACTGTATATTCTTATCTCCTTTGTCATATATTAAGTGAGCGTATAGGCATGGATTTATTTCTGGGCTCTCTTTCTGTTCCATTGATCAATGTATCTGTTTTTATGCCAGTACCATGCTGTTTTGATTACTTTAGACTTGTAGTGTAGTTTGATATCAGGCAGTGTGATACCTCCAACTTTGCTCTTATTTCTCAAGATTGCCCTGTCTGTTTGAGGATTTGAATGGCTCCATACAAATTTTAGGATTGTTTGTTCTAGCTCTCTGAAAAATGCCATTGGTATTTTGATAGGGATTGCATTGAACTATAGGTTGTTTTGGGTAGAATGGCCATTTTAACAGTGTTGATTCTTCCTACCCATGAACAGGGTATATGCTTCCATTTATTTATATCTTCTTCAATTTCTTTTTTAATGATTTATAATTTTCTGCAAACAGGTCTTCTACCTTCTTGGTTAATTTGATTCCCAAGTATTTTATAGTTTTTGACACAATTGCAAATGGGATTGTTTTCTTTATTTCTCTTTCTGAAAGTTCACCATTAGTGTATGAATATTTATTTTGTAACCTGCTACTTTACTGAATTAATTGATCAGTTCTAACCATTTTTTGGTCGACTCTTTATGGTCCTCTATAATAGTATCATGCCATTGGCAAATAACGAGAGTTTTACCTTTTCCTTTCCAATTCAGATGCTTTCTATTTTTCTTTCTTGTTTATTCTGTGGCTAAGACTTCCAATACAATGTTGAAGAGGAGTGGTGAAAGTGGGCATCCTTGTTTTGTTCCTGATCTTAAGGAAAATGCTTTTAGCCTTTGCCCATTGAGTCTGACATTAGCTGTAGGTTTGTCATATATGGCCTTTATTATGTTGAGGTATGTTCTCTTACTCCCACTTTGCTGAGAGTTTTTATCATAAGTAGATGCTGGATTTTTTTCAAATGCTTTTTCTGCATCTATTGATATGATCATATGTTTTTTATCTTTTGTTCATTAATGTGATGTAGCACATTAATTGATTTGTGGATATTGAACCAACCTTGTGTCCCAGGAATAAATCCAACTTGATCATGGTGTATATTTTTAATGTATTGCTGAATTCAGTTAGCTAATACTTTGTTGAGGATTTTTGCATCAACGTTCATAAGAGATATCAGCCTATAGTTTTCTTTTCTTGTAATGTTTTGCCTGGTTTTGGAATCAAGGTAATGGTGGCCTCATAAAAGGAGTTAGGGAGCCTTCTCTCTTCTTGAATTTTTTGAAATACTTTGAGAAGAATAGGTGATAACTCTTCTTTGAATGTTTGGTAAAATTCACCTATGAAACCATTTGGCCAGGACTTGATTTTGGGGGAGGTTTTTCATTGCTGGTTTGATTTCATCAGTGGTAATTGGTCAGTTCAGATTTTCTGTTTCTTCTTGACTCAGTCTTGGGACATTGTATGTTTCTAGAAATGTGTCCATTTCTTCCAGTTGTCCAATTTGTTGGCATATAATTGCTCATAGTATTTTCTTATGATCCATTGTATTTCTGTGAGTCTGTGGTTATTTCTCCTCTTTCATTTCTAATTTTATTGATTTGAGATCTCTCTCTTTTTTCTTTGATGAGCCCGGCTAAGGGTCTGTTTATTTTGTTTATCCTTTCAAAGAACCAGTTCCTGGTTTCATGAATCTTTTGTATTATTTTTCTAGACTCTATTTCATCTATTTCTGCTCTGATATTTATTATTTCCTTCCTTTTATTCACCTTGGGCTTTGTTTGCTGTTCTTTTTCTAGTTCTTTTATTTGTAATATTAGATTATTTATATGAGCTTTTTCTTGTTTCTTGAGGTAGGGCTGTATTGCTAAGAATTTCCCTCTTGGGACTGCTTTCACCGTGTGCCGTAAATTTTGAGTTGTTTAAATTTCATTTGTCTTTAGGTATCTTTTGATTTCGTTGATCTCACATTTGAAAAGATGCTCAAGGTCGCAAATCATCAGAGAAATGCAAAATAAAACCACAATGAGATATCACTTCACACCTGTCAGAATAGCTATCATCAATAAATCAAAAAACAGCAAATGTTGGCAAGGATGCGGACAAAAGGGAACCCTCATACATTGTTGGTAGGACTGCAAATTGGTACAGCCGCTATGGAAAACAGTATGGAGGTTCCTCAAAAAATTAAAAATGGATATATCTTTTGATCCAGCAATTGCGCTCCTAGTTATTTATCCAAAGAAAACAAAAACAATAATTTGTAAAGATCTATGGACTCCAATATTCATGGCAGCACAATTTACAATAGCCAAGATATGGAAGCAGCCTAAATGCCCATCGACAGATGATTGGATAAATAAATTATGCTTCGTATATACAATGAATATTACTTAGCCATAAAAAAAAAATGAAATCTTACCATATGAAACAACATGGATGGACCTAAAGGTTTTTATGCTGAGTGAAATAAGTCAGACATAGAAAGATAGATACCATATAATTTCACTTATATGTGGAATCTAAGGAACAAAAAGAACAAATTAATAAAAAACAGACTCACAAATATAGTGGACAATTTGGTGACAGGCATAGGAAGAGGGATTGGGAGGCCGGGAGAATGGGATGAAGGATTAAGGAAGTACAAATTAGTAGTTGATAGTTGAGCACAAGGATGGGGATCACGGAACAGGGAATGCAGTTAGCATTAATATGATGGCTATGTGGAGGGCCAAGAGAGGGAGGGAGCAACTGGGAGAATCATTTTATGAACAATATAGATGTCTAGCCAATGTACTGTATACTTGAAATTAATTTAAATAAATAAATTTATTAAAAAAATAAAAACTATTTAATCACAACTTGTGAGAAAAGTGGATTACATACAAAGAAACAAAACAATTTAGCATTTAACCTCTCCTCAACAACATCAAATTTCTGAATATTATGGAATAATACCTAATAAATTTTACTGGAAAAACAATCATAACCCAAGATTTTTGTAAATAATAAAGTTGTAATTTTTAACACAGGCAAGAAAAAATATTTTCAGATTTTAAATGCACAAAATAGGCAAAAATATGATGTTGAAATTGCATGAAGATTCCTTCCAGTTGACAAGAGATAAATGAAAATAGTTTAAAAATTGCAAGGACATCGTGTGCCAATTATTAAGCTTGTCTCTCAAGCTTTCTATAAGCAGCTTTGTGTTCTGGAGATGGGGCTGCGAACCACATTTCTTCTTTGCAAGGTAGCTTCTTAGCTGATAATACCAATAGAAAAGGCTATAGGGAGACAGAGAGATAGGAACAGAGAACAAGGTCTTCATATTTGTTTATTGTTCCTGTCGATACCTCTCAGAAACATCCTTCACCTCAGAAAGGGCAGTGGAGTCCACTTGCCAGCTTCTTTTCATACTCCCACATCAGCCACATTGTATCACAGAGGGACCCTTCTCAAAGGTTTGGATCTATCATTGGTAGAATCTTTCTCTGAACAAATGGAGCACTACCAGCTGCCAGGCATGCCATGTCCTCAGAAGGCAGAGTCTTAGCTCTGCTGGTTAGGATTTGCCAACATCTTTTTGTTCTCCCTGCTTAGGATTGGTTGCTGTTTCCTATCAATATTAACTCATGTTGCCTCAGTGTTCTTTTTTATTTTTTAGTCTTCTAGTGTCTGTTAAACTAATTTTCCTATATTACATTTTTCTCGGTTAAAATAATTAGCAGAATTTCTATGTTCCTGACTGGATTTTGACTAATATAGTACTTGCTATCACAGTAGAATTGGATTGGATTCTTGTATCATTGATCTTGAATTCAGTGCTGAGTTTCTTGCCAATTTGATATGTGTATAAGGGGGCATCATAATGAAGCAAATTATTATCTATTATTAACTGTAATAAGAGCTTGCTGAGGAAGCATTTTAGAGAACCAAGTGGCTGCTGAAGTTGACTGTTATGGAAATAATAATGGCTATAGAATGACAGAGTTGGAGAGCTATATTGGGGAAGTTACAGAAAGAAAATGACAACCTCAGAACTTTACATCCTTATTTCCAGCCAAGGTCAGACAAAAAGAGAACTTCTGTGTGGTTCTAAAAGAAGCTTTGTTTCTTATAGTTATAGAATCAACCTCATTGAAAATCAAACTCAAGATTTAATTGGTCTTATTGAACAATTGCAATATAAAATTAATTCAAATTTGTTAAGCTTTTTATGTAAAAGTTTGGGCAATGATTGGCAATGGATAAAACCCTGATATTTGGAATGGGGAGATATGGCAGACTCAGAGGAAGTGAAGAATTCTGAACATCCTAAGGCTCTCTGGGTTTCCCTTACCAATAGTAGCTATCTGTGCTTCCATATAATATGAGGATATTAGTCTTTTGTTGTGTAAATGCCCAGTAGTGAGTTCCTTTTGGGCAACTGGGAAATTATAAGCAGAAACCTAATTTTCTGAAGATCCATTCCAATCCTTTCTGTTGTTTCTAGGTATATAAAAAGAGTCAGATCTCAGTATATTCCAGGAAGATAAATGCAAAGCCTAATTTGGGAGAAAATAACTTAAACTGCAAAAGAATTGAAAGATTGTGTGTGTGTGTGTGTGTGTGTGTGTGTGTGAGAGAGAGAGAGAGAGAGAGAGAGAGAGAGAGAGAGAGAGCGAGAGAGCGAGCAGCAACCTTGGAAATATGTATGGAAATGAATTCTAAGGGTATTGGACCAAGAAAGAAAAGGATATAATGTTGGATTGGACCAAATTTATTGACATGAGTACATTTATTAGCAATTCTGAATTTAATGAGTCATCTTGTGAGCTGAATATGGCTAAAACAGCTTTGCTTGTTTAGATGATTTATCATGTATGGTTTATCCACCTTTCTTCACCACATCCCTTAAGAGGGTACAGAGGACACTCTTTTCATTAAAGAAATAAGAAAGATACTGATGGGAGGGGTGTGTATTAGTGTTCATTAAAGTTTGTGATTCCTACGGGGATGATGGGATCTCAGAGTAGTAGAGGCCAACTGGCAGTACTTACCTACTACAAAGAGAAGGGCATGTGACATCATAGGCAGCAGGCGTGAAAAAGTAATGAGAATGTTTTGGTCTACAAGGATCTTTGGTAGCAGCTAATTGATCAGTATTCTTAAGAATGAATGGATGGACAATTTATTAAAGTAGTACTTGATTTGAATCTATAGAAAAAAAGCTCCAGACCTGGTAGCCAAAAATCTGATTTAAGCTCCACAAGAGCAGACTTAGCCTTTTAATCTCTTCCCAGAGATAACTATGTTCATAGTACAAGAATCCCTAGACTGAAGAATAGTCGGGTCTCCCAGCAACAATGCCACAAATATATATATTGAATCTTCCATCAAGCTTGCCCCACATTGCAGTAGCAGAGGGGAACCGTCTCACTGCTAAGAAACTCTGAACAAAAGCTCCTGCCAGTTTACGGACATAGAGAGCTGGGGAGGGAGAGAGAGAAAAGTGACGAGGAGTGACAAAGTATTGAGTCAGAGTGAAAAAAAGTGACTCAGCCAACTAACCCCCTTCACCCTCCTCAATGATGACTGTTGAGCTAAGAGTACAGATAAACATATAAGCATGGACTTATCTGAGGAGCCTGGGGGCCAGCAACTCCCTCCAGAAAACTGTTATGCACTGGCTGTGCATCAAGTCTGGCATGGAAATAGAATATTTCCCCCTTGTGATCTGCCCATCAGAGCCTTTATCATAGCCTATGGTAGGGCCTAAAAGATCTTCTCAGACAGCAATATTAGTCTTCCCAGTAGAGATGAGCTAGGCACCTGGTTGCAGGTTTATTATATTGTATATGTCTTCCACCTTAGTTAGGACAGAGATCCATCTTCATTAGAATATCCACTTATTTTGGATACGGATTTTTTTTCCTTGCTCACAAAGCTTCTACTAGTACCATTTATCAATGGTCTTATGAGTGCTGTATTCATTATCATGGCACAAGCAACATTGCTCTTGGCCAAATGACTCATTTCACAGTAAAATAAATGTGGCAATGATTCAAGTATATGGAACTCCTTAGCATTACCATGAGCCCATTAACCCAAAAACAGTATAATGGAATGGAATGGTCTCCCGGAGATCAAGTTATGACACTACTGGGGTGGTAGCAGCTTGACATTTTGGGGGATCTAGACATAGCAATAGCATTGACTGGATGTAGGAAATAGTAATGAATATTAATAGCAATTAAAGGTTGAAATGATAATATTATAAATCTGCTTTAAAACTAAATGTAATAATTTGTTTTTAATAAAAATCTATATTATTTAAAAAATTTTAATGCCTAAAATCAGTACTAGAAATACTAGTAATATCATCAAAGCTTAAGTAGTGCGTATGTGTGAGGAGTAGTTATTGGGAAAGAACTAAAATTTTCCAAATTAAAGAGGACTTGAACATTTTTTGAGGTTGACAGTTAAATGTTTTAAAATGCTCTTGAGAACTTTTGTATCTTCTAGAAAAATTAAAATCAGGACACATTTTCAAAAGCATCGTAGAAATTTAAAAAAAAATAAAAATAAAAATGCTCATATAAATGACAGAAATAATAACAAGTAACTTTGCAACTTGAGAATATAAAAGATTAACATAACTCAAGGTATAGCCCTATAAATTACAAAAGAAATTGAATTTGACTTGCCAAATCTATTCTAAGGTTTCATTTTTAAAATTAAATTCAACTACATGTGGATCCTGGTTGAGACATTTTAAGACACACATACACAATTATAAGTAACATAATAGTCAAATTAAGCAAGCATAATCAAAACCAGAACATGTGTTGATATTACACTGAAAGTATAATATATCATTTGGGACAAAGAGTAACTCTGTTTTGTAAAGAGTATAATTCAAATTAAGACATGACTATCATGAACCATTTCATATCAAAGAAAATATATAAATTAATATACATTCATAAAATGATACATGCATCACATTCATGTATATATTAATATTACAATAACATTAATGTAATATGTAATATAATAATATATTAATTCCAGTCACTTTAGCTGCTTCCAACTTGGCTTGAACTCTGGCTCCTGTGCTGGGAAACTGGGAAATGATCCCTAGGCAGAGAGCTGGAAGAATCACGTGATCACCTTGAGAGATTCTCTTCTTTCAGATATAGTGCCCTTATGATGATTACCGTCCAGTGCTTAAAAGAACTGCTTCATATATTTTGTTGTTTCATAGTTTGTGTGTCTGTGTATGTGTGTGTCAAAACATGTTCAGTACAAGCTGCTCTATTCTAGCTGAACCAGATAATTACCATGAGAAAAATTAAATTTTCTTTTCTTTTTCTTGCTTACTGGCATTTTTCTTATTGAACACATGTAATATTTGTAACTATATGTTTTAAATTACTTCAAAATGATGTTATTTGAACCATGAAAGAAAATAAAACATCCCATTAAATTTCACAAAAATTAGAGAACATGTTTTCTGAGAAAACATTGTAGCCTCATTAGGGTGTATTTTTATTTTTAAGTTTTGAATTTTGCTAAACTAGACTAGAACTTGAAATGTATTTTTTTTAAAAAATAGAAAGGAATAAAGAACAATATACACTGATGTTTAACCAGTACCTAATCTATGTAACTTAAAATTTTCTAATTCTTTGACTTTTAAGGTTTAAAATTTTAAGAATTAATACATAATAATAAATATATTCTGAAATACTAATAAGGGTAATGATTTATAAATTGACGTACATTGTTTATTGAGAACTTACCATATGTTAGGCATTATGATACACACACACACACACACACACACATATTTACATATAAATATAAATACTATCTATATGTGCATTATTATTTTAATCCTTATTACAGCTACGATACCAGTTTTATTTTCATGAGGAAACAAGCTCACTGCAGCTAAGGAAGCTTCTGGAAATCCTTTCCTTTGATAAAGTAAATTTCTGGACAAATATTAGAACTGATATCTTTAGGTGCTCCTGCACATAAGAGGATGAAGAGTAAGGTCACTCAGAATAAAACTTCCAGCTCACATTCAAGGTGTTCCTGTTATGTAATAGATTTCAATACACCAAAATAGAAGATTCCCTATATTTACACCTAGCAGAAGTACAAAAGGGCTTTAATTGATTCTTAAGTTTAGGTATTAACACAGTGACTATACACATTTTTCTATTATTTTATCCTCAATATACTTTACAGGTGGCCTTGATTATTTTATTTGTTACAAGCTAGACAGTTTATGACTATACCTTAGCATGAAAAATATGCTTTGGATGCTAAAACCACATTACAAACAGAACAGAAGTACCAGTCTTTTAAAGCAAATTTGTTGTCCAGAGTGTATTGATAAATATCTCCACATGTGAAAAAGTCAACAGTTATTTGGACAAGGACAAGTTGAAAAAGAGTTCCAGAGGTGACTGTATAGAGAAACTTTAATGCATAAAACCATCTCAATCAATGGGAAACTTTAAATATACAGTTCCCAATGAAGAATTATTAAAATTATTTCTGTTTTTTTTTTCTAGCAGAATGAAAAAAGCATTAAAGAAAATAATCTTGAGTATTTTTAAAGCCTACATGAATTGGACAATTATTGTAATTCTATGACATACTATTATGGCCAATATCATTTTACTAGTGATGAAATTGAGAATTAAAGGTTATTAATGATGTACTTGAGTTACACACCTTGTAGAAATAGAGCTAAGAGCTGGGTCCAGGTAGACTGACTTTCAAGCTTTTAACCACTATACTGTACTGCCTTGAAACTCACTAAATAAAGGAATTGATATGTTAAACCATTTGTTTTGTTTTGTTTTGTTCTGTTTTGTTTTTTTAGTAATTCCTTTACATATAAACTGAGATAAATTCTAACAGTGTTGGTGGGGGGAGCAATCTAGTTATAAGGTTTTCAATTTTTGGTAAATATATTTTAGGCAATTATTTGCTAAGCCTTCCCCCGCCCCCTGTTGGCACTTTGCTCTTATTTCTAGCCTCATTTCTTACTACACTGTCCTACTTTGAGTCCTCTGAGAGCTTCATGGAACCTGTTCTCACAAAAGCATAGAAAGGGATCCTAGTTAGTCTTGATCTGTTCCTGTTTTAAAGGTGTTTTAGATTTGAAAACTTTCAATTATGTCATGAATTGGGAACCCTCTCTTAGGATTAGAAGAGAAAAAAAAAATACAGCGATTTTACTTTTTTATTCTTAAAAGAAGAAAGAAAGAATAAAATTATTATTTTTCAATTAAAGGCTTTACCTTGGCCTAAGGAGTTAAGATATTCAGTCTCCCAAGAATTTGGCTTCCCAGGAGTGAGAATGTAAATTTAAGCTATGAAGTTCACTTGAATTAAAGGAAATTAGTAAAATGTATAATTTTGCTGGGTTTATATCATTTCATTTTGGTATGAATTTAGTTATTTGCAAATTGCATGCTTTCTTTGCACATAGTCACACAATCATTTCCTTTAAATTAACTGAATATTTGATAGTTTTGCATCATGACAGCAGTTGTTTAAATTAAATTAATCCAATTCATATTCCATTGATTCATTTGGGAAACAAGAGAATCACTTGCAAATGAAAAGCAAAATGTAAGGGAAGCATTATATACTAACTAAGGTATTAGACTTTTTTTTTTTTTTAAGCTATATTTGGATATCAGAGTGCTTTTATTTCTCTGCCTAGGTACGTGGTCTTTGATCACATTTTCCTATTTGTTGCATTCAGCCATAATCTACGAACCTCCTCAAATTTCTCCTTCCCTAGGCTTTTCACATCTCACCCCTAGTTCCTAACCTAAACCCGGCAGAGGCACGTGAAAAGTAAGTCTTTTAATTAATTAGCCTTGCCATTTTCCAAATCTTGGGATTAGTAGCATGTGACATAATACGTCATCCACATTTGGACATTTTGTCTAGGGCAAATGCTGAATGGCCTGGTATTCTGGGATAATAGGCAAAATAGGAACTGTCCTGGTGATTAGATTATATGTTGTTTCCAAGTCTCAATTCTTTCCATCTGTACCATGCTAGCTTAATCCATTAACACTGAGTTTTTGCCTTGAGCTTTACTCTCAAATTTAGTCTAGTTGCCCTTTATGTTCAGTGCCCAAATCCTGCTGAGAGCCTCAACCTAAGAGTTTGACATCTTGCCTTAAACTCAACTGTTTTCTGCTTTTGCACTAAAACTTTATATTTAAAGACCAATTCAGAGCCTGAGACCTTTCCTCTCTGACTGGCACCTTTCTGAGGCTCAGAGCACTGCATATCCTGGTTTCTGTTATTATTTTTACTCTGTAAATTTTCTGGGAATGTGCTGTCTCATCCAAAATCCATAATACTGACTACTTTCTTAATGCACGTGTTCCCATGCTCCTGGATCTTTGAGATTTTTTATAGCTGTATTTGTGGGGTAAGACTCTTTAGGTAGTTATTTCCTTAATTTTTATCCATCATTTTTGAGTAAGTCTACGTCAAATATTATTCATTCTCCTATACTCCTTTCATGGCCTATGTAGCCCTGAGAGGACCATCATTCTGCTCAGCGGAGTGACCAATTTTACCAAGGACCTTCTATGTCCACAAGACTGTGGCAGACATAATTTGGAATATAGAGATTAATATATATTTGCTCATGTGGATGAATATATAGACATTGGAAGCAAGGATTCATGACAACTGTGCCACTTCAGTCAAGAGAATAAAGAGAACCAAATGAGAGAGTAGTTAAACATTTGGAATTGATTTTATAGAGCAAACCTTCAAAAATTTAAGTGAAAATCAACTTGTTGGAAGACTTTGGAAGTACTAGGTGTATGGAAGAAAGAGCTATGTACTTATAATACTCTTGGCTGCTGGCCTTTTCAGGACTGAGGCCCTAATTCCCCAGGTGCTGAGTTGTATTGGAAGCTGACAGCTTTCAACTGACTCCCTTTCTGGAAATAACTTGATTGAAGAAAGCCACTTTCCCAGGAGCATGACCTTGGTTAAGGATACTCTCTTTAATGAAGTTCAGTTCCCATACCATGACAGCTTAGTGGGAGAATGTCTTTGCCGTCTAGCCTCGGTTTGGGATACCTCTAGCTCCAGAGTAATTCTAGTTTCAGAGTTCCTGTAAGATTGGCTCAGAACTCTGTCACAACGATTTTGCAGCCGAAACCCTCTTTCCTTTCAGTCTGCTTCATTTTACTCCCTTATAGGTAGGTGTTAGAGGAGAGCATTGATTTACAGATTTATTGGTAAATTTATTTTTACCAGATTTATTTTTACCTTGAGGGGTACTTGGATGTCTGACTGTGACGCTTGGCCAAGATAAGGGCAATGGGATTTACTACTTGCTGTTAAAAAATATCTGAGATTTCTCTGACAACACATAGGGGTCAGTTTTTTTGTTGTCGGTCTCCAAATTGCTTAACTGGTTAAACAGCCTGGTTTGACTACATGACCAGAGAGACATAAAAACATTATTGGGAAATTCTACTTTGAGATCTTGCAATGACAAAGATTTCTCACACAGATCTTTGTCCAATTCAGATACAAAGCATGGTGTTTGTGTGTATAAAGACCCATGGGAGCTAGCTTCTGGATGTCTTTTTTTTTTTTTTTAATCCTAACACTTGCCTGTGCTCTGTACCTTACAGCACTGTACTTTTAGCCTTAAAATTAAATTCTTACATGAATATGCTTTGTGAAATCTGAGTGCTTTATATAGCCTATAAATGGGAAATCTTTGCAATTCTTCTGTAAACTTCCCAGATATAGATCTTAGTCTCAGGCTCTGTTTCTCAGGAAATCTTGACCTACAAAAATAACAAAATTTGAAAAGTGTACTAATCAGATCAGCTCCAGAGTTTTCAATAGTAGGAAAGTGGAGATGGCTTAAATAGGGTTTTTAAATATCTTTTCTTCTTCTGTATTTGTTATGGGTTGAATTGTGTCTACCGTCAAATTCATGTGTTAGTGTCCTAACCCCCAGAACCTCAGAATATGACTTTATTTGGAAGCAAGGTCATTATAGGTATAGTTAAGATATCATATTTGAATAAGGTAGACCCAATATGGTTGGCATTTTTATGTAAATAAAAAATGTGGACACACACAGAAATAATGCCATGTAAAGGTGAAAGTAGATAGGGTGATGCAGCAGAAGGCAAGAAATATGACAGCTAGGAGATTAGCAGCAAAACACCACAAGCTAGGAGAGAGACATGGGATAAATTTCTCCTTCACAGTTCTCAGAAGAATTTAAGCCTGCCATTACCTTAATCTTGTACTTCTAAACTTCAGAACTCAGAGACAATAAATTGCTATTGTTTAAGCCACCCAGTTGATGGTACTTTTTTTTACAGCAGCCTTATCAAACTAATACACTCTTTGCTTAAGATTCAAATCTCTAGGAACGGAAATTTTGATTTTTCCCTGAACAAACAAAAACTTAGCTACACCAGAAGGCAGGATAACAAAAGTATCAGAACTGATTTTGAGATTTTAGTCCTAATGATTGGGAAGATGATGATTCCCTTAATTGGAATTTAGAACATTTGAAGTTTAAACAAGTTTTATAGATAACCCGATGTCTTATATATTTGAGTTTGTAGTTGTGATGAAATAAGTGTTAGTAAGGATGTAGAGAAATTGAAACACTTATACACTGATAGAAGACAAGTAAAATGGTTCAGTCACTTTGGAAAAGTCTCTGCCATTTTCTCAAAAGGTTAAGCATAACATTACCTACTTCATGATCCAACTATTCTATTCCTACATATATAACTAAAGAAATAAAAACATATGCCTACACAAAAACTTATAAACAAATGTTCATAGTAACATTATTCATAATTACCCAAAGTAGAAGCAACTCAAGTATCCATCAGTTGAAAAATGGATAAATGAAATATGCTATATCCTTACAATGCAATATCACTTATAATAAAAAGGAATGAAACACTGTTTTTTTTTCTACATGAATGAACCTTTAAACATTAAAAAAAAGTCATTCAGAAAGAATCACATATTATATGATTTCATTTGTATAAAATGTCCAGAATAGGGAAATCTATGGTGATAGAAATTACATTATTGGTTGCTTAGGGCTGAGAGTAGAGGGCAATAAGGACGGGAAATTATGACTAAGGAATATAGATTTTTTTTTTTTGGGTGGAGTTGTGTGAAAATGTAAAATTGTGCTGATGGTTGCACAACTTTGTGCTACACTAAGAACCACTTTGGGTGAACTGTATGGTATGTAAATTATATCTTCATAAAGCTGTTAAAAATTCTACTTAAGTGCAGAGTTGTGGAAAATGATAGCATAGAGAAAAGGTTTCAGGAATGGTGTACAGTTTTATCTGTTTGACACAGGCTCAAAAAGATGCCAAAGGCAAAGTTCCATGTTCCTAATTGAAGGAAGATGTAAAACAAAAACAAAAACAAAACAAAAACAAAAACAAAACAAAAACAAAAATCTCCTAGCAAAAATATACTGCTTGTCTTACTTGATCAGTCTGCTATAACAGAAATATCATCAACTGGATGGCAAATAAACAATAAAAATTTATTTCTTACAGTTATCAAGGCTAGGAAGCCAAAAAGTAAGATGTGGGTTGATCTGGGCCTTGTGAGGGCCCACTTCCTGGTATAGACAACTGTTGTCTGTGTCTTCACATGACAGTAATGGGAGGGAGCTCTCTAGGATCTCTTTTGTAAAGGCACTAATCTCATTCATGAGGATTCTGTTCTCATGACCTAATCACTCCCCATCACCTTGGAAAGGTAAGTTTCAATATATGAATGTTAGGTGGACACAAACGTTCACTTCATAGCATTTCTTTAGTGAAGAATCTCAATAAACATGAAAAAAATGTATCTTTTAAAATAAATGTCAACTGTTTTATATTGAGTTCCCTCCCTCTATTCTTTCCTTAACAGCAACCTAGCCAATTTTTTGCTAATGGAACAGTCTAATTCTTGTATTTAAAAATCAGTCCTTTAAGTTTACAACCTAAATCTCACATCTAGTGCTAAACCATTCTCTTTGACCCTTTCCCCTACACCAGAATATACTGGAGCTATGAAGGAGGGGGTTTTGTCTGGCTCTCAGACATTTCCTATGTCTCCTCCCTTTAACCCATTCTCCACCCCTTTTGACTTCTTCCCTACCACTTCCCTCTACCCTTTTTTAGTAGCCATCTTTGGGATGGTGATGAAGGAAATGAAGAAGAAGTGACTTTGCCATGCTTCAGAGCAGATTCCTTGGTACACAAAGAGCCCCATAGGCTTGCTCTTAGCTCTCTGATAAGGACCTGACTGCAGAAAGGCTGTGAAGTGGCCTTTATTTACCCTTTCTTTGATATCTTTCCAAATACTAGTATTGGCTTCTTTGCCCAAAGGACCATGATTCCCCCTTTCTTGCTACTGTTGAGCCTTGCCCATTATTCTTTATGTTATTTTACTCAAATCCTTAGAAAAAAAATGTAAACTATTTCCACTCTACTCCCAAACCTATGAGTTACTTATGGGCTGTTAGTTGTTACAGGATGTTAACTCTAGAAATTTAGCTTACAGGTTATTACCCACAAAGTACTGTACCTACATTGTTGATGTTTCTTTTTTTTTTTTTGGTTTGTCTTATCTGAGGGGTGTGAAAAATAAATTGTCAAGGACATGAGCAGATATCATCACCTCACTCTTATAGCTCCTCCTTCTTCATAATCTGATATTTTCATCTAGGCAGATGGAAACTGTGCATGTGTACAAGCATGTATACAAGCATGTGTGTTTGTGTTTTCTAATTAATTGCTTCATTCTATAGATTTAAGTCACTTTACCCAGAGAATGGCATGTTGAACACAAAGGCAAACTAAATACTAAATAATTTACTTCTAGTTCTTCCAAACACTACCATACTCTCTGGTGACTGGAGCAGCAGTGGTAATTATATTTGTAGACTTGTCTTTTTTTTTGTCAAAACTGGCAGTGGCTTTTTTGACACCACTAAAAATGATACTGACAGCATGGAGAGCCCTTGGGGTGGTCCATGTGTAACTTTTTAAAAGAAAATAAATGTCACAATACTGTGGAAACAATCATATTTTATGGCACTTAAAATTATATTTCACCAGGCCACAGTAAAAATAACTTGGGACAACAGAAATGATTTTAAGAATATTGTGGGAAACATAGTGAGATAGAAATCATACATTTTTAAGTTCTTTTACTTAGTTCTCTCATGCTAACTCCATAAGGTGTAGCTACCCAATCTATGAGCTGGTCAGGCATGAAAAACTCTCACTTTTCTTTATGCCCTCTCCAAGTAGATAATTTTAGATCCACAATTGATAATTTTTCCAGATGTCAGGCAACACAGATTTTTGGATGACTTTCAGAGCTACAGAGGAAAAGTGGGAACCCACAAGCAGAAAGGGATAATTCAATACCATTTGACTTGAAATTTTGAAGTATGACTCTCACTTAACTACAAGCCAAAGGAGGCCATATGCTGAAAGAGACACACATATGAAAAATGAAAAGGCATTTACTATTTGCATTCTATATACCTGTGGGCAAAAAAACTTTATTTAATGATTGTCTAGTTGACCTGATCATCATGTACAAAACTGGAAAGAGAAACTGAAACTTGTTTCTATAAGTTACATTATTTTTTTACCAAAGTAAAACAAAGAGAATGCCAATCCAGAGGGAGAAATTACATCATGTCATGAAATATACTGAGCCCTTGAAACTGGGACCCACACCAAACTGTTGACCATGTTTTCCAATCAACTGCCCTTCTAACTGCATGTGAAAAGCATGCCTATAATACACACTGGGAAAGGAAGGTTGAAAGTGTGGGCATGGTTATAATAAACCTTGTTGTTTTTAGGGGAAAACACAAACTCAGTCTGCCACTATCACAAATTATGCAGTTGAGTTTCCTATATTTGAAGTAAGTGCAGGGGCCAGTACATCTGAAGAGCAATGGGCAAACCTCACTCCAGGAGAATCACTTTCATGTTCATGGTATCTCTCCAGCCAGATAAGTATCAATAAATCTTTTTTTCATTTTCCAGACTTGAACTCATATATTTTCCTCCTCTTTGGGACCTTAGAAAGTCTATTAACCTCACTTTACCCCAAACCTGGCTCATCATGGCTAAATTGTCCAATATAGTTCTAACTGATCTTCTTCTGTTTTTTTTTTCTCTCTCAATCTTTCTTTTCCATCTTATATATCAATAACAGATAGATTAATTTTTCTAAACTTTATTGGTCTTAACACTCTCATGCTTAAGAATCAAAGATGGCTCTTTGTTGTCCATCAAATCAAGTCTAGTCACTTTATCTTGGCACTTTACCTTTCAGTGGTCTCCCTATATCCCCGAGCACTCTCTACACTTCCATCTTCATCCTATTCCGAACATTTCAAGGTCTTTCTCACTTCTTCCCCCATTCCACCATCACCTGATTGCTTCCCATCCACTTTGCTCCCTCCTGTAGTGTTTATCAACTGTAGTGAATCAACATTTCTCTTCCCCCCAGAAAGTCTGATATGCCCCTTATCCCCTCACCCATGAAGAATCATAGTTTTTGTTTATCCTACTAGCCAGGGATCTGTAAAACTTCAACTTTCTTGATTTGTATCATGAAAGCAAAAATCATTTATTTTTTTTTAAATTGTTATAATGTTGAATACGTATTTTTTCAACTAACACCCATCTTTTCCACATCAAAACAGTATATTGTCCCTCCTTTAAAAATCACAAACATACTTAAGTTCTATACTCCTCTCATGGCAACATAATCTTAACCTTTTCTAAGTGCCGTCTTTAACTATTTTTTCTTCCTTGAAATCCTATGGCACTTATAGAAGATACATGTTTGTACATTTCTCGTGTGTTATTTTTAGTTATTTAATAAAATGGCTAAACTCCTTGAGAATAGTAGCCATGTCATATTTCTCAATGTTTCTCTCTAACCTAGTGCCAGGCATATGATAAATGTTTAAATTCCTATTATCAATTCAATCTGCTCAATAATTAAAAATTTCTACCATAAAAATGTGTCTATCTAAATTATGGTTGCTTACCAGTGCTTGGAAAAACAAAACACATGATAATCCATGTAGTTACAGAAGGAAAATTATAGTCTCTAGGCTCTGGGCAAATTTTGTACACATGCAAAAGTATTCAGAAAAATAACATTAGGGATAATGACTGTATGTTTCTGAGTTGACTAAAATTTTCAAGGTAATCATTACCATATTTTTAGTGACAAGTCCTCTCAATGCCTAACAGTTTCTGGAAATCTGTGGATGATTTACTCATTAATCTGTTGCTTATCATCTACTCCAACTTGTTTTTTCCTACACTAATTTATCCCATCACAAATTATCCCTTGCTCAGGAAAAAAAAAAAAATGTGTATGAGAAACACTTTCCACTCATCCTGCCAAACCTGTTAAGAAACATTCCACTTGTTCTTCCAAAGCTAATGTTTACTTTTTCTAATAGACATGATTTTTATCTGAAGTCTGATATTTTAGAAGTTATTATTTACCACTTTAGAAGCAATATTTTGCCCATGTTACGTAGGTATTCACCATTTATTACTTTCACTGAATTCTGTATCAATATGAAACAAATCACTGGAATATACTGAGAAGAACTAAATTATTTTCAAACTGTCTTAGCATGTACCTAGAATACCCTGCATTTTTATAGGTATGCAGGAAATTCTACATAATTGGAAGAATGCTACTTTTAAAAATACACTAAATACACTTTGTTTTATAAATAAAATTTAGTAATGTATTCATAAATATTCTCCTCTTCCTTATTCTTCAAGAAAGAATAAAGGCCTTCTAGTTTTTATTTACTCAAAAAGGTTTTGAAATATATTACTCTATAGTGGCTTTTTTTTTTTTTTAGGGGGAAAAAAGCAAATACATTATTTCATTTCTTGATAATTTAAGCACACTTACTGCACATTCACTTTCATAGAGCACCAGGACTGACCTCATATATGTGTAATAAATTATCTTCCAAGATAATGAATGTTTTAAAGCCTTTTCTTGATTTATGTTATTGGCTCACCAACTATTCCGGGGAAAATGAGTTGAGATACTTTCAGATATGCCCTTCTCACCTTCCTCCTCACACCTCTCTTTGCTGCCAAAATCTTGTTTTCACAGTTGTGTTTTGTTACTGATGCTCACTCTATGTGGTCCTATAAGGACACCATGATCCTAGACTCTTGAAAATGTGGAGGGCCAGTGATTTGCTCTGGCTCCCCCTTCCTTTCCTCTTCAGATCTGAGCTTATTGGATGGAAATAGAACTGTGATGAATCCTGACTGAGAGATTAAACAGATGCTTATTCCAGTGCTTTTAGTGTGTCTATACCTGTAGCCCAACTGTTATGGCTGAACTATCATATATATCGGTCTGTGAAGAAATGTTTTTAATAAATTAATTGAACATCTAGCTAGAATGGTAAGTCACAATTCTGAACTGAGAGGGGTAAATGATGATTTGTATAAGGTAACCTAAGTTATTTACAGAAAAATATACAGTGACATTATGCTCAGTATGCATTCTGGAAAACATAAGCCTAATGTCATCTGGTTCTGCCATTGCACAGATAGGGTGTAGTAAGGTGGGCTATATTCCTGCTTCTAATTTATCACTCAGATATACTGCATGAGTGAAGATTTAAATGGAATACTTCTAAAAAGTTATTGTGCTGAACTAAATTCAGATTGGGAAAAATCAATTAGTTGCAAAGAACAAGTACATTGGAAATTTAAAACAAAAAAACTTAGAAATTATGAGTTTAGCTGAAAACTCTGTCATTAACACATCCTGTTGGAATATATCAGAGAACAATACATTCTCACATTGTTACAGTGCCCTTTGTTCTGGAAGACTACAGCACTTAACAATGAATTCAGTTAAATTTAGCAATAGATTTCCTAAAGGAATTATTGAATAAATGAAAGCAAAACAAATCAGCTTAAAGTTTAGATTGATAAAATTAACCATGGGGGCTTTCTTTATTTTATTTTATAATGTCTTCCAAGTCAGATGCCATGTAACTACAGATTTATAACTGAGTAGAATTTGGGTGGTAATAATAACAACCACAATTAATCAACAATTAATCTTCATATAAGTACAGACACTAAGTACAGGCACTAAGAATTTAGCGTACATTAGCTTCTTTAGTCTTCACAATGATCCTATGATGTAACATATTAGTTCCCTTGTGCTGCCGTAACAAATTACCAAATATCTAGAAATTTAAAACAACAGAAATGTATTCTTTCACAATTCTAGAGAAGAACCTGTTCTTTGGTTCTTCCGGCTTTTGGTAGCTGTTGATATTTGACTTGTAACCAACCACATCACTCCAATATCTATCGGCATGGTCACATTACCTCCTCTTCTCCTGTCTGTGTCTCCTCTTTGTCTCTTATAAGAATACTTGTCACTGGGTTTAGGACTCACCTGATATTCCAGGATGATTTCCTCATCTCAGGATCTTTAGCTTAATTATATTCGCAAAGACCCTTTTTCCAAAATAAAGTAACATTCACAAGTTCCAAGGATTAGGAGGTTGACATATCTTTTGGAGGCCACAATTTAACCCACTACAGGTAGGTAATGTACTACATCTATTTTATAAACAAGCAACAAACAAACAAAAAGAAACATACTAGCTAACATTTATTGGACTATGTGTCATGCATTGTACTGTTTTATATACACTGTGCTATTTATGTTCTTAAACATCTCACAAGGCAGATACAATTATTAACATTTTACAGATAAGGAAACAAGGTCTGAGAGAATTTGCTCAATATCACAGGACTTATAAATGGTAAAGCCAGGATTCAAGTACAGAACTGTGTGACCCCAGAGCCTGCACACTGAAACACTAATTAACCTTATACCTCTAACACCACTACCTATGTTAGAAGTTTCAAAGATGGTAAGAATCTCACAGAGTGTTGAGATCAAGTATTAGACTTCAAATTACTATTCATAATACTCATAAGTACTATGACCTTTTTTAAAAAAATTAAGTTTATTGGGGTAACATTGGTTCATATGATCATATAATTTTCAGGTGTAAATTATCATTTGACATCTGTATATTCTATTGTGTGTTCACCACCTGAAGTCCAGTTTCCTTTAGCTACTATATATTTGATCCCCTTTACTTACTTTACCCTCCACCAACCCTCTTATATTTGAGCACTATGACCTTTTGAAATTAGTTTTCTTATGCATTAAACAAGAATATTAATTAATGATTTATGTAGCCCACAAGTTTCCCCTCTTAACTCCATGGATGCTGAAATTTTTTATCAATTTTATTGAGAAATAATTTAAGTACAATAGACTGCACCCATTTAAATTGAACATATTGTTCAATTTAATGTGTTTTAAAAGTTATATTTACATGTGAAAACATTATCACAATCAAGAAGAAAAGATTTTTATTACTCCAGAAAGACGGTTTTTGTCTTTTTGAAGTTTATCCCTGTCTCCTTTCCTGGCTCCAGAAAACTACTGATTGACTTTTGCCTTGTGTGCAATATGTACTGTTATATGTCTGGCTTCTTTCTCTCAGCTAAAGTTTTCAAGGCTCATCCATGTTGTTGCATTCATCAAAAAATCATGCCATTTTATTTCTGAATAGTGTTCTATTGTGTGGATAAAACACATTTTGTTTATTCATTCACTACTGATAGACATTTGGCGTATTTCCCTTTGTTGGTTATTGTGAATAAAGCAGTTAGCTATAAACATTTGTTTATAAGTGTTTGTAAAAACATGTTTTCCCTTCTCTTGGGTAAATATCTAGGAGTAGATTGTTAGGGTTATATGATAGGCTTAGGTTTAAATCTTTAAGTAACTGCCAAAAAAGTTTCTCAAATTGATTGCCACCAACTTACATACTGACCTAATTTGTGGAATTTGGTGCTTTTAGGGAACAAGAATAACTAAGAAGATCTTAAGTAGTTCAGGCAGAAGATGCTAAAGGACAAACTAATGTAGTTTTAACGATGGAGGATTGTCTTTACGAATTACTTTCCTGGAGGAAAATATATATAAGACCTAGTAATTCGCTGTTTATTGAATATATGCAGTGAGGAATGAGTCGAAGATGACTCTTAGTTTGCTAGCTAACATAGTGGTCTCAATTTGAACTTAAATTGCATTCATATTTGGATTTAAGACAAGTCAATGGTTTTCTGGTGAATAGATAACTCACCAGAACTATATTTGTGGTGTAGATGCAGACACCTCTTGGGAGTTAGAGAGTTATAAAGGAAGTGTAGAGTGGTCAGATTCACAAACTTGACTCATGAGACTCGGTTGTTAGAAGGAGGAATTTGGCTTATTTTCTCTCAAATTTATCTACAGCTCCTTTGCCTTCAGACTATTCTATAAGTTCTAGAAAAAAAAGAGTTATTTAAGTAAAATCTCTATAAATTGTTTAACATCAAGAGCCATCGTCATTTTGTGCCCTTTACTTTGTCTCATCTCATCTTTGTTTTTTGTTTCTTCTTTCTTATCTTCTTTTGAATTGATAGATTTTTTGGTGTTCAATTTTAATTTATCTTCTGTCTTTCAGCTATATCTCTATGTATTTTTTAATGGTTGCTCTAGTGATTGCATTATGCATCATTAACTTATTACAATCTATTTAGAATTAATATTCTACTACTTCTCATTAACTTATAAGAACTCGCGATAGTATAGTTCCATTTACACCTTCTGTCCCTTGTACTAGCATTCTTATATAACTACATATGTATGAACCTCACAATATAAGGTATACTTGCTTTAAATAGTCATATAATGTTTACATTGAGAGAAAAATATAATCTGATAATTTCCCAAATACATGCTATTTCTTCAGTTCTCCATTACTTCTTGAAGGCCCCCTTTTGCCTGAAACTTTATCATTTCTTAATAGTACAGATTTGCTGGTTTTAGACTATCTTCATTATCTTAAATACGATCTTAAAGTTATCTCAAAATGTCTTCATTTATCTTTCATTTTTAAGAAATATTTTTCCAGTAACAGATTTTTACTTTCTCTTATTTATTTTAAAGATGCCATTTAATTGTCTCTGGCTTCTGGTTCTGTTTTTTGTTTTGTTTTGTTTTGTTTTGTTTTTTTCCTGATTACAAGACCAGTTTATCTTCATGTGTGTAATGTATCTATTTTTCTCTGAATGCCTTCAAAAATTTATTTTTATCTTTGGATTTCAGCAGTTTAACTATATATCCTCAACGTCATTTTCTTGGTATTTATCATACATGGGTCTGTTAAGGTTCCTAAATCTGTAAATTGATGTTTTTCATTAAATTTAGAAAATTTTTGGTTATTTCTTTAAAGTTTTTCCTACTCTATTCTATCTCTCTTATCTTTCTGGAACTCCAGTAACTTGTATGTTACTTTATTTCTTCTCATAAATCACTAATACTCTATTCCTCTTTCTTTAAATATTTTTCTGTTCTTCAGATTGTATTATTTCTGTTGATCTATATTTAAGTATTACTGATCTATATGCCATCACTAAGCTGTTATTGAAGCAATTCAGTATAGATGTATTTTTCTTAATCTCAGTTATTATACTTTGTCAGTTCTAAAATTTCAATTTCAATTTGGATTCCATTTTACAGTTTCATTTTTTAGTTCACATGTATGGCTATAAGTGAAGTCCTGAACATATTTATATTAGTTAATTGCCTGCTAATTCGAAATCTGGGGCATATTGGGTTCAATTTTTATTCACTGCTCTTTTTTTTAATTTTTAATATAAATCAATTCTTATTTATTTATTTGTCTACCAGTTTTTGAATGCATTCTAGATGTTGTAGATTATCCATTATAAAAGTAATTGTTTTACATCCCTCTGAAATGTGTTTATTTTATTCTAGCTGGCAGTTAATTTGGCTTGAGTTAAACTTGTCTCTGCTTCAATAGGTAGCAGTTGAAATATTGCTCAATTCTTTCAGTTCTAGCTGTTACTTTCCATCGTGTCTCCTGGAGTCTTTTCAAGAAATGTGTTAAGAGCTCAGGCAAGGGAAAAATATATAAATATATGTTTATACATATGCCATTTGTTTTGGATTATTTTCTCTGGGCCTCACTCCTTTCCAATATTTCCTCTTTCAAATTTCCAACTATTCTATCAATCCCAAACTCTGTATTCTACAACCTCAAATAAGTAAGACTGAAGCTTACTGAAACTTTCTGCTGCTCCCAAGAAGTGTGCTTTGGTGAGAGTCTTTAAGCACAAAGCCATGGACTTGTAAATCTTATATGGTGCAGTTAAATTAAATGTTAATTGGTCTTTTAAGGATTGACTATTCTTTAGCTTTTATTTAATTTTGGTTATTCTTCAATGTCCTCAAGTGGATTGTTCTTTTTCTAATTTTATTATTAGTTTCAAGTATACAGAGCATTGATTAGACATTTATATAGTTTATAAAATGATCCCCCTAATTGTTCTTTCTCTCTTCTGGCTCTCCACCTCCACCTAACCATTACATTAGTGCTAACTGCATACCCTATGCTGTGCTCCCCAACCTGTGACCATTATCAAATGTTAATTTGTATTTCTTTAACCATTCACCTCATTATCTCATATACCTGAACTCCTCTATCTCTGGCTATCACCAGATTATCCTCTATACTTGAGAGTCTGTTTTTTGATTACTTTGTTCTTTTTGCTCCTTAGATTCTACATATAAGTGAAATCATATTGTATTTATCTTTCTCTCTCTGATTTATGTCACTCAGCATAACAACTAGATCTATCCATGTCATTGCAATGGCAAGATTTCATTTTTTTTAATTGCCAAGTAATATTCCATTGTATATATGAATCATAACTTCTTTATCCAGTCTCCTTGATGGGCATTTAGATTGCTTCCATATCTTGGCTATTGCAAATTGTGCTGCCATAAACATAGAGTGCATAGATCTTTGCAAATTATTGTTTTGTTTTCTTTGGATAAACACCCAGAAGTGCAATTACTGGATCAAAAAGTAATCTAATTTTAATTTTTTGAGAAACCGTCAGACTGTTTTCCATAGTGGCTGTACCTATTTGCAATACCACCAACAATGTGTAAGAGTTCTCCTTTCTCCACATCCTCATCAACACTTGTTATTTGATTTATTGATAGTCATCCTGACAGGTATGGGGTGATATCTCATTGTAGTTTTAATTTGCATTTCTCTGATGGTTAGTGACCTTGAGCATCTTTTCATATGTCATTGGCCATTTACTCTATGGAGAAATATCTGTTCAGGTCTTCTGCCCAGTTTTTAATTGGATTGTTTGTTTTGTTGTTGAGTTATATGAGTTCTTCATATATTTTGGGTATTAACCTCTTATTAGATGTATCATAAGTGAAAATCTTCTCCCATTCAGTCAGTTGTCTTTTCATTTTGTTGATGGTTTCTTTTGTTATACAAAAACTTTTTAGATTGATATAGTCTCTTTTGTTTATTTATTTATTTTTGTTTCCCTGGCCTGAGGAGATATGTTCAAGAAGAAATTACTAGTAGCAGTATCAGAGAGATTACTATGTTTTCTTCTACAAGTTTTATGGTTTTGGGTCTTACATTTAAGGCCTTAATCCATTTTGAATCTATTCTTGTATATGGTAAGAAGGTGGTCCAGTTTCTTTTTTCTTTTTTTATGTATCTGTCCAATTTTCCCAGCACCACTATTGAAGAAAGTGTCTTTACCCCGTTGTATATTCTTGTCTCCTTTGTCATATATTAAGTGAGCATATAAGAGTGGATTTATTTTGGGGGTCTCTATTCTGTTCTATTGATCAATGTACATATTTTTTATGCCAGTGCCATGCTGTTTTGATTACTATCGCCTTATAATTGGATTTTTCTTTTCAATATTTTGTCCAAATTTTAAATTGTTATCTATGGAAAAATAGTTCAACTAATCCACAATACCTAAAACTGAATGAACCATCTGGTACCATTTTGACAGTTTATGATAAAAAAAGAAACAGGTGTTTGTTTCCTGTTTACTCTAGCACCCATAAAATTTTAGTAGCACTATTGATGTTGTTGCATTAGCAGCACCAGCAATGCCATCTCTACAGAACACATTTTGAAAAAGACACTTTATCTTTTTACTTGAATACTAGGCTTGTGTTTGGGGTTTCTAGTGTCATGTGTCTATTCCATTAGATTATAAGCTTCTCTCTTTTATCCTTTTTCTCTTTAGCAATGATTATAGCATCTGATGCATAATAAGACCTTAATAGAAGCCCTTTACAAAAAGGATTAATGTACTGTAATAAAGATATAATTGAAGTACTAGAAAGACAGATGATATAATTCCCTCTGAGAAGTTAGAGATTTTTCTGAGACACTGGATTGTAAAAGAAGATAGGAGTTTGACAAACCGACAATGTAGAAGTGCTTTACCACTTAGGTAATGATGAATCAACAAAGTCTAAAACCTAGATAGTGATAACATTAGCTTTAGTTTTAGGAAATTATATCTGGCAAGTGCCTATAGGATAGACTGGAGTTAGAAGGAAGCACATAAAAAGTAGATTATTTCAATAATTGAAGGAAGACATAATGATTAAGGTAGTGATTATAGGAAGAAAGAGTAATGGTGATATTTGAGAATCATTTTTCAGTTACTTTAAATTAGAATTTAGTGACCAGTCATATGTGCATTGTGACAGTCAAGATCAAATCAAAGATTTCAACTTGGAAAATTAGAAGATTGGTGATTCACTCATTCATTCAACAAACATTGAGTGACTACTATATTCCAGGCACCACTGTTGCATGTCCTGGGGGTGTAGCAGTGATTAAAATAGACAAAAATACTTGTGCCCTGGGAGAGGTGTTGTTCAACATAAATAAAGATAAGGGAAAATGTATAGTATGTCAGATATAGATAATGGAAAAAAAATAAAGGAGGTAAGAAGGATAGGGAATGATTCTTTGTAGATTATAATTTTAAATAGGTGGCCAGCAAGGATCTCACTTAGAAGAGGTCAGAGGTGGGAGGAGATTAGAGAGTGAGCCATGTAGATATCTGAGAGGAAAACATTCCAGGCAGACCAAACAGAAGTGTAAAGATCTTGATATGTGATCATTAACTGCAGTAGTCTTAATAGAAGATGTCTGTGTATGTACATGTGTACAATAATGAGAAATATTGTCTTATCATTTAGATAGGTTAAGTACATACCTAAAGGAATACTCAATTGTAAATAGATTAACACATATGGCTCTAGATCAGGAGCAAGATCTGTGCAAAAGAAAAAAATTGGAAGTCATTATCAAGTATAATACTCTAAATCCAGTTCTCATTCCTTCACACCAAGAGGAAGCAATTTCAATAAGTAGCACTTTTGTGAGAAAAGTGCCAATTTGTGCCAAGTTGATAATTGCATTTAAAAAAGAAACATTTGGAATTAGAGTTAATTCTGATGTTGGTACATTCAATGAACTTCATAAAATGAAAACACATGGTCATAGAACTATAAAATAAGCTTATATAGGCCTACCACTTGCATGCTAAAATTATGGGTTTACATGTGGGTTACACTCATTATCAAGGTGTCATTTATCCTTTGTCAATAGTGTAGCTGATGTGAGCCTTCTACTTTAGCTTTAACAGTTGTAAGAAAAATTAGTCCTAAGGCCTGGGGACATGTGATCCAGCAGTTCATGGGAATTCCAGGAAGTAGACTCTGGATCTGCATAGCCTAAAGCTCTCCTAGAACTAGAAGTAGATTTTTTTTCACTATCATTCTGACATCTAATAAAATAAGAACTTCCTAGGAGAAGAAACAAGAAAAGCCTTCTCAATTTATCAGCTTATTCTTGACAGTTGTAATTATCAGACTATGCAAACAAAACCAAATGGCTGAATGGCTGATGAAACATGAGTTTGTGCATTCTTTTTCTTCTTTCCTGCCATCATGGAATAGAGACACTGCTACAGAGAAAGTCTTACTGAGTTCTACAGGTGTGCATGTTTCAGGAAGCACACTTTGGAATCTTCTTTAATTTTAATATATATTTACTTGAATCTCTTTGCTGCAGAAGGAGGGTGGGAATGGAGTGGAGGAGTGGGTAGACTACTTTGGAATATCAGCCAGAGAGGTGGGAGAATCATATTCAGAGCTGAGGCAAAAGCAAAGAATCTATCTGGGCGAAGAATTTGTCAAATTAGCCCTGGGTAATGGGCAAAGCCAAAATTTAAGCAGGAAAATTGAAAGCTGCCCAAAAGCGAGTCAGAAATACTAGAAGTGGGACAAGGACAGGTATAAAACGGGGCACAGAGTCAAGAGTTTGGATCCTGGGAGAAGAAGCTGAGAACCAACAGGTTAGGAACAATGGGGAGTTGTTGGTATTAGACACCAACAATAAGGTAGATATCAGTTGTCACTTGTGATTTACTATTAGGGAGCATGATGCTTAAGTAATCTATTAAGGATTTGTTAGAAAATGTCCGCTGTTAATTTGTAAGAAATATTGAGATAATTATCACCTCTTCTGTGGATTATTTTTAATTTTTGTTTTGTTTTCATCTTAGAACACTTTCTCTAGGTTTTTCCTTTGCCCAGAATGTTCTTAGTACCTAGTCATCTCATGAATGACTGGTATTCCTACCTACTATTCAAATCCCGCCTAAAATACTATTTCTACCAAGAGATTTTCCTTGACTACAAAATCTAAAGAAATCATCTAGGATCTCATCTTTAACATCTCTTCATTTTAACTTTCAGCATAGGACCCAACATCCCTTGTTGGCATTTTCTACCTCCTCCATTCTTCCTTATTTCTTTCTTTTGTCTATCTCCCCCAAGTAGAATGCATGGTCCTTGGTTAACTCATTTGCTGCAGTAGCTTTGGTATATAGAAGAGTATGTGACTCTTAATATTCCTCAATAAATATTTTCATTAAAGCATGAGTGAGTCATTGCTGGACTAGCTAGTATTTCTTAAATTTATTATTTTAGGTGGTTTTTTCCTTCATACTTTTTTCCTTCATACTTTTTTCCTTCATACTTTTTTCCATCAAAAGATCTTGTCGCCCTATCCTAAAAGGAGAATGGGCCGATGTTAGTATCCTGACTACCAATTGTCTAGTTGTCCATTAAAGGCGTCTGTATTTTATATCATAGGAAATCAGTTGTGCTACTCATTTTCTTAGTAGTGAAAGGCTGTATGAAAAACTACCTCCAACTCTTGTTTATTCCAACTCCCCAGCATGACATACCTCTAATATCCTTCTGAGAAAGGTGAAAGCAGACAACAAATACAGTCATAGAGAAGCATCTCCTCTATCCTGAATCTGATATTTATATGGTTAATATAAAGAATACTAAAGGGTGAAATGTTACTTAGCATTATCATACACAGAAGAGATTTAATTTTAAGTAAAAAGATTAAAATATTTCTTAAAAAGTATTATGTGTTCTTGCCCATTTAAAAAACCTAAACCTAAAGTCAAAATTAGTAAAGTTTTTCACAGCCTCTGTTTTACCTAGCTCATAGATTTTCTACCTTAGCCCTAAAATTCTCCACTGGAATCAGCTGGGAGCTGAGATTGAATTAATCCTGGTGGGGCCAACACATTTATACAGAGCCTTAAATTCTTAACACACTTAACTTTTAGGAATGGTAATTAGAGTATTGTTTGTAATAGAGAAATATTGAAAATAATTTAAATATCTTTAAAATGTTGTCTGATTTAATGAAATGGAAAAATATTGACAACATATCATAGCACAAAAAGCTTAGGTTTACAGAAAAGAATAAAAAGTAAATGATCCTGCTTAAAATAGATATACTATTTTTAAAGTTTCCATAGCATGTTCTCCATGGTTTGACCAAAATAAAGTTTGCCAAACTGGCTTTTACTTGTGGAGTCTGTGTGAACCATAACAAGAGAGAGAGAAAGGTTTAGCACCAATGCTGTTGTCTAGGATTCCTCCTAGGATGAATTTGGATATTGAATTTGGAGGTGGCTCACCTTGCCTGTCAGGCCTCCTAGAGGTACGGAGCTCTTGGAACTCAGACCTGCTGACTGGAGAGGAAGTAGATAAAGGGTGTGCATAACAATCATCTTAGACTCTAGGGCACAGAAGTGTTTAAGTTCTAAAACCCAAAATACTCTTAAAAATGGAACAGATAATAACCCAGCACCTTGGGAAGCTTAATCAAAGAAAGAACAAGGTGTAGTTAAATTTGTCAAACAAACAAACAAGCAAACAAACAAACAAAAACTGATGAGATCCTTATTTTTTCCACATTACAGAAATGCCCTTCTGGACTTTTGTCATCCTTTTTGGGGACTGATACTGTCTCCACAGGACAAAAGGAGTTCCACTGCTGCCCATGAAGGCCTATCATTATTTGTGCTTTTCAACTGAACTCTGAGAAAAATAAAACATCACACTGGAAGTTTAGTAATGGTTCACTCTGATCGACCATGTTGTAAAGGTGAAGTAGTTCAGGCTCCGAGAAATCCTGTGACCACATATAGTTCCATATGGTCCCAGCCAAGCTCAACACCACCACCTTCAGCATGCCCATCTCAGACAGCCTCAGAGTGGTTTTCTCCCAACCATGCCCAATACAATAGGACCAAGTTGAAACACTGAGAAAGGGAGAACCCTGTGGACACAGGACAAATGCTGTCATCTGAGTTCACGAGACCTGTAGTGAGAAGCTTCTGTGAGCCAGGCTTTGCTACCTCAAGTATTAGCAAAACATAGACCATAGGTCTGAATCAGCCTAGCATACCCCTAAGAATGAGGAATCTAGGAAAAAAAAAAAAATCTAAAGTTCACGGAGCTGTTGGAGTTAAAATTTAGTTATCTGTTAGAACCTGGTCAGAACTCAGGATTTTAGTCATAGTCTTGTCCTTGTCAAAACTGATGTAAAACAAGTGTGTACAGAGACTGAGTTAGGAGAATAAAGCTTAAATCTTTCATTAAAAAAAAAAAAAAGACTCTTGATACAGTGTAAGGCCACAATACTGGGCAGTTGGTGTTGTATTTTGGTATAGTTTAGACCTCAGAAGTAATAGGAACACGTATGAAATAGCCAACAGAAGAAGTCTTCTCACATTTACATTTTCCTTGGAGGACTCTTATTTAGTAATAAACCAGGTGTTTTTGTTCTGTTCCTTTCTATTCTATTCTATTCTATTCTATTCTATTCTATTCTATTCTATTCTATTCTATTCTATTCTGTTCTGTTCTGTTCTGTTCTATTCTATTCTATTTTTATTCTGTCAAAGTTAAAAAAAAGATTGAAGCTGCAGTTGCAAATTCATTTTTCTAAGAAATATCTCAGGAAATATAATATCTTCATAGTACCATTGTTCTATATAAGAAAAGGAAGTGACATGTTAATTTGAACTGTCTAAAGTATAGTTTAAAGAAAATAAAGAAAAAGAAAAAGTGGCTGAAAATTCTTAATGTCATATAAAGAAGATAGCAAAAAAAATTATTTTCAGATTTTGAATGGTAATAGAAACAATTTAGTGGATGGGAAAATAACATATGTAGTTGTTTTCTTTGAAGTAATTCTATGCTAATGTGTAAAATTGTACATGGATTGTAGAAGTTTGCTGATTCTCAGGTACTCAATTGGTTATGGATATACAGGTTAGTATAAACTGACTGAATAAAAAGATGTCATCTATTTTCCCTCATCAAACTGAAGGAGGTTGTAAAGGTAAACCTTTGATTTTATTCTGTGAGACACACATAAATAGTGGTGTGTCTCACCTACTGTCAAGTTGGATCACTGTGCTAAAGCTTGCTGATAAACATCATGTTGCATTATGTATTTAAAGAGATAGCATCCGTTTTCCATTTGGCTGCAAGATGGTAATCAGCAGACGAGAGCTCTTCCGATGCTCATAGGAGCAAAATAGGAGATCAAATGCTTCTCATCCTCTACGAATAATTGTCTGTAAATGCATAGGTCTTTCAGGATTCCAGGAAATAGTGAACATTTCACAGCTGGTGAAGCACTACTTCTTTGACTATGATTTCTGCGTCTTATCACCGTGTGCAAATTATTTAGCAACTGCCACATTATTTATAGGTACGAATTGCAAAAATTAATCTCATAAATTATTCATTTGGGGAGCTGTGAATTAACAGTGTACCAAAGTAAAGTAAAAATCTATTTTTGCAAAGCTGATACCAATTTTCCTTGTGAGTTAGATTTGATTTTGTTTTTCAAACAATACTGTAGAACACTGCATGTAGCTTTTTAATATTTAGAACTAAGATTGTGCAGAGTGAGGTAAAGAATATAAGTTTCCAGACAATCCATTGCAATGCTCTAAAATATAGAGAAAATTGAGGCAAAAGTGTGGGGATATCTTGTGTTAATTGTCCAAATAATTGCGTCAACTTTTCAATTCACTTTTATGTAGAGATAGACACACCCATAGTAGGTAGAAATCTCTTAATGTGTACACATTTTTAAAAAGGCTTTTTTTTTCTTAATGAGAGCTCTGAAATATACAAATTCTTATGTACAGATAGGGACCTATACAAATAGGTCTTGTCCTAAAAGGATAGCAAGCTGTCAAACTCTTTCATCATTCGGGGGTAGGAGGGTGGGGGAGAGAATCTAACTCAGGTACCCCATAATTCATTTTTAAAACTTGAAATAGAAGCAAATCTCTCACTTTCCTATAATAAGACATAAGAATGTCACTGTGGACCTAAAAAAGATAGTCACAAGTTTGTTTGCTAGTAGACTCCTAGGGAGCTGAACACAAAAATCCAATAAATAATTAGCTCTCCTGTGACAGGCTTCTGAATTACTGTGATACATTAATTGGACAAAATTAGCATGAATTAAGGCAAATAAGTATAACATGTAATTTATTACTTACTAAGCATGGTGCTGCACTGGAAGCTTCGGATTTCCCTTAAGATTGCTTTAACAGCTATAATGCATTCCTTAATTTACTCTGTGGAAAATCAATTTTTTCAGAGTTCATTAAGCACCAATATGTTACAATGCAACTCTCTAGAGCATAGAGCCTCAATACATTATGCAAATCCATGCCAGTGTGGTACCAATATGTAAATAGCAGTAATACTATTGTCAGACGACTATTGGTAAGTCTGACCAGAATGAGAACATCTGGAACTTCTTGAATCTGTTGACTTTGTGTGTGATGAGTTGTTGCATGCTGTCCTGTGCTGATTACAGTGCCAACATTTTCTGAAAGGTATGTCAAAGATTTTGCCAACAGCTGGTAGCAGTATCATTTCTTTTTTTAATTCTGTATCTTCTTGTTTATGCTAAACAACAAATCAACAAGTGTATAGTAAGTATATAGTATGGGCCCAATAGAGTCATTTAAAATTTTAATTGATTCTATATGCTTTGTATAATCTCAAGTGAGCCAGATAAATAATTTAAGCTCTCAAAGCCACAATTCCCCATTTTACTTGGCTTCAGTCTATCTAGGTTGCATTATTAACAATAACAAAAAATGAAGCACATTATTTAACTAAAAATAAATTTATAAAAAGCAGTATGTTCAAGAAAAATGCAATTTTTCTAAAGCAACTTGTTTGGCTCTAAGTTATGATAGAAAGGCTGTTACTATAAAAAATTATGTTTTTTATAGGGTTGGTGATTTTGGTACCTCAATAAATAGCAGTTCTATAACATTTGTGACATTTTTTTCCCAAAAACTTTTTCTACTTTTAATTTGTAATTAATATTTCACTACTTATTTCTCTGGGTTATATATAGCATTTAAAAAAATCAATGTTTGGGAATTGAATACTATGGACTGAATTGTGTCATCCCAAAATTCTTATGTTGAAGCACTAATCTTCAATATAATGATATTTGAAAACAAAGCCTTTGGGAGATAATTAGGTTTAGATGAGGTCATGAGGGTGGAGCCCTTATGATACCATTAGTGCCCTTGTAAGAAGAGCTTGCTTGCTCACTCTCTTTCCACTGTATGAGAACACACCAAGAAGGTGGCCATAAACAAGCCAGGAAGAAAGCTCTCACCAGAACCCAACTGCAGGCACCCTGATCTCAGATTTCTAATTTCCAGAACTGTAATAAATAAATTTCTGTTGTTAAAGTAACCCAGTATAGTATTTTGCTATGGCAGCCTGAGCTAAGACATAGGGTAATACTTAGAACAATCTAAATGTATTCAATTCAGTGAATTACATAAATAAGTTATATTAGTTTAAAATTTTTATGTCAAATGATTCCTTTGGATTTTTTAGTTTGTTGAAAAATACTATACATATACATAGAAAATCTTTGTGGAGTATATAATTCTAGGAGTTGTCAGTGACTGACTGGTTTTCTGTAATGAACTCACAATATTATTATAACAGCTAAATATTATTTAAATAAAATGGAAAGCTATAAGACCATATAGAATTTTTTCCTTAGTAAAATATTTCTACTTCCTACTCTGGTCACTTGGTTTCAGCCACATAGTCCTTGCTCTTTTCTAGTACATACTACTCAGGCTCACACATTGAGGCCTTTGTACTTACTGTTCTCTCTGTCTTGGGCTCTCTGCCTCAATACAGGCTCTTGTTAACTCTTACCTCCTCCAAGTCAGCTAAATTAAATGTTACCTCAATTGGGCCTACCTTTCTCCATATGTAAAATTTCAAGCACCTTCTATCCAATGAACTCTCATCTACTTAACTGGCCCTACTTTTTTCTTATAACAGAACCACACTTCTTTCCTCACTATAACATACTATGTTGTATAATTTACTTTTTTATTTTCTTTCTTTGTTTATGTCTGTTTCTGTTTATAAGAATGTATACCCCATAAAGGCAAGAATATTTTGTTTTACTCACTGATGTGTCCCAAATATCTAGAACAGTATGTGGAGCATAATAGACATTAGATAAATGATTTTTTTCTGAACAAATAAACATTTTTAGCCAAATATTAATATTCACACTATTTTGTTGCCATTATTTTTCATATGTTCTTTTCCTTTATAATACTTAACAATTTTTAATTATATATTTATCAAAATGTGAATTTGTTTAACTTCTGTTTTCAAACTGCACTATAATTTTGGTGAAGGCAGGTATCCATGTAATTTGGTCACCTTTTATACTTGGAGCCTGGCAATATGCTTGGCACATAATAAGTAATACATATAAAATGAGAAAAACAGTAAAGATCTAAAAATGAGTTAGAAAATGTAGGTGGTAAACTTCTTGACATTGGTCTTAGCAATAATGTTTTTGGATTTGACACTGAAAGCAAAGGCATCAAAAGCAGAAATCAACACGTAGGACTATATTAAACTAAAAGCTTCTCACAGCAAAGGAAACCATTAACAAAACAAGGTAACCAATTGAATGAAAGAAAATATTTGCAAATCATGTATCTAAGGAGTTGCTATCCAAAATATATAAAGAACTCATATAACTCAATAAAAAACTTGAAAAATTCAATTTAGAAAAATTAGTAGATAGTTTGAATAAATGTTGTTCCAAAGAAGACATACAGAAGGCCAATACATACATGATGAGTCATCAATATCACTAATCAAAATGGCCATTATCAAAAAGATAAATAACAAGTGTTGGCAAAGATGTGGAGGAAAGGAAACCCTTGTGCACTGTTGATAAGAATGTAAATTGGTGCAGCAATTATGGAAAAGAGTATGGAGGTTCCTCAAATAATTAAAGATAAAAATACTATATAACCCAGCAATTCCGCTTATGGATATTTATCCAAAATAAAAATAAGCCATAAAAAGAATGAAATCTTGCCATTTATGACAACATAGATGGAACTGGAGGACTTATGATAAGTGAAGTAAGTCAGAGAGAAAGGCAAATATATTATGTCTCAATTATATCTGAGATCTAAAAACACAAATGAAACTAAATTTATAGATTCAGAGAACAGATTGGTGATTTCCAGAGGTGGGGAGTGGTAAGGTAATGTGTGTGGGCAAAATGGTGAAGGAGGTTAAAAGATACAAACTCATAGTAATAAGTCATGGGGATGTAATATACAGTATGCTATCTATAGTTAATAATACTGTATTGTATATTTAAAAGTTACTGAGAGAATAGATGAATGTTAACTATACTATTGTGTAGTTGTTTCACAATTTATACAATTATTGAATTATTTTGTTATATACCTGAAACTAATATAAAATTATGTGTTAATTATACCTCAATAAATAAATAATAAATAAAACAAAATAAAAATAAATTTAAAATCAAGAAATCTATAAAACAGAGACAATTGCTTAAAGATTTTTAAAAGATTACAGAATGTTTTCATGGTATACCAATATGATCAATACTCTCCCCACATTATTTGTTGATTTTTTTTTAAGAATATTTACTCCACTGTTGGGTGGTATGGATTTCTTTGTTTTGGGCCAATCTGCTTTCAGCCAATTTTTCTGAAATAAAAGACTCAAATTCTGTATAATTGCTTGAATTGGTAGCAGTATTTTCTCCACTACCTGATTGTAAAGTGATTAGGTGTTTAATTTTACAAAAGTTAGCCATCACGATAGTCATCAAAAAAGACCAAGGTTTTGGGGAAAAAATTTTGAACCTTTCTTTATCTCGTGAGATTAATAACCATCCCCCCCACATCAGTTTTAGTAAATAAGTTTTTGTTGAGGCAGTGAATAAGGGGGGTGGGAGTGTGTAAGATATTCTCTCTCTTAATTGATGGAAAAACTGGGTTGAGGACTTCAAGCTGTTGCATTTTTCATCTGGTTCATTAGTGTATCCTGTACTTTACCTAGAAATTAGGTAAGCAAAGTAAAATTTTGATTATTCAGCACTTATGAATTTTATATATTATATTTTATTGATTTTAAAAAGGAATATGATGAAAATTTTATGGAGAGTAAAATGAATAAGGATTGGAAGGTAAAAAGTTAACTCATAACTCAAAAAAAAGGAAAAACTACTAGACTTAGTAAAAGTAAAGAAAAAATACTTCTTAACTAAAAGTTAAAAAAAAAAATTACGGCTAGATTCCATATAAGGCAATTGCATGAAGAAATCACAAGCATATATCTCAATGAGTAGTAGATATCACGTTTTCATGCTGAATTCTTAGTATCTAGGACAGAATAAAGGACATGTGGGTCAGGAAGCTGGCTGGAGAACTAATCTTTAAGGTATGATAAAACTGAGTTACCAAAATATTTCTGGAGACAACAACATTTAAATGGTATTTCCCTATTTATTTTCAGGGAAAATATTCTATGAGGCAGAAAGGAATATTTTCTATGGACAGGATGGTGGAATAAAACATGATGGACTCTCTTAGGCAGCAGATGTAATTCTGGGGTTTTGGTTTTGCTGAATGGGGTATCAATCTGTGGAACCAAACTAACTCTCTTGGACTAAGAAGAGGTTCCAAGCTCCATTTCAGTCTAACTGTCCAGAGTGATGGTCCCCCTCCTCTTTCCCTCATAAAATTCTCAGCATCTACTCAAAATACATGGTGAACAAATATTCAAACAAAAACACTTTTAAAAAATACCATAGTGATCAGACTTGCTTCAGCATCCCACTGTTCTTTTGTCCCTACAATGCATAAACATTATTAAACTGGTTTCTCATATAGGCACCATCACCCTGGAATGACTAAGGGATTTTTCAAATCAGATAGGAAGAAATTACAGGTGTTAAGAAGGCTGGTAGAAATTACATTGCTTGTGAAAAATTTGATTCTATGACTTCATGACTTTATATGGACATAGATTATGTGGAAATATCCTGACTCTGCTAGAATGTTTTGACCACAGCTTGTTAAATTTGGGCAATAAAAGCCCTTAAATATTTATTTTACAATGCAGGTTTTGTGAATGTGTTTGATAAACAAATATGATGGTAAGGTCAACAAAGCATGACTCAAAAGTATTTATAGGACAGACTGTTATATATTGTATCTGATCTCTGATTTATAAAGAGTAGCTAGAAATGAATTTACACGATAAAATACATTTACTGTCTATAGAGTATATAAAATACTAACGCAATCTATACTGCAGAAGTTTATGCGACTTTTATTACAGGCATTTTGATTATTTCGATCTGCTTGATAGTTATTTTTTTAGGGTCCTTGCACTATTTATTTTAAAAATTAATACTCTAAGATAAGATTAAAATCTAAGTATGTAGTAAATAACATATATTGTGAGAAAGTACATTGTGAATGAGAATATTATTATGAGTGTAACAGCTATGAAATCTTTTTATGATTTATTTAAGTTGTGCTGTTAGAATGAAAGCTTTTAAAGATGACTAATTTCTCACTTTCCGAGTATTTTTTTATATAACTATGTGCTATGAAAATGTTTTGAATAATAGAATCTTTTGGTCTGATATTAATAACCACATCTGCTATTTGTTTACTAATGTGCTTAATAATAATAATGTCATATTTGTGTAATACTTTTAATGCTGTTCTTTCACATCTATTATGACATGCTGTGCTTACAACAGTTATCCAAATAAATCACTTCCTAGTTAGGATCACTTTACATAGCCTTTAAAAAATATGGAAACATTGAGTCGAACATCTGGATTCAAGTTAAGTCCTTGCTTTTCACCTATAAAGAAGACATATTAGAATACCTAGCATTTATTGAGTACTTACAACTGCCATACATTGTGCTTTACATAGTTTATTCATCCTCACAATGACCCTTGGCATGGATACCTTAACCATTTTTTCTTTATAAGTTAGAACATTGAAGTTTAAAAAGATTAAATAATTTACCTAAGGTTACACAGCTTGTAAATGACAGAGCTAACAATGAAACACTGGTCTGCCTGAACCCAAAGCCTGATTTTAATGGCAACACCAAACTTCACCCCTTTAAGCCATAGTGACTAAGAACATGGTTTCCACAGAATAACACTTCATTGTCAATGATCTTTCCTTAGCTGAGATCTAAACTGTGGACTTTATGGGAGCCACATCGAGAGCTTAATATCAATTTGTAATATACATTCAGATGTAGAAACAACCATGACATTGAATAAGCCCAAATGGCCCTACCCAATATTAGTGCTACGAAATGTGTCCAAATCCCATTAGCTTACAAGACATGCAGAAAAGGGAGACCCATGGAAAATTTTCACCTACCATCTATTTGTCAAAAATACCAGGTACCTTTGTGCTCTGTGCCACTGTTCATGCAATCCTTCCTGACTATTACATTCTATTTATCTTTCCACCTGTCAAGTGTTGTCTCTTTTAAAGACCCGCTCAGGTACAGCCTTCTCTGTGGAGACTTTGGCAACCATATCCATTAAGCTACACATGCTACATTCCCTTCAGTGTTCCCATGAAACTCTTCTGTTATATTAGAATCCGACTGCGCTATAGTTGTTTTTATGTCTCTCTGTATAGCTAGCCTATGTGGTCCCCAGGGCAAGGGCCATGTTTTGCTTATCTTTCTATCCTTGGTATCTGGTACGATTACCGTGTTTGTTTCCTGAGCACCCTTCTGAGAGATGGAAAGGGTATTGAAAAGTAAGTTACCTTCTATTGGAGTAGCACCCAATTTACTTTCCACTATTTTTCAACATCTAACAAAAATAGATTTTGGTTCTCTCTTGTTATTAAAATAAAATATATTTCCTTATCAAAGCTCAGTATAATAAAATAATACTAAGAAGACAAAGTTAAGGTTTATAGATTAGAATGTTAATATAATATTGAAAGTAATAGTATTCAAGTAAGTTGGCCTAAAATTAAAAAAAAAATCAGGTCTGATAGGTAAATTAATAATTACAATATTATATAGGTATTTACCAAGTATTTATAATATTATAAGCAGAATATATTAGTGATTAACTGAAATGAGTCTAGAGCCAGACTGTTTTTTTCCTGATTCTATTAATTACTATCTGTGGTCAAGTTATCTGATTTTTCTCTGTGCCATTTTTTTCCTCTGTTCAGGATAAATAGTAATAGCATCTATCTCAGAAGATTGTTGTGAAGAAATTAAATGGGTTAGTACATACAAGGAACCTAGAATAGTGCTTGGTAAACAATATGTGCCAAAAAAACCATTCAGTAAGTGATTGTGTCAGGACTGGGATCCAGGAAAAATGAGCACGAATTATGTAATATTTGTATCAGTGGATACTAATACACTTTGTCTAGCATTTTATGTTTTTAATATATATTACCTTATTTGATCCTAAAACACAACTGTGAGATCAATAGTACAAGTAGCATTTCTTGATATTGTTTAATGGTGAGAGAGCAGTCTCAAAAATAGTGATCTATATACTGTCACATATCCTGTTATTAACTGAGCCAAGGTTTTGAGCTAGATCTTTTGATGCCATTGTCCATACTCATTGTATGAAACCACCCTATTTTCATTTGTTCTGTCTCAGCCAGAATAATGCTCAATGAGTCTGCTTACTTCAAGTATTTCACCTTCAAACAATTTCTAAACCTTGAACAGAAATGAATTGTGAATGTGTATGAATATTTTAACCATATTTTCAACTCAATTTAAAATCTACAACAAATTACAAATAAATGCAGTGACATTTATAAGAATTTTGGTAGCACCAAATCCTTTGGAATAGGTTTGCAAGGAGTAAATGTAAAACTGACTTTAAAAATAAATCAGTATCTTCTTACTAGTGAATTTACTAGCCTTGCTCAGTGTGTCTCAGGTTACATCTAACCTCCTTTTGTCTGTGGTTTGCCATCTTCTTCTAAAGTGCCCCCATGCTGTCTTTGTTGCTTGATCTAACTTGTTTGCTGCTTCTCTTCACTATAGTTCAGTCTGTGTTACTTTGCGTGATTTAGAGCCTTACAGACTTTTTTCAGTAAATAACCCAATGTTTGCTTGTTGTTCATTACTAGGGTTTACTATTTTTACTGTTCTTGTTTTATCATTTTCTACTAGTGTTTTTTTCCACTTCAAACATTTTTTTTCTTGCTTTTTGCAAATAGGATCATATCATAGATACTTTATTCTTTGTATTCACACAGGATCCAATGGCCCACCTAACCTCCTTTTACTAATTCTACAGCAAGGGAGGGATCCTCATCCATCCTTCCCTCAGGAAATCCTCAATTTGACCTTGAATGAACTGTTGCCGAGCAGAGATATCAGAAAGTCAGCTCACCTAAGGAAACAGCAAAACTGTACCTGTCACATACTTCTCACTCCTTCATTTCAGAAAGACATTTTGGCTTAAGTGAAAAAAGAAAAGCTATACATCAAAAGTTAGTGGTTATATGACTAATTTGTTCTATGTTAACTCTTTTCCATACATTGGTTATGGTTTAATAATATTCAAATTAATCTTTACAAATTTTTATTAGAGGCAAAAACAAAATGAGAAATTCATCATAAGTAAAACATCTCTATTTGTTATTATATAAATATGTAATATATTGTTATTTGCCAGTAGATATATATTTGTGGAATATAGTGAGGGTCACTTTAGTCTTAAAGAGAGGGAAGGAAGATAACACAAATGACCTCTCTATAGCCCTTTTCAATCATTTTCCACTTTATGAAGGGAAGAGAAAGAGAAAAATGTAAAGTAGAGAAAGTAGCCTAGAATGTTTGCATCTTCTCAAAGATTAAGATTTTAGATCAACAAAGTAGGTTCATTTTATTTGGCCTTCATATGTTCCTTCATGTGTTCCATTTAGGCTTATCTTTAAAGGATTGTTTTAATAGTTGTGAAAGTTGAAACTCTCATGCCTTAAATAAATAAAACATTGAAATTATGGGTTGGTAAACAATGGTTTTATGGAAAACTAAGTAAACCAAAAATTGTCACTGAGTGTAGAAAGTTTCCTTATTTGAGCAATGGCCTTAGAGTCTGAGAAGGGTAGGGCAGGAAAAGGTAGAACTCTAACATCAGCAGCTACAGAAAGTATCTCTTTCTGACCTCCACAAGGTGTTGTAAAAATCCATCCTAATAGTTTCTTCAAACATGCTCCTGAGGCCTCTGTGTGTGAAGGCCTAGCATTCTAATACCCCTTTGTCACAACTAAGGTCTGGATATACTATAGAATAGAGTCTTCTTTGTCCTTTCCCTTCCCACCCCCAGTTTCTAAATCACACACCTATCATTTTAAAAATCAAATTTATTTCCCATTAGAATAAAGGGACTTTTGAGAAAATGATGTCACACTTCACAATATCCCTTTGTATAATAACCCTTTGCATGATACTTCCAAATAATAAAGATTCACTGGAAAACCAAGTCAAAAATACACCATTTTGTGGGTAAGATATGGTGCCATCTAGCATCTCCTGTCATAACCTCTTGTCCAGCAGTAGCTCATAATCTTAGATACAAAGATTTCCCATTTATCATTATATTGGCAGAGCCATTGACAAAGAAATTAGGCAATATTCTTCAGGATATTCAGTGGTTATATAACTGATCAGTGGGGGTGTTACCTATGCCTCCCCTCTTTTGCTACATCATACTTTCTGGCTTGTGCCCTGGGGCTGACTCTTAGTGCTAAAAACACTGAGGTCAGGGATATTCAGCCTCTTTGACCCTGACAGCTCACAAAGCTTTAAACATTTTGGGTTGGTTACTTACATTTAAAAATAGTGATTTTCTATGTGCAAAATCTAAATTTTCATCCTTTCATGAAAGTCTGACATCACAGAGCCTGTGAGTCCCATACAGCCCCAAAGGATGGAGTTGAGTAATATATTTTTTTAGATGGACCATCACTCATCTATTCAAAGGAGGCCAGTCCATCCTGAGTATTTATGTGCATTTCTTGAATAGTACCTATAGGCATTTGAGTTTGACACAACTGAAGGACATCATCACATGACTTTTAACCATGTTTTTAAGAAAATTTTACCCAAAAAGAAAATACATGAAATGTGTACATATTTGTGTACTCATAATTAAACTTTTACAAACTAAACACACCCATGTAATCAGACTCAAGATTAAGAAACAGAATGTTATGAGCGCCCAGGAAATCTTGTGTGCCCCTTCCAGTGACAACTCATTTGCCAACAACATTATCCTAATGTTTAACCAGCCTTGATTTTGATCACATTTCTAGAATGTTTACTTATTTTTTGAATATGTTTTGTCTCATTTAAGTGTTATAACAACACTGGAAAGTAGGTAGGGTTGGGTAGTGTCCAACTTCTCCGTGGATGTGTGCACAGGTGGCTCAATTTGCTCCCTAAGGCCAAGCCAGTACGAGTAAAAGAGGACTTTGTCTGAGATACGTAATAATAAACGAAGCCCCAGCAAGTACCAACTAAGAAAGATGACACACACAAATAGTTGCCAGAGCATCACACGAGTTTAATCATACCAGATCCTGATGGATTTTAGTCCTAGTAGACCACCTGGCTGGGGGAGACAAGACACGTATTAAGCGGTAACCAGTCATGCTGGCTTGGATGCTGTCATCTGCGATGGTCGATCAGCGGAGGCCTCTTCTTCAAAGCAGAGCAGTCAGGAACCAAGACACAGAGGAACATAGTCCGGGGAGGATAGGGAGCACGCTCTCTAAGTCTGTATTAGAGTCCCTTTTGCTTTATACTCTATGAAGACGTCTTTGGTGTCTTATCAACCAGCCGCACGGGTGTCTGTTTATCTTACTGAGTCACACCTGGGTTTTTACATTTTGGGGAATTTGCATTGTCTGGGTTACACACACACACAAGAAATTATATTTTCCACACAGATTACTGTAACAGGTAGTCAATCAGATAAAGACGAATAATAATACAGATAAAGAATGTTCTTAAATGCCATTTTTATTGCCTTCATCATGACATTCCATAATTTGGGCAGTATATTCTGTAAATAACCTGAATAAAATCCACCTGAAAATACTCATATCTTACTGAAGTAACTAAACCTGAGACATTATGTAACATATAATAAAACTAGACCCTCTGAAAGTGCTTGTTATTTCAAGCAGTGTGAGACTCCACTGCTGCTGAACTTCTTTCCCCTCAAGCCTTTATTCATGTTGCTTGTTTTGAGGGCTCCTGGGTGCTGCTCTGATTAGAAGTGTAGAATACAGTTGTTAGAACATTCGCTGCAGCTGTAGGCTTGGCTCTCAAAGTTCATCTATTACTGAGACAGTCCAAGGCCTCTAAAAATACCTAAAGCTCTATTGTAATGCTTAGCATGAGCCTTGTAATACCTCCATTTGGGAAATTTATTTTGATCAAAATAGCTCATTAGACCAAGAAAACACCTATTTTGTTTTCGTTTCATTTTATTTTATTTTTTAAATATCTGTACATGTTTGCCTAGCAGGTAGAGTTAAAAACTCAGTGTAAAAAGACTTTAGCTTCCCTTTCAAAAACAGTAACAGAAAGAGTAATTTATATATAATATACTGTAATTTACATGTGTATAATGAATGTGTACAATTTTTCATCCTCAAGTACTAATCATGGAGAAATTTATAGTAATTTTTAATGCATCAAAAGATTATTTTTTAAGAGACATTGGTCAAAGCCAATGATAACTGTAGCTCTCATTTATAATAATGGAATAACTACATTAAAACTTGTTTTTTTATTCTAATCATATAATTGAAAAATAACTTTTAACCTGCCCCAAACATGATGGATTCATTAAAAGCCTTTTTATTTATTATTTTACAGTAGTTAAATAATTACCTTGTTTAAAACAAAATTTTAGCCATTATTTTCCTTAGTTCTTTATACACTAACAAATAATAGAGAAGTTTTTTTGTCAATTATGTTGCTGTATAAATCCAAATAAACTGGAAATATATAGAATTATAGTGTCCTGATGTTTCTGTTTAAAAAACTTTCTATAATTATTAACATACATGGTATTGCATCTCTAGAATTAATAGGCTTTTTTTTTTTCTGAAAGAAAGAAAATTTTCTGTTTGACATAAAAAGGCTGAATCAGTTGTCAAATAGAAACAGGTGGATTTTATGTCTTGTTTTAGGGTATTTTACCATATTTCCCCTACTGTATACAAAATCCCCTACAGGACTTTATAAAAAGATAATGAAATGGAAATAAATTTAGAGAAGTAGATAAACTAGACTACTTGGCTTATGGAGCAGAACTTAATTTCAGTTAGTATGTTGCTACTGGGCTACTATAACTCCTTTCTGGGTCCCCTAAGGCCTTTCTTTAAATGACAGAGGCCGTATATGGCCACTGCCCTCTAGAAAAATCTTCAAAAACATCTAGAAGCCTCAAAGTCAATGGAAGATCTAGAAACAAATATAGAGTTGCTTTTTTTTTTTTCTTTCACATCTTTTGTCTAAAGACAAGAAATCACATTTTCGTGAGAGATTGATCCACAGACCTCAGGAAAGTATTCATCTTCCCATAGAAGGAGACCCTTGGCTTGTAGCCTGCACAGAACCATTTAATAATATGACCCCTTCCTGTCAATCATAAAAAATGTGCACATATGCAGAAGGTGTTGGTTTTGTATTTTTAACCCATGTGGGAAAGCCTCTCATTTCAATCCTAGTGAGATACCCATATTACTTTCTATCCTCTGAGAGAGAAGAGACAGATTTAGCCTCACTGAGGGGAAAAAAGAAAAACATTTTTTTCTAGACTCCAAAAAGGCTGATCAGCTAAAAATCTTGAAAAAAATATGTGTACAGTTACGCAACATAGTCAACTCTGGTCCCTTCTAAACCATAGTCATTGATACTTTAACCTACTTTCTCCCTCTCTGAGGCCCTAGCCTCTGGTGAGGGTGTTTCCTCCACTTTCTGCTCCATGGTCTATGGGGGTTTTACTGTGACCAGGTTTCTTTCAGCTTTGTAGGAGGACTGGTAAACTCTAATTCCTTACATAAAGGTTGTATATATTAATCAGGTTTCATTTTATTTCAACTTTACAGACACCCAATTTAACCAGATTAAGAAAGCAAAAATTCATTGGCTCATGTAGCTGGGAAGAATACTGGGGTAGTTCACTCTTTCAAAGAAGACTATTCAGGAAGGACTGGAACCAGAAACCCAATGCTACCTGATTTAAACTTGTGTCTCATCTTTTATTTCTGCACCTCTTTGGTTGCATTTTGTATGTACTACTCTCTATCTGTCTGTTCTACTGGTGAAGAATTTATTTGCCTCAGTATCCACTTATATATTTTAGGACAGGGATGTGTGTTTTGCTTATGTCATGGGTCATGTCTTGGAAAATTGCTATTGAAGGTCAGTTCAAAAGACTTGAGCTAAGATTTGGGATAAGAAGAAGAGGGAGCAGGATGTGAAATTTTGTTGGCTGACAAAAAAATGTATATCTATATATCTATAGCTATATAACACTTCATTTCATAGTATATATATGTCACGCTTGTCTCTTGATTGTGGTGACATATGTATATTACAGTTTTTCCCTGTTCAGTTACAAATGGACAACTAGTGACTGTGCACTTTTTTTTGAGAAAATAGAAAAAAACTTGGTACCAAGATGTGTCTTTCAGAAGTGTTCATAGAATATTTGCATAGAGTATGAGATTGAAAGTTTTTTCAGAAGGCAAAACAAAAAAAATACTAGAATGGACACTGAATATTTCTTAACCTGAAGATTAACTTTACCCTCTCAATCTTTCCCTAAGACTTTAACTTCAGAAATTAATTGCTTGAAAGAGCTAGTTTGACGACATAATAAAAGCAAAGCACATGAGTGAAAATGGACAATAGACTGGCTATTTAGCTTGGGGAGAAATGTAGGTAATAATTTGACTGTCTAATATTGCTATAGATAGTAATATGATTCACTTGATGGTAGAAGTTAGTTCAGAGTAAAAAGGTGCCCAAAATATAGAAAGTAACCATATTATGACCCAGCTCACATATATGGCACAATTTATGCTACTTTTCAGCTAATTAGGTAAAAGGGATCTTCAGGGCTATACTTTTCTATTAAGGTCAAGCATTCATGCACAAGGGTTTGATCCTTCTCTTCAAAACTTGTTGATGATAATAAAGAAAACATACTCCTTGCTCTTTTGTGATAGCCCTAAAGAGCTATCACTCTTAATGTGTGTTGTTTTTATTAAATCTCAATCGTCTTGTGGCTTCCTATTATTCCTTTTGTGAGAAGAAATATCCACTAATTTTAAATGTTACTTTAGGAAAAAAAAATACAGACAATTTACGTAAAATAACACAGAAATCCAATGAGCTGACAGCTTTTTGCTGAAAGCTAATTTGCCAAATGACCAATTCGCCTAAAGCTAATTTTCTAAAAATCAGTTTACTGAATGACCTAGTCTTAAAATTATTGACAATTAAAAATAATTTTTAGTCCCACCAGTGCTCCCACTTCTTTGTCACCACCTTTGCCCTCATCAGGTCTTTGCCTCTTGTGGCAAAACAGCTACAAATTGTGAAAAGGCCTGTTTCAAGTTATTTGTCTGAAAGCTCCTAGGGTCTGTGTTTTCTGTTTTAGAAAAAAATAGAACTGAGGTTTACAGAAGTTAATTAACTTGCTTATTTAAGTGAACTGTTTCTATACATATTAGGTATGTAAGTTTCCCTGGGCCAAAGGAACCACTGCTGTTAACTATTGTGTTATGCTTTTATTTTCTCATCTGTAGAGTGTTTTATATTATGACCATACCTGAGAAATATTAGTTAGGCAGACATAAGTTCTTAATGACCAGAATCTTTCAAGAAAGAGAAAGTACTGATATATTATCTAATGCTCTCTGAGGAAATGGCATCTGGACTGAGTAAATATTCTGTTTATTATATATATTCCACATTAGTAGAGATATTTAAGTGTATTAACATAAACATACATAATTTTACATTTATATAGAAGAAGTGGAATGCCATCATCTATGTTAGGTTGATTTGAAAGTTACTGCCGAGTTTGTAATCATTGTTCTGATCAAGAGGAGGTTGGATTTAGTTTACTTAGAATCAAGGTCCATTGAATATTTTAAATACCGGGAGGATAGAGTTGTATATGTATTTGACAAATTGAATCTCCTGTCAAGCAAAATTGTTTCTAATAAGACTTTGGGAACAACTCCTGGCAGTGAAGAGGGGAGGGTAATCTTATTTGGAATAGTCATTCATCGAAAAGTGACATCTTCTAACAGGTGAAGGAGGTTGCTCTCCCTGCCTGCAGGGTAAGAATCTAAGATATAGTTCAATGACCTGGGATCAACAGTAAACTGAGGTTGAGGTCATACAGATGTGAAGTGCAGAAGATTCATAAGCCAAGGCAAACTCATTCATTTTCCCCAGGAATGACAGTAAGAAGAAAAGCAATCTCTTTAGTCACATTCTCATATCTAATGCCTACTCTTTTGCAAGGGAAGGTATCCTTTGGCTCAATAACTATTGACTCCAGTAAAAACAGAGGATTTTAAAAACTCTCTTCTGAAATTTAGATGAGAAACAGGACCACTGCACTATATATTGCACTACATATACTGTGGTCTGATATCTTTGACTGAGTTAGAAAATGGTGCTCCATCAGGGAAAGAAGATAAATACAGTTTGACCAGGGAAATCTGGGCTGAATACAGCAATCCTGTTGTCTTGGCTGAGAGTCTTTGTGCAGTGCACAAGCTGCTCAACATATGTTTTCTTTCCCATGCAAAAATTGTGAGCAATAAAAGAATCATACTTATTAAATCCACTTTCCAAAAAGCTGCTCAAGTCAATTTCATTTACTCATCAAATATTTTATACTATAATTAAGTTCTAATTACTTTCTAATTTTAATTGCTGGTTGCCTCTTTTTTTATTTCTTCTTAATTATTTTAAAGTAAATAAGTATCTTTTAAAGTAAGTTTTTGATATAAAAGTACCAATAAATTCTCTCTTTCTCTGTCTCTCTGTGTCTCCCTGTCTCCCTGTCATTCTCTCTCTCGCTCGCTCTCTCTCTCTCTCTGTCTCTATATCTATCTCAACAACCACTGCAGGGCTAGGTATTGGCATTAAATAACTTGCTGAAGCTCTAGGCACTCAGACTCAGGGCCATCTGACTCAAAGAGCTGCTCTCTAAAACTGGATACTCCACTGCCTGTTAAGCATTTTTACTCTCTTCATTATTTTTCCTTCGGATTTTTATCATTATTGCTACAGAAAAACTTCATTTTTCTTACTTTTATTCTGTCTACCTTTTGACAGTTGGGAATCCCATATGATCCCGGTCAATTCAAACAAGTATAAGGATAGAACTACTAAAACATTTTCATTAAATAAAAAGAAAATTTTACTTTGTGTAGTGAAATTGGACAATATTAGGAAGCAATGCTATAAACCTTAAAATATCTTGAATCCTCTTCAGAATCTATAATGACATCTCCTACTTTCTCTTTCTCGTATAATTAAAATTTTAATTTAATTCACCTTAAGCACCAATGTTCAAGGGAAATTTTTATTAAATTTTATTGTACCTCTTATTTTCTAAATGTATAGCAACTTTTACCTCATTATGTACGAATAAACTCGAATACTGATTCAGACTTTTTTCTTAAACTCAAGTATCTCTTTAGAATTCATAAAGTACATAAAATATGGGATAGAATCATAAAAGCGGTTTTATTTCTATGCCATAGATTGATTCATAAAAGGAATTTCATTGCATTTTAGTCAACATCATATGCACTACAAGATTATATTGCACTTATTTAAATACTTTCTTTGTATGTGTTCTCTTGTGCCTTTATGTATTTATTTTTCTCATTGCATTTCAAAATTCTCAGGAGTAGAAACACTTTCTACTGCATGCATGTCTGTTTATAATATAGACTAAGTTAGTTCACTTTATACAAGTTTAATAAATTTTAATAAATTTCATTATATGATTAGCCATCAGATGTAAAAAAAAAATGTTTTCTACTACAGAGATATTTTTGATAAAGTGATTTGACTCTTACATTATACACTTTATTTATGATGTATATTTAGTCAGTTCTAATAATTTTATCCAAACATTTTAAAAATAATACATTTTGGGAGGAAGCTAAGGTAAAAACCTCAGTCCAATGCTTAGCATCCTGTCCCTGACTAGATCACCTCTAGCCTTTGCTTTTATGCTCCATAATTGTGAAAGATGGGACCCAAGAAATCCTGGTTTGTGGAGCTATGACTCTTCCCTTGAGACAAAATGCATTCTGTGAACTTCTATAGTTTACTTTGTCACATATAGCAATAAAGTAGGGACTGTTATTCATTGTAATAATTACAATGTTGTTTGCAGACTAAATGTGGTCTTAACCTGAATTATGACTTATAATATTCAAGTCCTGAACTTTTTAAAGCCACTTGTTTGTCTCCATAGATTTCATCTTTTCTCTCATACACTCTACTTTATGTATTTATGTATTAAGTTGCATATACATTATGATACTTTAGATCTTGAATTGTTTTTTTTTCTTAACATTATATTTTTAAGATTTATCCATGTTTGCTATTTGCATTTCTAGTGCATTGCTTCTAAGCAAGGCATAACAGTTTACAGTATGCATCCATATTTTACTCAACTATTTTTATTAACGATGGACATTTTATTTGATTGCAACTCTGCTACCACCAATAATGTGACATGTTTTTCTAAATGTCCCCGTAAGCAGCTGTCTGAGAGATTCTTCATAAATATACCCTAGAGAGGGATTGCTGGGTCATTGATTATACCACTCAGATTTTTCACTAAGTATTGTCAATTACTCTGTAGAATGACTGTACTAGTTTTATTTCCACACTTAGCACTAACTAAGTAGTACTAACACTTAGTACTACTCAACTTTCTAACTTTTAAGAATCTAAGGAAAGTGCAGTGGTACTTTAATTTGCATTTTTTCTCTAGCAATTAGTCAGGTGGAACATCTTTATAAGTACTTTTGATATTTATGTTTCCATATACGAATTCACCTTTCTGATTTTTGCTCATTTTTTCCATAATATTTTCAGTCTTTTTCTTGTCTTTTTTGTAGGAGTTTCTTTTGGAGTGTAGATATTAAAACACAATTCATTTTTTGTTTTCAAAAAAGCCTTCAACCATTAGTTATGATAATTAATAAACAGAAATACCAAATTTTGGTTTACATTTTACCTTGCTGACTTTTTTGGATCTTGACTAAGATCTCATTTCTCAAACCAAAGTCAAAAAGAATTTCACCTACGCTTTCTTGTATTAGCTTTACATTCACTTCTCTAATTTTTCAAAATGAAAACATTGCTTTTTGTACTTCAACATGTGCTACAGCCTTTCCTTAGAATGAATGGTCTGAACACCTCTGTGACATGGGAAACCAAGTTCAGCACTGGGACAAAAAGCGTACTGTGGAGTGAACCAATTTTTCATATTTAACTTGAAGTTAGATTTAAAAACCTGAAATATAAAGAAGATTTTTTTAAAAATCTGTACTTTATTAAATAGAAAGAAAAAAATTATGAGATGTGTTCTTAATTCTTGATTTGATTATGTGCCAGGATCAGGGATGGATTTAATGCATTCAAACAGGTAGCTTCAGAGCCAAGTTCTTAAGGTAAAAGTTTATATTTGCTTGAATAACAGGAATCCCATTATGGAGCAGGAGTTTAAATAAATTTCCTGTTGGATAGATAGCATTATTTTTTCAAAAGCATTTTTTATTTGTTCCTAGCAACCCTTTCATTTTGTCCCTTCAAACAGTAACACAATTAAAATTTCTGAGTTGTTTCATTATTAAAGTTGTGTTTCAAAGGAATTCTGAGCATATGTATTTTTGTTGTACATTTTGATTTTTTGCACATTTGTTTCTTTCAGTTCTTAAATTAATCTAATTTATAAATTGAGCTGTAATGCCCTGGTTTGGAACTCCACGAGCCAAGAAGGAAACTGACACCGATGCAAGCGCAAAAGGGAGTTTATTGACAAACTCGAGTTTGGACTCCACTTGTTCACTGACACAGCAGTGGTTGAGAGGAGCCCCGACCGAGGGGCTGGGACCTAATTTAAAGGTAAAACTGCAAACCTTGGGGAGATGCCTTGGCGTTACCTGATTGGGGGGTTAGGTTGACCTTTAAAGGGATTGGGTGGTAGGTTGTTAGGTCTGCGTACAAAAGGGGTCTGTGCAGTTGGGGCTGCGAATAGAGGGGGCCGTGTGCAGAAAGGGCCAAGTGCAGAAGGTAGGGCGAGTGCAGAAGGTGCAGGGTGCAGTAATCAGAATATGTGCAGGAGGAAATAAGGGTGGGGTGCCTTAAGGGCCCACCGATTAGCTGGCTTGGCTGGTTTGGCCAGGTGGTAAGGCATTGTTCTTGACCACTGGCCTTTGGGGAACTTTTTGTACAATTCATCTTGGGATCACTCAGAAAAATGGAATCATTCCAGTCTTTCAAAGCCCTATTTATCTCCTTTTTTTTTTTTTTTTTTTTTTTTTTTTATTGCCTGAAATTTATGTCAAAAAACTCAGAGGATAAGGTCCTAGAGGAAACAACTTGTTTCCCAATTATAGATGTTAAATCACTACTAAATTTCTTGGATTTTTATTTATTTATTTTTGTTCTTACATCTTACCCTGTAACTAAGGTCTAGAAAGAGTGTTTCCCGGTAGTATCAGTCTGTGCCCTGAAGAAGACACCGAGACTATACGCATATATGGAAATTTTCACAGTTCATTTGACCTTTGTCTTCTGGGGAGTTTAATTCTTTCATGCACCTGCCATTCCTGATATAAGTAAAGACCAAGGAGCGATGCCCAAGGAGAGGAATAGGGGTACCAGTACAGCAATATCCTAAGCCAGCTGTGTAATCACCCCCTCGTCTTCTAGGTGTGAGGAAGAAGCTCTGTAGCAGGTGCTCAGCACAGAGTGCTCCCGTCCTGACTGGCAGGTGGCTCTTACTTGTCTGCTCTTTGAGTTTTGCTTCTGTAAGCACAGATGTATACTCGGATGTGAGACAGTTGTTTAAAGAACATTTCAGGATGAAAAGCAACTTTTATTTAGTTATTGGCATTGATTCTTCAGATTTCATTAGTCTAGTAAATATTTATGATATCACTCAATAAAAACCTCCAACTGCTTGGATATTTTCTCAGTAAGGTTACTGTTAACAAGACTTTTTTTAAAAGATAATATTTTATAACTATTTTTATGTTTGAATATAGGTTTTTAATAATCCTCTTATTTCCAGGGCAGGTCCGATAACTAACTTATATAATTTAAGGGGTGTAGAAAGGCCACTCTGTTCATATATATTTCACCAGCTTGTTATGAAACCCCAAATGTGTCCCAGAGCAGCCCTCCTTTAGTTAAGACATCTTAACAAAATTTATAGGCATGGATTGTCTTAAAACATAGTCATTCTATTGTAACCATATTATGGAAGAGCATCATGTTGTGAACTAAGGGTGCAAATGAACACATGATAAATAAAGCACCTAGCTTATAGTCTGGAGAAGGAGGGCACATATATTGAACATAACATAAAGACAAGGAGGATCTATATAGATCATTACATCTATCTGTGTAAATTATCACATCTGTGTAAATCCTCAGGAGCTCAGAAAAATCTCCAAGAACTGGCTTTCAGAGAAAAGATTTTGGATGACCAAGTATTGGAACCTAAGACTTGAAGGAAAGTAGAGCTTGGATAAAGAGAGAGTAGGCAAAGAATATTTTAGACAAAAAGCAAAGAAAGAGTTTCAAAAGTTAATAATGTGCTCTGGAATGAGTTCTTGTAAGAGGTTCCTGACAGCGAAAGGACACTGTTGAAACAAAAATTTATGTAATGAGGTCAAATGAGTGGATATTTCTTGTCATATATTTTAGATATAACTTAAGAAAAGCATGACTTAAAAAATACACATAAATCAAGGAGTTATTCTATTTACTATCTGAGCCACAGAAAGAACTAATAAAGCTGTGTGTAGATGACAATTAGGGCATCTTATAACCTAGATAGGGAACACATCTAATATGTCTGATTCCCTGTCATCCTCTTTTGCAGGAATCCAATTTATTTTACCATTTCCTGTCTTCCTACTAGAGATTAACCATTGTTTGTCTATCCATGGGGATTTTATCAGAAAAATTAAGGGAAAATACACCCACTCCTTCTTGCATTCTTACTATCACTGGATGCTGTGAACTCAAAACCCATTATTCTGTCTCTGGAAACATCATCCTATATTGCTCTGTGTTTCACCTTGCTTGACTCTTCTTCCACTACAATCAGTCCCTGAACTTTTCACTGTGATATCTGAATCCTCAGTTACTTCTGTATCCTCAAACCCTTCATGGAATGTTTCTTTCTTTTCTTATCTTACTAGAGACCTGGTAGTCCCTACAAGTACAGTTTCCATGGCTGGACATTATACCTTGGGGCAGGACAAGCATCATCCTCTCTTCCTAGTGACTCTTTCAAATCATTTTTTTTCAGTCAAATAAAAACCCTAAGTCATTTGAAGCTCTTTATTTCCTTCTACCAATGTTATAGATTACTTGAGTACCAGATGTTTAGACCTGATTTACTATTTTTCCTTCTAATCCCATTTCTTTCATTGTCCAGAATGGCTTTGCTGTTCACATTGATGTTTTAATTTAACATTTTAGCTCGTTTTCTCTTTATCTTTCTTCCAGCAGTCTTTACCTCCAGTTTATTTCAGATACCCAATGCTAGGACAACACTCTAGGTATTGAAATTGTTTGTAACCATTACAAATAGTTCCCTCTATCAGTAAAACTTCTTGTCTTTCTAACTCTTCATCCAATTACTATCACTCTTCTCAACCTTCAGTTTTAAAAATATCTAGTCTTTTCACTGTTTTCTTAGTTTTCCATGTATCAATCTATGCTCCCTTGTCCCTTCTTCCTTATCCTGACTGAATGCTCTAGTCTATTATTTTAACTGTTGTCTTTATCCACAGATCCCTTAACTCATTGTCTCATACACTGAGTAAAATTTAGCACTGGAGCAATTCAACTACATTTTTTTATATATATATAATAGCACATAATAGTTCATCAATTGGTGAACTGTTGGAAACTCACATATACACATATACAACTGCATGGTTTATTGCTACTAAAATTCATGACTTCTAACTTCAATCAGTCATCAGTGCTGCCTGGCATTTTTTCTCGTGTCCCTATTTAGCTTTCCTCTATTTTCCAAGGTGCCTATTTCAAATTTTCTCCATTAGCTTCTAATATCCCCCACCACACTCCACATTCTCACTTTTAGAAGATGACTTTGCATCTAGCCTCATAGAAAAAAAAGAAAAAAGAACTTTCTTATTTTTCATCCCTATGCCAACAAATATAACTGCATGAGCAACTATCTTTCTTCTTTTCTCTTCTGTTGTATCAGAAAAGATACCCTTTTACTTGAAGAATCTTCCACCCATTGTGTTTGAGTCTCCATCCCTTTATATAATGTATTCAGATCATTTGTCTCTCATGGATCTACAAGTTCCAACTCCTCATCTAGTTATCATCGGTTCTTCTATTTTTATTTTTATTTTATTTATTTTATTTATTTTTAGTTCTTTCTTTAAATGTCTCCTAAACTCCACAATTCTATGCGCCATCATTCTTTTCTTCGCGGGTAGAAATCTCCAGAGTCGCCTGCACTCACTCTATGCTGTATTCACTTCCTCATCCACACTCTTTATCATCTCCCTTTCACTGTTACCATTTTTGTTAATATGTCTTTTACAAAGACAATGGTTAATTACAAAAGCCATTGTAAGACCTCATCTCCTTGTCTTCTTTGCAGCTACTGACATTTCTGCCCTCCCTCTTCGGACGTGGTACCCTCTTAACTACAATCCCTTCATATCAGACATCATTGAATGTGGGAAGCCTTCAACTTGACAACGAAATCCTACATACAATACACAACTCTTCCTTCCTATTAATAAAAGAAAAGGTGTTCCCTCCTGCCTGAGGCTAATCTTGGCAATTACAAGTCTGAGTCATCTCTGCTAGAAATCGAGGCGTCCTCACAAAATTGCGCATCATATCCTACTGATTCTGCCCCCTTAAATCTTCTTGAATCTGACCAGTCTCCTCATCTCCACTTTAATTACTCTAGATCAGTTTACCATTATCAAATCCTTATTGGTATTTCAGGAGCCTCTTTAAAGGCAAGTTTATTACTGAGTCAATGAAGCTTTAGCTTTAAGGTTCTGAACTTCCACAGGTCTTTGCAAATGCCCTGGTCTCAGAATGTCGTGTTGTTTGTTTGTTTGTTTGTTTTTTGTCTTATAGAAACATTTCAAATCGTCTAAGCTCTAATACCTACCACACTTGGATCTGCCCCCGGACCTACTCTGGTTTTCTCTGGTTTTGCCTATTATATGTTTGCAAATAAAAATTATATCATGCCTTTTTCCTGTTTAAAAATTCTTCCATGGTTTTCTATTGTTTTTAGGTTTAAGGAAAAAAAAAAAAAACCTCCTAAATGTAGCTTTTAGGGCCTTTCTGTGTAACCTCTGCTTTTCTCTCTGGTATCACATTTTATTACACGTTTTACTTTTTTTTTTTTTTTTTGCAGGGCGGAGGGTAAGCATTCTCTAATCACAGTAAAGTAGGCAGAGCAGGTTCTCTCATTCTTTAAAGGAGAGGAAAATAAAGTTCAGAGGGTAAATAATCAACCCAAGTCTATAGAAAAAAATGACATATGTGGCTGAGATTTGGGCTGAGTTCTTCAGATTCCTTTTGCGATTTACTTTTTCCATTATAATATATGGCTTCTATATACAAATGTCTCATTCTGGCTCTATAATGAAAACAGAGAAGTCTTTGTGAATAATTTCAGGGTAAAATATTGGTTGATAAGATTTTCGCGATTTGATTTATATGTAAACAAAATTAAGTTTTTTATATGTAAAAACTAATATAATTATGTTTTCATTGCTACAGCAATCTAAATTTTCATATTAAGTTTGCAGACTGGCATACTTTAGGGCACGTGTTTCCCAAAGAGATGAATTTATAAAAGGGATGGTCCCCGTTCTCTGTGAGAACATATTGCTTTCATAATAGTGCACCAACCAAGATGGTCTAAAGCTTGTCTGAACTTTAGCCAGGTTTCCCCTTGACCATAATCCCTGACCTTTGTTTCTTAGAGCATTTGCTTAAAACAAACAAATAAACAAGCAAAAAGCAAACAAACAAAAACACCTTGCAATTATAAATACTATCCCTCTGACCCTTTGGGATATAAATTTTCTCCCAGAAATACAATAATTCAAATTTTAATAAATTATTTCCTGTCACTTTTAACAAGTGTCTTGCACAATTTTTCTTTTATAGTGCTCAGTTTTAAGAGTATTTACAAAAATATGGGAAAAGGTATCTATGGATACAAGCTTGTTTTAAGCAAACACTCTAAGAAACAAAGGTCAGGAATCATGGTCAAGAGGAAACCTGGCTAAAGTTCAGGCAAGCTTTAGACTATTTTGGTTGGTACACTATTATGAAAGCAGTATGGTCTCATACAGAACAGGGAGCATCCTTACTTGATCAACAGATGTTGATCTTGGTCCTTTTCATTTCACTTGCCTGAAAGCATTTATCCTAGGTATTTCTTACTTGTATAGAGAAAAAAAAAAAAATGTATGATTCTCAAAGACCATGTACATTGTTCCAGAGGCCGTTGATTTGTTTAGACTCCCCTTAAAATAGATTCTGACAAAGCATATTACTTTGGCTCATGCACCTCTCTACCTTCTGTGTGGTGTAGATTGCTTTCTTGCCTATATTTTCTCTAATATAGGAGCAGATAGCAGTGTTTTTCTTGCTGATCATGTATTGCATTATTTTATGACATGGTTTCATTTGTCTCCATAAAAAGCAGTAGAATATTGAGAAGGCTGGAATATAAGAAAAGACAGTTCAGCCCACCAGGCTCTTTTCCTTTTAATGCACCCTGGAGAACATTTAATTGCTTCTTGAATGACCCCCAAGGTCTTCCTAGAATGAGCTTGTTGTCTTCTTTGTGGAGTAGGCCATCCCCATTTCATTCGAACTCATTGTGACTTAATTATAGAATACATATAATAAATTGGAGGCAATCAGTAATCCTTAATCAAACAGGGTAAATTTGTTTCACATGCAAGACACAATGGGCCCTTGTGAAATAGATGGCACACTTTCATTTACTGAACGATACCCAGATTAATTAACTCACCTGATAGCTGTGGTTCCAATTTCCCAACTGCAACTCAAGTCTGTCTTATGCTTGCCCTTCTTTCTTGTTATCATTTCATGAAACCGATTTTTAGTAGATTTTCAGATTCAAAGATTATAATTTCTCTTCGTATATATTGCTTTGTCATTATATAAAATAAATCATATTAATCTATGGACAATATATCATATATATGTATATATATTATAAATATAAATATATATAATATATACACATAAATATGTATTCATGCAAACATACATGCAAACACACATTTAGCGGAGAAGACACTAGAATTTCTCTCTTTAGTTACAACTTTATTACAAATCTGAGTTCAATGAATCTATCTCCAGAATTTCACAATAATTTCTTCCAGCCTCCAGCTGTGTTTAATCACTTTCTGGAGCAGAAGTTTTAGCTGTTTGGTTTCTTCCGGCTATTTTCTCTAAAAATTACTTTAAAAGATTTAATCGATTTATATTGCATATTTCTTGCAGAAAGTTGAGATTTTTATTAAATTTAAGTGTATTTTAGTGTCTCTCATTGTGTACCCTGATTACTTTTGGTAACTCAGTTAAGCATTTAATAACTATTAGTTTTCTTTTAGAGAGTTCTTAACCAGGAAACAAGAGTTCTTACAGCTACATAGATAATTAACTTGAAGCTTGTCTGTCTCCTGAGAGACATCAAATATGTAAATGAAGAACTTAAGCCTTAATAAGACATGGTGAGGAAATCACTAAAACTTTTATCACATGAAAGCTAAAAACCTCAGTTAAAAAATATATCAATATGCTTTGAAGAACTAATACATGCTTCTTGTTTCAGATTTGTAAAATTTATGGCCTTTAAATTATTTTTCAAAGCTGCAGGAGTTAGTCAGCTCTGTTAACAAAAAAAGAAGTGTTTAAGAAACCGAGGGTATTTAAATGCTTCACAATGCCTATCATATTACTGGAGCTCAACAAATATTTAAAAGACATATACCACATCTTTCTCTTTTATTTTAGAAAATCCTCATTTGCAATATCTAACGTGTTTCCATCTTTTAATCATTTGCCATTCAGAGCAAATAAATACATGATAGCTTTTGACTGTCTTATTACCTAAGACTTAAAAAAGAAGGGAGAGCCATTCATGTTTGATGTTTTAAACTGATTAACCAATTCTCTTCATTTTTCTGTACATGCTTGATTATATAATGTATCTCAAAAAATATAGAGGAAAAGACTCTTTAATTTCTGTGCTTTCTTTTAACATGAAGAGAATATTCTGTCATTACCCCAATTTTTAATTACCTGGATAACATATTTCTGTTACAATTGATGTCTTATGTTTTCTTGAGACAGTGGAACTAATGAATGAAATAGGTGAACTTGAGAAACTATTTGTAAATTCACAAGAGAATAATTTTCTTGAAAAGTCAATAGGTTTTTGATTTTTCGAAATGGCAAGTTATTTGAAAACAATTTACTTGGCTCTCAGTGGGCTATTACTTTTAATGGAACATACTTATAATTCTTTCCTTCAGTCTTTAGTTGGGTATGCAGATCATACATTTGATATTCTAGAGCTGTAATTAGGAATCGTATCTGACTTAGCTACAGATCTTCTAACTCAGATATAGTTGGATGCTCCTGTGGTTAGTGCAGTGGTGTGTATTCTGTGGGAACAGGCATCCACTTTGTGTTCGCACAGCTGCAGAGGCTTTTCCCTCTGCAGTTCCGAGCTACATTACCAGGCCTAACCTGGGCTAGAACTGGGATTAGTACGGAATGTGCATGATTTCCTTAAGGAAAATGTCTGACTCTTAAGTAAACACATTAAATAGCACCTAGTCTAGGAATAAAGGGCATTTGTGTGCTTGATCAGTCCTCTTCAGTCATAATTTAGTGAGTGCCTACCATGTCAACTGAGGCAAATCTACTCAAAGATAAAATGCCCTCATTAGGAAAGGCAATATATAGAGAAAGCCCCAAATCATAATTTTCTTAAGATACTAATGCTAGATTCACTTCCTTTTACTCATCATGCTAGTTTGTTACAATGCAGTACATACATGTGTTACACTACATCATCATATTTCGCAGTTTTCCAAGGGATAAGATATTACTAGGATTCAGGCCTACCATCAATACGATTTTTAATGACTGCTTTCTCTTCTGTAAACTTGTTTTGGGGGTCTCATAAGCATGATATTCTGAAGAGCTCTGAGTGGCCCTGGGTAATGGATTGGTTATCAATGCAGTGCTTGCTCTAAAACACTATGGGGAGTCTGAGATGTTTCTCAGCTCACAAGAAGTTTACAGCCTGGTAGGGGAGATAAAGTTCAAATTATGCATATTTACTAGCCTCTGTGGCATGAATTTGGTTCCTGTTTGACATCCAACCTCCCCTTAACATTTTTTAGATCTCTTAAATTTATAATAAAAACAACCTTTTACATTTATATTGTATTTACCTCTCCATAAAACTCTGTTATATTTGTAATATCATTCGACCCTTGTAACATTGCTTATTCTTTTTCCTCATTAGCAGAAGTCAATTTCTAAACCTATTAAACCTAGGAAATGAACCAAATCATCCTAATCATCCTAAAAACAACAAAACACAAAGCTTTTGTAGCAAAAAGACGACTTGCTCTGTGGTGGATCAGCGATTGTGTAGTAGTTATATTTGGAGTATATGAATTGACCTAAAAAAGCTTTGATCACCCATTTATAATTTGATTTATAAAGATCTAGACCAGTTATCCTTTAATTCTTCGTTAGGTTTTTCTCTTCAGAGCCATTTCAGAAAATGTGTGATAGAGTGGCTTACTTCATCAGAAGGGGGAAAAATCAAATGAAGAAAATAATACTTTTCTGGCTTTCTGTTTAATTCATTACCTAAAACGTTTTTTTTTTTTAATTATATTAATGATTTTTAATTTTGTTACACGTATTTCCAATTTTAGCTAAACAAGAGATACTTTTAGGGATAGAGAAAGGAGTTTATGGTTCAACATTTGGCCTTTTAAAATGTAATTTAATCTTGTTTCCCTTCAAAGTAAAGGAAAGATTTCAAAGCTTCAAATTATTAGAATCATTGGCTTTTGGGAATATAGTAAGAGGATTATTTTTGGTTAAATTACTGGGACCATCCTTAATAATTTATAAAGCACATCATTCATGACTCAAGATTGCCTTAATTAGAAGGGTTGTTATCACATTTTAGTTTTTACTACTGGCACATGCTCCTTTTTCACAGTTTTCTCTTTGACATTACTGACATCATAGTCATCTTTTCATGTGTCAGGTACATAATTATATTTAGATTTACTGTTTAGAAAAATACATAATGAGGACATAAAAAATATAAAAGAAAAAGATTATTTTTCTTGAACCTTACAGAAATGCATCAGCTCTAGATGTTTGAGGTCTGGGTAATTTTTGTTTTATTTGGCTATCTAAAGAATAATATACTTTGCGACTATTTTCTTTGGTTAAAGAGATGCACTAGTAAGAAACACAAATACATTTTAAAATATTTCCAGGAAAATTTTAATTTCTTGGCTCTGAATTGAATTGTTTATAATTGCTAGACATAAGAATAATTAGGGAATAAGTACTAACTTCATCGTTCAGAGCAGTTATAGCTGTATGTCTACTTTCATTCTCTTCTTGTATTTCTTGCTCAGTGTAATCATTTGCTAAGATATTTGAATTTTGAGAAATGGGTAAATAAAATATATTTTAAACTGTTTTTAATATGATAAAGTCAGTTGTGAAAAGGTGAATGCAACTATTCATGTGATTGGAAATTATTTTATTACAGAAGAAAGGAATATGTATCAGATTTTAAATTTAAAATATATTGCAAAACATTTAAAATGCAACAAACCATATTTTTGCAAGGATTTATTTGTTATTATAGTGATGAAATTAACTGTCAGGAAACACTTTTGTTTTAGGATTTTTAAAATGGGATAAGACAAACAGGAACTTAGCAATTGAGTCTTCAACATATTTTTGTTTGTTTGGTTGTTTCTTTGTTTACAAAGCACAAGACAACACCATGTAATAGATGCAGTCCTGTTTCTCCAGATTGAGTTCTGGATGTTTTCTGTATACACTCAACGTTGTGCATTAGTCAAATAATATTTTTAATGCACTATGATTTTAACTGGGGATTTATTTAATAAGTTTGGTTTAGAGCTTGTTTTGTGTGCAAACATACTATCTTTGATTTTAATTTTTTCTGACACTGTGCCCACTACACAGTAGAAAAAGTGTAATTGTAGTTTTGTCCTTTATAGCACAGGACAAATAAATGTCAAAATCAAATGGTGGTGTCCCCCAAGGGAAAACATACTTCAGTGATGAAATATTCTTCCTCACTTCCCATTGCTATTCTTCTGAACACCCAGGTGAAGCTGCCTCAGGAACTAATCAAATGCTGCTAATTTGCATATAATAAAAACCCTCCCACAAGATTTTAGAATATTAGGAGAAAAAGTGCACAACGTCTCTAAAACAGTAAATTATGAAGATATGTATACATCTACTTTGAATCTATAGTTTATAAAAATTCACAGTCGTTTGACCAGACCAAATCCAATATGATCATCTGCTTATGTGTTGTTAATGTGTTAATTGTCATTTTAATTCTCTGTTTTAAATGAAAGTCCTTGGAAATGACACACTGCTATTTCCTATGTTCCTTGAAAATGCTGTGATATTGATAAAATGTCAGACTCCTTCCTGGGAATGACGATAACAATCAACTTTGCACAGCACTCATTAAGGTAGCTTTAAAATGGTAGCTATATGAGCAAAACAGTTTTCCTGGGAATTACTTGAACTTCCACGATAATAGTCCTCTTGTTTTCCAAAAACAACAATTCACATAGTTAATGTGAATTTTTTTCTTTTTACCAGAATCATCTCCACTGCAAATTATTTGAAAGAATTTATTTTTAAGTCATTTAAATTATTTTTGGAGTAAATTCTTTGAACTTTAGGACCCTGGTTGTTTTGCTAATCTCTACAAATTTATGAGGTGGTTTAAAAAAATGAATTTTCCAATATTCTTTTTGAATCTATAGGGTGAAAGTGAACCTTTTTTATTACAGTTAATATCAAATTCACAAATATAAAGTATTAAGTTTCCATTTTGTAATCCTAACATTATACACAGAATTTTGGAAATGTCTTCTAGAAATTATAGAAGCTACCAATACACTTGAAATACTAGGTTCTGTTTTTTTTTTTTTTTTTATTATGAAACGGCTAAATCCCCTTTCTCTGAAATTGAAATACTCAACCAGTAAAGGAATATACTTGAATTCTGAAATAATCTCATGTTATTCAGTATTGTAGTGAGATGCTTGTCATTATTGCATTTGGCACGAGACACAGTAAATATTATTTCATTTTTTGCAGCCACAATAAATATTGTTTTTAAGGACATGATAAATTATGAAGAATGATTTGCTTTTTGAAGGCCATATGGTCAGAAGGAAGAAGGCTTAACTGAAACATGAGGAGTTGAGGTTAGCCAGAAATTTCCTGTCTAGGTTAGAGTTAGAGAAGTTACTGAGGATCACTTTAGAATTTCTTATATTGGAGTTTATGAAAGTAGAATTGGTTCTCATTTGTCAAAACACTGTATCTGGAATGAGAAGACAATGCTATTACTTCGCATTGTGTCAGTGTACTTCCGTGTAACCAAGTTTACGTTACAGAAACAATCCTTTGCAGTTCAAATAATGGCTTCTGTAAAGTAACAATTATGTAGCATAAGATGCTGTGTAAAAACAAAAATAACAATTACCACAAAGATTTGTCCTTGTTCTTTTTAATAGCAAGCTTTATAAGGACTGTCGGACTAATTTATTTAATACAACTATTAGATCACTCTTCTTCAGTTACAAGAAACAGAATTTATCATCTGGAGAAGGATGCTTGTGCCTTTGACTTTTATATAGAGAAGAAATAGAGAAAGGAGTAAACTATGCTAAGATTTTAATTCTTAAATTATAGGATTCACTAGCAAAGACATTTTGCTCAGGGGCTTGATAGTCCACCAGAGCAGACTAGAGTTTCCAGTGGGCAAGGATTATGTCCACTCAACCTTTTTTTCCCAGAGCCTATACAGGGCCTGTAGTGTAATATTCTTTCCATTATTGTGTGTGGATAAACAAAGTAAACATAAGGTGGTCAGGGCTCCTGATCTTTCTGAGACTGAGTGTCCTTTTCCAAGGATTGAAGTCATGTTTTTGTACACTCAGCTACACAAAGAACTTGGTGTACACATGGATTTGAGGATTTCTTATGATGACCCTGCAGCCACCCTGTCTCCTACATGGAAACTGTGCTCTTGGATGTTCAGAAGTCTAATGGTTTTTGTTGGTCACCAACTCCTCTTATTCTTTAAATATATTGGCAGGTGTTGCACTGCAGATAGAGAGCTGAAGGGTCACTCAGAAGGAACTGATTACTTTTCCTCCTTTCTCCAAGTGAAATGGTGGCATGTCACTTCTGACGCTGGACTTATTTCCTAACAGGAGATGTTGTTTACCTAGTGTCTTCGATGACCTTTCTCCTCCATTAGGCTACAAGAAGGTAATTTCTTTTTTTATGCTTCTCTGACATGAAGAGAATTTTGGAATTCATGAAAGTACTATTACATAGAGGCCAAGAATTAGATTCACTAATTTTAAGTTCTTTTTAATAAATTTGATTGGAGTTTATGTTTTTCTTACTGCTTCATTATCACTTTTAATTTTTTCTGCCTTCCTCACTATTTTTCATTTCATTTTATTGTTATACACATTGAAGTAATTTTGTTCTTAGGATTAATTTGCTTCAAAAATTTTTTGGATTTACCTTTGCTGACTAATAGAATTACACACACACACACAATGAAATGGCTACAACCGTGTCTACTGAAATGTTGCATTTATATACTATAAATATCTTTAGGATATATTCTTTTGAAATTGGGTTTGACATATTTGAGATGCCTAAATTTAGAAGCCAGTATGTAGGTTTGATTCTTTTCATGATGCTTGCATAGTTTCTACCATAGTTTAGGCTTATTTTTATTCTATTGGTTTATTATTTATTTTCTTTATCTAACCCTTTGATGGAATTATCTCAAAATTCATGAAGGAAATTTTCTCGGATATTATCAAGGATGTCAGTCTTATCCTATTCGTGAAATGTTCTGCCCTTTTTAGAATAACTTAAAATCCTTGACAGCTTTAAAATCCATGATTTTATAATCATTCCTGAGCATATTTTCTCCTTGACACTTTTCTCCATGTATAAAAAAAGTAGGGCAGTAATAAATGATGAGAAAGCATAACTGAAAATATGTAAAGTTTTATCTTTGGTGTTTGAGGTTTATAATATTTCCTAAATTAATATTTTGACCAATTAATATTTTGACTATTTCATCAATTAATGATAAAATGCCTATATCATATAGTGTTTATACCAAATTAGCCAGGGCTGAGTTAGCAATGCTGAGTATACATATTTTCGCCAACAAAAGGTACCTTTACTGCTATTTATGTGGCATTATCAAAATCTCGAGACCTCTTTACATATAACAGAGACTAAAAATGGGTTTTAAAACATGTCCATTTATGATTATCAATCATTTTCAGGACAAAGAATTATTTTCAAGGGAAAAATAATCAAGAAAAAATTAAGAGCGATGGCTTTGAGAAAATCGGGCTACAGGAAAACATGGTAGCATGAATTCCTAGACATTGTGGAAGAAAATTTTTTACAATCTTCGAAGGTTTGCTTTCTCTATAGAGAATTGAACAGCCAAAATGACTCCATCTTAGGTATAAGACTCCACCTTAGGCACAGGCCAGTTTCCTGAAAAACCACAGATAGCAAGACAATCACCCCACCCTAGACACAGCCAATCAGAGCAACTATGGAAAGTCAAAAGACCCTAACTCTCCAAATTCCCTGCCTTGTTCCTTGGCGCTATCACCCAGCCAATCCCGCTAAAGTTCAAGGTGTTGTACCAATCCTGTAATGCCAAGACATTGCTCCCTGTGCTTACGTTTTTTTTTTTCCCTTCAAATACCCCCAAAGCCCCATGTTCGGGACCGCCTCCTATTCACTGCTGTGTCGGTGTGCGGAGTGCGGCCCCGACTGGAGTCTGAAATAAACTCCCTCTTGCTCTTACATCGGTGTGGGCTTCTTGGTGGTTCGTGGAGATACGAGTCGGGGCATAACAGAATAATCTCATTTTCTTTTCCCTGGACCAGCCTAATTCTGATATTTAAAATACAAATGAATTTGCAGCCATTTATATTCTAGTACATATTTAAGGGTTGGACGTGGATTTTCTTTAGTGGTGAGGATTATGGCAACAGCCACTCTGGACTGAGGATGACTGTTTTCTCTTGGGTTACCGCTCATGGCTAGGATGATGCCACCTAGCTACTGCATATAGTAAGAAATAGAATAATCAAAAAGCTGACCATACCAAGTGAGGTTGTAGAAAAAATGAATCCTTCACACATTCCTGTAAGGAAAGATAAAATGTCTCAACTGCTTTGGAAAATAGCTTGGCAGTTCTTAAACAGTTCAACACAACTACCATATGACTCATCTATTCTATGTTTAAGCAATTATACAAAGATAATTAAAGCATATGTCTATACAAAGAGTTATACATTAATGGACATAGCAGCTTAATTTAACAGCCCCAAACTGAAAACAACACAAATGTCCAAAAATAGGTAAATAGATAGAAAAACTGGTACACACATAAAGCGGCATATTACACAGCAATAAGAAGGACAAGCTGGTGGTATATACCACAACATAAATATATCTCAGAATTATTATGCAAAGTGAATAAATCCAGACCAAAGAAAAAGTACATACTATGAGATTTTATTAACATAGAATTCTAAAAATTTTAAAGTCACACCTAGTGACAAAGTAGATATTTGTGAAAAGAATTTTAGTTACGCATCTAAGAGGCATGCTTAGAAAATAATTTACTACTCTACCTCTGGGGACATGGTTGAAGTTGCAGAAAGGAGTGGGAGAAAGAATTATAAAGAAAAGGGCAAGAGGAAATTTTGGTGAATGATGAATGTGTTTATCATCTTGATGGTGATAATGGTTTTACCAAAAAGTATGCATATGTAAAACTTACCAAATTGTGTCTGTAAAGTATATGTAGTATGTGAATTATAACTCAATAAATCTATTTTTTTAAAAAAAGAATTAGAACATTGATACAAAAAAGGGTTCTGTAGAAAAAAAAATAGATGCAAGTTTCTTTTCTGCCTCTGTTTTCAGTCTATTTTGTCAATGGCATCACATCATTGGTGACGCTGGTCAGTCAGATTTATTGAAATGCATGAGAGTAATTTATAGATTATTATATTTCTTAAGGGGAGCCTGTATGGCCTTTGAATGCCTGGGAAATCCATTTTTATGGAAGCTTTCATTGCACTCAATACACCAGAGATTAGAAGCCTTAGCTACCTTTTATTTAAAACATGTTGCTTAAATTACAACAAGTTATTTTACAGCTAGACATATAAATGCCACGTGCTAAGTAAATTGTACATTATGTAGAAAATGTTTAAAAATACCCCGAAGTTGTAGAATATGAGATGCATATAGAGAATGATAATTTAAGCAGTTTCAGTCATCTCAGTGATGTTTAACTGAGCTTTCTGTAGTTCTTGCGGCAGAAGAGACATATGTCTTGAATGTATTTTAAATATACACTAAAGCTAACCTTTTAAGGCATCATTGAATTGATAATTTCAAACAGTGTCAAATTTAGATATGTTCCAGAGAGGGAAGAGGAATCTTGAATGCATCATTTAGTATATTTTTAATGTCATTTTTGAGGATTCATGTTTACTTTGACTGCTTATCCCACATACCCAAAATATGAAAAATAAAGATGAATACTTGGTTTTTATGTCCTGTAACTACACACTATTGAATGAGCACTAAAGCTAATATAGTTGAATACAAGTCATATCCTCCAGTCATCACTTTGTTAATTTAATAATTGTTAAATACTGATCTTAATGAAGTTAACTTGCCTGTTATCTGAACCATAAAACATTCCTGATATAAAACAGTTCCACTGTAAATCAAGAAAAATGATATGATCACACATATTAACATGTAAGATGGTGAACAAATTTAGTTGAATTATATGATACTGTCAGATCTGTACCGAAAATTCTAATTTTTTACATAAGTTCTTGATTTCCAAGCTTTTTACTTGAACAATAAGATTTTAATTTATCTGTTATTTTATAAAACATTTTTATGTGCAGCAAAAGTGCTACTTGTTTGCGCATGCTGGTTATGCAGCAATCTTACATGATTTCATGCTTTGCTGATGGAAAATTAGACCCTTGGGTATTATAAAAGAATAGAAGATAGCTATAGAATCAGGATGCCATTGCTTCAGGATATTCTGTTGACAGTTAGAAATATATACAGAAAAAGCATTGTCATTGAATGCAAAAATGAATTATACCACTGGTGAATACTGTAAATCCTTCCAAAAGGATAAGCCAAAACCCTCTTATTGAACTGGAGTTTTACCTTAAACTTGACTATGCAGGTAATTTCTACACTTTTGTTACAGTGAAACAATAATAAATATTTTTATAATCGTATTATATCCATGAATTCATAAATTTGATCTCAGGGGCTGATATATCCAGATAAAGTCACATATAGATATAAGACAATTCATTCCTGTTATTTATATACTAATAATATGGTGTCTTTCATGCACACTGAAGATGAATCATTCATTTATTGAATTAGTTTGTACCATGCAAATCCTTACATAATAATTTTTGTCTGTTAGAATTTCTCAATTTTCTCTAATATGAAATTGAGTGAGAGTTATACTGTAATTTAACTAACAATAGTATGTACAAGTAATAATATTTCTAATGTGACTTTATAAGAATTGCTAGTAAGAGATGTCAAAACAGGCCTAGAAGCTACAGTGTCTCTGCTGGTCTTTTTAATCTTCCAAGTCAACTTTAATAACCATCATAAGCTCTACAGAGAAAGCCTTAGTGCAAAGGTCAACGAGCCAAATTCTACTTGCTTCATGCCCACATAAAACTATTTACCTTATGTTTCAGAAAGCGTGTTGGTCTATCAGCATAGAGTTGGGATAAATTGGACTTGACTGCTTTAGCTCTACTTCCAGAGCATGCTATAATTTATAACTTGTGGCTGAAATACTGGAAGTAAGAAGAAAAGTACAGTAGTCAAGTGCAGAGGTCTTCTTTGGTGATGTTAACATTCTTGGTGGGTTTGGCACCCAGAACTATTTTCCATTACAATGTGGCAGTAATATGAGTAGAAACATTTTCTTTAACCAAAAACCATGTAGGCAGGCTACATATAGTGTTCCTTGAAATGAGTCTGGAAAAACAAAACAAAGCCCTTTTTGTTTCTTCTAATTGTTGCACTCTGAAATGAACTGTAAGTGAAACCTGGTAAGTAGAGAGGTCAGGACTGGTTGGTTTTCCTACAGCAACTGCTTCTTGGTTGTCAGTATTAAAGAGCAGTATTCTGCCAGGTTTAAGAACTGATTGAAAAGAATAAAGAACAGTCCTTGAAAATCACGGCAATTATTCAGAGCAAAAAGACTCTGGCCTAGAAATCCTGATGCCAGTAGATGGTTTTGAAATTTTTTGTTTGGGGCGTGAGTAAAACAGATGAGCTAAGAGCAGCCCTTTGCAAGAAAAGTCCTTTGTTGCTATCTTAGGCTGACCCCACTTTATAAGACTGCCATAGACAACTGCAGGAGTACAAATTGAACAAAATGAACAATGAACCACAAAACCTTCTGGGACAGAAGATCAGGGATCCCAGAGAGCATTATTTCTCATTTTAAATCAAATGATGTACTAAAATAGAAAAAAGACTAAATGTACAAAACATTCTCAATATGACATGGAAGAATGCTTAGAAGTAAATAAAGTTCACATGATTTGTTTCTATTTTAAATAAATTTCTTTTCTAGATCAATTCAACAAATAACCTCTCCAATCCTATAATGGGGAAACAATTTTACTAACATGAAAATGTGTACAACTAAGCCGGAAGGAACGAAGCTCATTAACAGTCAAGTGGAATGATTTTACCTGTAAAAGTACCTCAACAGAAATAAACATATTTGCAAACAAAAATAAAAGAAAGACCACACTAAAGAATAGCAAATTATCTCTCACATTTATCAGTACTATTGTTTTTAACTGATGAGAATGTTAAATGGGCCAACCTGAAGTAGACTAAACTTTGCAAGCTTCCTCCAACCTGAGCCTTCTTTCTATGATGACTGACACTCCCACCTTCTGGGTCATCTCATCTTACAGCAGTATGATCACAGTTATTATTCCCAGTTGCTATCCTGCTTCTACTTGAGCTCCCTAACCTGCACCTTAATTTACTGTATTGTTCCTCTTAAATTTCATAAACTAGTATACCATTATTATAACCTTCTTGAAGGCATTCCTGTTACCACCAAGCAAAAGAAAAATCACCTAGTCTAGAGGTTCAAAGCCCTCCACAATCAAGCATTAAATTCCCATTAAAAATTTCCTTTCTTTCTTACACTGCTTTGATCATTGGAGCTCACAGCTTTGCTTTTGTTTTCTGGCTATTGATTTAGCCATAGTCTCTTTGAATTACCTTTTATCTTTAGTACCTAAACAACCAGTACTCATTCATTCAAAATGATGCACCTACTGTGTATCAGGCCCTGTGCTAGGCAGAGAAGAGACAGTAGTGAACAAGACTCACATAATCCCTGCTCTCAAAAGACCATGTTCTATCAAGTGATTTTGGAGAACAGTAAACATACTACTACTATTTTTATGCATTTTATTTTAGTTTATTATTAGTTTCAGTATACAGTACATTGATTAGACATTTTTATAGTTTATGAAACAATCCCCCTGATTACGCTATCATCCATCTAGCTCTACACATAGCCATTACATTACTGCTGACTACATTCCTGATGCTGTACACTCTATCCCCGTGACCGTCTCTCAACTACTTATCTGTACTTCTTCAACCATTCACCTCTTTCTCCCAGCACCCTAACCTCTCTTCCCTCTGGCAGTCATCAGATTGCCCTCTGTATTTGTGAGTCTGTTTTCATTTAGTTCCTTCCTTTTGTTCCTTAGATACACATATAAGTGAAATCAAATGCTATTTACCTTTCTCTGTCTGACTTATTTTGCACAGCATAATAACTTCTATGCCCATCCGCATTGTTGCAAATGGTAGGATTTCATTTTTTATGGCTGAGTAATATTCCATTGCATATATGAACCATAATTCCTTTATCCAGCCTTCTGTTGCTGGTCATTTAGGTTGCTTCCATATCTTGGCTATTGTGAATAGCACTGCCATAAATATAGGGGGTAAATATCTTTACAAATTAGTTTTTGGGTTTTCTTTGGATAAATACCCAGAAATGCAATTGCTGAATCAAAAGGTAAATCCATTTTTTAATATTTGAGGAATCTCCAGACTGTTTTCCATAGTGGCTATACCAATTTGCAATCCTACTGACAGTGTACGAGTATTCGCTTTTCTATACATCTTCATCAACACTTGTTTTTTTCTTTTTTTTGTTTTTTGTTGTTATTGTTGTTGTTGTTGTTTGATTTAGCCATTCTGGCAGGTGTGAGGAGATATCACATTGTGGTTTTAATTTGCATTTCTCTAATGATAAGTAACCTTGAGCATCTTTCCATATGTCTATTGGACATCTGTATTTCCTGTTTGGAGAAATATCTGTTCAGATTCTCTGCTCATTTTTTAATTGATTGGGTTTTTTTGTTGTTGTTGAGTTGTATAAGTTCTTTATATATTTTGAATATTAACCCTTTATCACATGTATCATTGGCAAATATCTTCTCCCATTCAGCAGGTTGTCTTTTGTTTTGTTGATGGCTTTCTTTGTTGTGCAAAACTTTCCAGTTTGATGCAGTCACCTTTGTTTATTTTTTCTTTTATTTCCCTTGCCTGAGGAAATATTTCTGAAAAAAAAATCACTACTATTTTTAAAAAGCTTGTGACAAGTGCTTTAAGAGAAATAAAATAGATTCATGTATGTCGATAGCAGGGTTACTTAGATTGGGTGATCAGAGAGAAACTCATTGAAGAGGTGGCATTAGAACTAAGAACTAATGCAAAAAGAGCCATGCAACAACTAAAATTTTTCCAAGGAGTGACAAATACAAATGCCTTGAGATAGAAAAAATATCTAGTGTGTTCTTGGAAAAAAGAGAAAGCAGTGAAAACACAGAGAAGCTAAACTAAGAGAACTCTTAATTTTCTTTGTCAAGTACCTGGAACTTAACCATGAATCTTGACATATTCTGGCCCACTATTAGTTAAATTCCTATCTTGTTTTTGTCTTTTTATTTTGGTGTATGATTGCACCAATTAAACTTTGAGTTTACTTTATTATGAAAATAAAGGCACATCATGATTATGTAACCTCATAGGATCTTGCAGAGTGTTATGAACAGAGTAGGTTTTTAAATGTAATTGTTTCTCCCCAAACTGGTACACAGGCTTAACATCATTCCTATAAAAATTTAAGTATGACTTTTTATAGATATAGAAAATATCATTGTAACATTTATAGGAAAAACAAAGGAACTAGAACAATTTAAACAAAAATAGATCAAGAAGACTCACTCTATCCAATTTTAAGACATAAAACTAAAAGCTTTGCCTCAAAGATCAGAAACAAGGTGAGCATTCTTATTTTTGCTACTTTTATTCATAATAGTCCTGGAAGCTCTAGCTAGGAAATTAGGTTAAGGAAAATAAAAAAAAAAATTCATCCAAATTGAAAAGTAAGAAATAAGATTGTTCCTATTTGCATATCATATGATTTTATATATAGAAAAATCTAAAGACCGCATGCGTGTGCGCGCACACACACACACACACACACACACACACACACACACACACACCGTTTGGAACTAATGAATGAATTCAGTAAAGTTGCAGGATAAAAATCAACATAAAAATTAGTTGTGCCTCTATATAATAAAAATGAACTATCTGAAAAGGATACTGGGAAAATAATCAAATTTACAATAGCACCAAAAAGAATAAAATACTTATAAACAAACAACTAAAGAAGTAAAAACTTGCACACTAAAAACTATAATTAAAGAAGATGCAAACAATTGGAAAGACATCCCTGTCCATGAATTGGAAAGACAATATTTTTAAAATGTCCACACTACCCAACGTGATCTACAGATTCAATGCAATCTCTATTAAAATCCCATTGGAGAGGGAAGGGGAAGATGGAAAACTAGGTAAAAGCAGGATTCGTCTCCTCCCAGGACCGCCTTGAAATTATAACCAAATTATAAAATAAACAATGTAGAGAATCGCCTGAAGTCCAGCTGATCATAACACCTACATCTGATAATATAAAGGAGCCACACTGAAGCCAGTAGGAGGGGCAAAGTCCCTAATCAGTCTGGGCCTGCACCCTGCAGGTGGTGGAGGATCACTGAGAGGGAGCACGAGGCTGCAGAGGCTCTCCTGAAGGAGAGGGAGATCCTGGTTCCATCTGGGGCTCTCCAGCACAGGGTCCCAGCCCAGGGAAGAGGAGATTCCAATAACTCTGACTGTAGAAACTGGAGGGGATTCCAGCCATCTGGGTGAGATGGTAGGTGACTGAGACCCTAGACGTCCCTTTGAAGGACCCGTGCAAAGGCTTTCTGACCTGTGGATACTCACCTGGGACACCAAAGGTGTGTCGGAGGCTTGCACGGGGTTCATTCTGAAAAAGTTTCTGTTAACTGGAATTAGAATGAGGACTGGAAAGGCAGTTACCATTGTGCCTTAGTCCAGCCCTGCTACAGGGCAAACTACAGACCAAGTCAACTTGATTGTGCAGATCTCTTCCACAGAGTCAGTAGGAAGCACTGAGGGGAGCAGCCCACCCCACCTAACCTGCAGACTGCTGGGAAGAGTTGTTCCTAGTTGGCTGCCAAGCCCTGATCCCAGTGATTCAGAGTGAAGTTTTCACAGCAGGTTGGCCATTGTTGTGAGTAGTGTTTCTAATCTCAGCAACAGCTGCTAGCACTGTGAGCCCCATTTCAGAGATAGAGTCAGGCAGATCACTGCTGCCAACACGAACTTGGGCAGATATCAGTGATGGGTGGACCAGTACCAGACAGCAGCTGGTCTTGCTATGATCTAGGTCATCTGCAGGAACTCACAACAGTTACCAAATTTGCAGCAAGACTGAGGGTGTATTGATTTGATTGCCATTGTGTCTCTGAGACCCTGCCCCACCCAACCTTCAGACTGCCCTGGGCAGGTGTTATTGGCTTGCTGCCAAGCTCAGTTCCCAGTGATTTAGGACCAAGTACTCACATTCACAAGGAAGAAGCCAGCATTGTGAGTGGCCTTTCCAATCCCAGCAAAAGCAGCCAGCCCTGTAAATCACATTTCCATTCCCGGGGGCAACCAGTGCTGTGAGCCTCAATTCCTCAGTAGGGTTTGGCAGATCACCACTGTCAACATGAACATGGGCGGACATCGGGGACTTGTGGGCCAGTCTCAGATAGTAGTTGGTCTTGCTGTGATCTCTGTCTTCCGCAGAAACTCACAACAGTTACCAGATTTGCAGCAAAACAGGCTGTATTGATTTGACTGCCATTCTCTTTCTGAGACCCTGCCCCACCTATCCACGAATTGCCCCAGGTGGCTCATTAACAGTGAACTGACACAATCCTGTCCTTCCCCTCCCCTGATCGCCTAACTCACATGGGCAACAAACTTTGGCTGGCACAGGGTGGTCTCTGCACAGAAATCAATGGCAGGCAGACTTTTGCTGCCTGCAAGAGTTGCAATATTACTTCTGGAGAGCACAGGAATCTAGGGGAACACTCTTGATGGCAACTGGTCTCACTGTGATCTAGGTATACAGCGGGAATGCCCAGACACAGAAGTTACAGCAAAACTGAGACTGTATTGGCCAAAAGGACCTTATCGCCTTGAGATCCCACTTCTCCCAAGCCAAAAAGTGCCTGCAGCCCACTGACAAGCAGCCTCTTGTGCCCTGCTTGGCTCTGGGGTTGAGCAGTTAGTGTATGCAACAGACCTTGGCTAGCGCAGTGAGTGCATTTCGAAGAAAACAGTTGTGAACAAACTACTGCTGCCTGTAAGAGTTACAGTCTCTTAAGGGGATTGCGGGGGTCTGTATTGGTCTGATGGCCCTTAACTCCCATCCAGTACACAAATTTCCTGCTACACATGATAGGCAGCCCCTGCTCTGGGATAGCGCATTTAAGCTTAGGGTGGGCAGTAGTTGACCTTGCTATAGTGGGAACTTGTACAGCAAGCCACAGAGACATCATGGGCACGTAAACTGATACTTCAGTGGCAGGGGAAATTTACTCACTAGACCCAGGAGACTCCCAGGGTCCCTGCGCCACTCAACATGCATATCACCCAGAGCTCACCCAGTTTCAGAGACTTACAGGCAACTGATAGGAAGTATCAGAACTTGAGGAGCACTGGTCCCTCTGCTAAACTGCTATAGGTCAGCGACAGGGGATAACCAAGAGTTGCATACAGCACTGTCTCTTCCACTTACCTATTGATCCCTCATAGGCAATAACCATCGGTGGATCACTTTGTAGTTCTTACCGAGTAGCCCTCATCAATCAAAAGCAGTGGCTGACCTTGGCCTAAGGGGGAGCCCCTCCCAAGGGGCCACAAAACCAACGCATCTGAAGGCTGGCACCAGGTCACAATTCCTGACTAGTTCCAGTAGTGATACACACAAAGGGTGGTTGCAACAAGTGCACAAAGCCTGCTAGGACAAATCTTCAGTGGAGTCAGCCCCACACACAACAACTCTTATCCTGAGAGTGTAGCCAGTTCCTACCATTAGTCAGCCTGAACATTAATCCCACCCACTGAACTATTAACAACAATAAGAGCGTGGTGACAACAGAAAATAACACACAATCTGCACAAGGGATCAGGGAGAGTGTGCTACTGAACGACACAGGATATCTTCTACATTAGACCATCTGGCCACGGCTGAGAGATGAAGCAAATATTCCTGGCACATTGAAAAGAACACAGAAAGGCTAATAAAATGAGAAAACAACAACAAAAACACATGCCAAAATGAGACAACAAGAGAAAACTCCAGAAAATAAGCTAAATGAAATGGAGGTAAGCAACCTACCAGAGTCAGAGTTCAAAATAATAATTATAAGGATGCCCAATGAACTTATGGGGAGAATGGATGAGTATATAAAAAAGGACATAGAAACTGTAAAAATGAACCAGACAGAAATGAGATGAGGAGTATGATAATGGAAGTGAAGAATACACTAGAAGGATTCAACAGTAGATTGGATGAAGCAGAAGATCGAATCAGCATATTGGAAGACAAGGTAGCTGAATACACCCAATCAGAACAACAAAAGAAAAAAAGAGTTTTAAAAATGAGGATAGTTTGATACCTCTGAGATAACATGAAGCATAACAATATCCAGATCATAGGAGTACCTGAAGAGGAAAAGAGAGAGCAAGGGATTGAGACTCTATTTGAAGAAATAATGACAGAAAACTTCCCTAACCTGGCATAGGAATTACATACAAGTTCAGAAAGCACAAAGAGTGCCAAATAAGAGGAATCAAATAGACCTACACCAAGACATGTCATAATGAAAATTCCAAAGGTCAAAGAAAGAGAATCTAAAAAGCAGCAAGAGAAAGGAAGCTGGTTACTTACAAGGGTAACCCCATGAGAATGTCTGCTGACTTTTCAATGGAAACTATGCAGGCCAGAAGGGAATGGCAAGAAATATTCAAAGTTATGAAAACAAGAATCTACAACTACGGATACTCTACCCATGAAGGCTTTCGATTAAAGTGGAAGGTGAGATCAAGAACTTCCAAGACAGAAAAAAGCTTAAGGAATTCATCACCAACAAGCCAGCATTACAAGAATTTTAAGGGTCTTCTGTAAAAAGAGAAGGGGTAAAAAAGAAAATAGAAATAACAAATATGAATAATAAAATGACAGTAACAATGTACCTATCAGTAATCACTTTAAACATAAACTGATTAAATGCTCCAATCAAAAGACATAGGGTAATTGTAATGGACAAGAAAATAAGAGCCATGCATATGCTGTCTACAAAAGACCCACTTCAGATCAAATGACACTCACAGACTGAAAGTCAAGGAATGGGAAAACGTATTTCATGCAAACAGAAATGAAAAAAAAAAAAGCTGGGTAGCAATACTTATATCAGGTAAAATAGACTTTAAAACAAAGGCTATAATAAAAGATAAAAAAAGGACATTACATAATAATAAGGGGTCAATAAATCAAGAGAACATAACCTTAGTAAACATATACACATCCATCTTCTCTGATCACAATAATACGAAACTAGAAATCAACTACAAGAAAAAAAGTGGAAAATACACAAACACATGGAGGCAAAATAATATGCTACTAAACAATGAATGGATTATTAATGAAATCAAGGAAGAAATCAAAGATATCTAGAAACAAATAAAATTGAAAACACGACTCAAAATTTATGGGACACAGTGAAAAGAGTCTTAAGATAGAAAGTCATAGCAATACAAGCCTACCTCAAGAAACAAGAAAAAACTCATATAAACAATCTAACTTAACAATTAAAAGAAGTAGAAAAAGAATAGCAAAGCCCAAAATGAATAGAAGAAAGGAAATAAAAAAAGATCAGAGCAAAAATAAATAGAAGAGTCTAGAAATACAATACAAAAGATTCATGAAACCAGGAACTGTTTCTTTGAAAGGATAAACAAAATTGACAGACCCTTAGGCAGCTCATCAAAGAAAAAAGAGAGAGAACTCAAATCAATAAAATTAGAAATAAAAGAGGAGAAATATCCACAGACCCCACAGAAACACAATGGATCATAAGAAAATACTATGAGCAATTATATGCCAACAAATTGGACAACTGGAAGAAATGGACACATTTCTAGAAACATACAATGTCCAAGACTGAGTCAAGAAGAAACAGAAAATCTGAACTGACCAATTACCACTGATGAAATCAAACCAGCAATGAAAAACCTCCCCCAAAATCAAGTCCTGGACCAAATGGTTTCATAGGTGAATTTTACCAAACATTCAAAGAAGAGTTATCACCTATTCTTCTCAAAGTATTTCAAAAAATTCAAGAAGAGAGAAGGCTCCCTAACTCCTTTTATGAGGCCACCATTACCTTGATTCCAAAACCAGGCAAAACATTACAAAAAACAAAAAAACTATAGGCTGATATCTCTTATGAACATTGATGCAAAAATCCTCAACAAAATATTAGCAAACTGAATTCAGCAATACATTAAAATATCATACACCATGATCAAGTTGGATTTATTCCTGGGACACAAGGTTGGTTCAATATCCACAAATCAATTAATGTGCTGCATCACATTAACGAACAAAAGATAAAAAACATATGATCATATCAATAGATGCAGAAAAAGCATTTGAAAAAAATCCAGCATCCATTGATAAAAACTCTCAGCAAAGTGGGAATAGAGAGAACATACCTCAACATAATAAAGGCCATATATGACAAACTACAGCTAACATCATACTCAATGGAAAGGCTAAAAGCATTTTCTTAAGATCAGGAACAAACAAGGATGCCCACTTTCACCACTCCTCTTCAACATTGTATTGGAAGTCTTAGCCACAGAATAAGACAAGAAAGAGAAATAAAAGGCATCTGAATTGGAAAGGAAAAAGTAAAACTTTCATTATTTGCCAATGACATGATACTATTATAGAGACCTAAAGATTCACCAAAAATGTTAGAACTGATCAATGAATTCAGTAAAGTACAGGTTACAAAATAAATATTCAGAAGCAGTAGCATTTTATACACTAATGATGAACTTTCAGAAAGAGAAATTAAGAAAACATCCCATTTACAATTGCATCAAAAACTATAAAATGCCTGGGAATCAAATTAACCAAGAAGGTAGAAGACCTGTTTGCAGAAATTTAAATCATTGAAAAAAGAAATTGAAAAGATAAAATAAATGGAAGCATATACCCTGTTCATGGGTAGGAAGAATCAACACTGTTAAAATGGCCATTCTACCCAAAACAACTATAGTTCAATGCAATCCCTATCAAAATACCAATGGCATTTTTCAGAGAGCTAGAACAAACAATCCTAAAATTTGTATGGAGCCATAAAGATCTTCAAACAGCCAGGGCAATCTTGAGAAAGAAAAGCAAAGTTGGAGTATCACACTGCCTGATATCAAACTACACTACAGTCTACAGTAATCAAAACAGCATGGTACTGGCATAAAAACAGATACATTGATCAATGGAACAGAAAGAGAGCCCAGAAATAAATCCATGCCTATATGCTCACTTAGTATATGACAAAGGAGATAAGAATATACAATGGAGTAAAGACAGTCTTATCAATGAATGGTGTTGGGAAAATTGGACAGATACATGCAAAAAAGAAGCAGCAGCAGCAGCAGCAGCAGCAGCAGCTGGACCATCTTCTTACACCATAGACTCAAAATAGATTAAAACTTAAATGTAAGACCTGAAACCATAAAACTTTTAGAAGAAAACCTAGGCAGTAAACTCTCTCATATTATTAAAAGGAATTTCTTCTCAGATATATCTTCTCAGGCAACGGAAACAAAAGAAAAATATAAACAAATGGGACTAAATTAAACTAAATATTTTTGTACAGCAAAGAAAACCATCAACAAAACAAAAAGCCAACCAGCTGTTTGGGGAAGATATTTGCTAATAATACATCTGGTAAGGGGTTAATATCCAAAATTTATAAAGAACTTATACAACTCAACAAAACAAAAAACCAAACAGTCCAATTAAAAAATGGCAGAAGATCTGAACAGATACTTCCCCAAAGAGGAAATATACATAGCTAACAGACATATGAAAAGATGCTCAAGGTCACTAATCATCAGAAAAATGTGAATTAAAACCACAATGACTATCACCTCACACTTGTCAGAATGGCTATCATCAATAAAACAAAATCAGCAAGTGTTGGCAAGGATGCGGACAAAAGGGAACCCTCATACGTTGTTGATGGGATTGCAAATTGGTACAGCTGCTATGGAAAACAGTATGGAAGTTCCTCAAAAAATGAAAAATGGATATACCTTTTGATGCAGCAATTGCAGTTCTGGGTATTTATCCAAAGAAAACCAAAACAATAATTCATAAAGATCTATGTGCTCCAGTATTCATGGCAGCACAATTTACAATAGTAAAGATATGAAAGCAACCTAAATGCCCATCAACAGAAGATTGAATAAAGAAATTATGGTTCATATATACAATGGAATATTACTCAGCCTTTAAAAAAATGAATTCCTACCATTTGCAACGACATGTTGGACCTAGAGGTCATTATGATGAGTGAAAAAAGTCAGACAGAGACAGATAGATCCCATACGATTTCACTTATATGTGGAATCTAAGGAATAGAAAGAACAAACTAATCAAAAACAGACTCAAGTATAGTGGACAATTTGGCGACACACAGAGGGATGGGGGTTAGGAGGCTGGGAGAATGGGGCGAAGGTTAAAGGAGTACAAATTAGTATTTGATAGTTGGGCACAGGGAGCATGGAAGAAGGAATGTAATTAGTATTTATATAATGGCTAAGTGGAGGGCTATGGGGGGGAGCAATTTGGGGGATCGTTTTATGAATATTATAGCTGTCTAACCAGTATACTTGAAACTAATTTAAATAAATACATTTATTTGCAAGAGTTTTAAATTTTTTAATTTTTGAAAAAAGCCATAAAAAATCTCATTGATTTTTTTTTACAAAAATAGAACAAACAATGCTAAAATTCATACAGAATCACAGAAACCTCAAATAGCCAAAATAATTTTGAGAAAAATGAACAAAACTTGAATCATCACACATCCTGATTTCAAATATATGACAAAGATATAATAATTATGACAGTATGGCACTGGAATAAAGATACACATATAGACCAATGTAATAGAGTAGAGAGCCCAGAAATCAATTCATGCATATATGGTCAACTGATCTTCTACAAGGGTATCAAGAATACACAATGGGGAAAAGATAATCTCTTCAAAAAAACGGTGCTTGGAAAACTATATCTACACATGAAAAAATTAAACTATGCCTTTATTTTATACCATAAACAAAAATAAATTCAAAATAAAAGTCTAAAATATAGGACTTATAAATATAAAATTCCTAGAAGAAAATAAAGGGAAAAAAACTTCATGATGATGGTTTTAGTAGAGATTTCTTGAATATGACACCACAAGCACTGGCAGAAACACTAAATAGATAAATGGAACCTCAACAAATTAAAAACCTTTTACAAGGAACAGGAAACAATCAAGAATCAAGAGTGAAAAAATATTTTGTGGAATTAGAGAAAACATTTGCAAACCATACATCACATAAAACATTACTATCCAAAACATATAAGGAACTCTTACAATTTTTTTGCTATGTGAAACAACATAGATATGTTTTCCTAGAATTCTACTATATGTAACAACATGAATGAATCTTGAACATTATTATCCTAAGTTAAATAAGCCAATCACAGGAGATCAAATACTGCATGATTCCACTTACATTAGGTATCTATAACAGTCAAACTCATAGTAGTTTTAATGTTATATGATGGTGATGTAATATCTTGCCTTCTTATATTACAGATATGATGGTGATAAAATTTGTCTGAAAAAGTCTTCATTTCACCTTTACTTTTGAAATACACTTTTATGGTATTAGAATTCTAGGTTGACAGCTTTTCTCTTTGTCATTTTAATGATATTATCCCATTGCATTAAGTACTGTATAGTTTTTGCCAAGAAGTCTGCTGTAATTTTTTTCTGTGTTCCACTGTATGTAATGTGTCTTTCTCCTGGCCAATTTTAATATTTTCTTTCTGTTATGTTTTAAAAGCACTTTAATTATGATGATCCTTGATGTAATTTTTTTGTTCTTATTCTGCTTAGGATTCATTGAGCTGAGATCTATATATTCACTTTAATCAAATTTGGAAAAATTTCAGCCTTTAATCCTTCAAATATTCTGCACCCCTCTTTCCCTTTTGGGAATTACAATGCAAATATTTGACTACTTGAATATTATCTCAGGGATCGCTAGCACTTTATGCCTTTTCAGTCTCATTTTCTTGATAGTTTTTTTTTTTAATATATATATACCTTCAAGTTCACTGGTTTTTACTTCTATGGGATCTATTCTGCTCTTAACAGCATCTAGCAAAATTTTTATTTCAGATATTGTATTTTTCATTCATAAAGCTTTCATTTGCTTCTTTTTATGTTCTACATTTTCCTTCTCATTATGTTCTTGTTTGTCCTAATTGTTGTTCATGTTGGTTATATTTATCTTTTGACATCCTTTTTTTTCTTTAATTTCATTCTCACAGTCTTTTCTGGGTTTGTTTCTAATGATTGATTTGGGCAATATTTTCTGCTTCTTTGAAAGATAAAGTTTTAATTGGATGCTGAACATTGTAAATTTCATGTCAAAGGGTATTAGATTTTATTGTATTTCTTTAAAAAGTAACGCCTTTGTTCTTGCTGGACATTAACATGCTTGCAGATTAATTTGATTCTTTTAGAGCTTGTTTTAAAGACTTCTAAAGATAGATCTATAGTGACTTTTTCTCTATAGTTAGCTTCAATTCTTCTTGACTCTACTCAATGTCCAGAACTTTCACCCTGGCTAGCTGGAACTCAGTTGATTCCTTCACGTGATCTCTGGGAATTATTTGGCTTCTAGATCCTTAGTAATTGTTCTTTCCCTATATGTTTGTTCTTTATTGGGCCTTGCTAAGTTTTATTCAAAGTATGTACTGAGTAGTATTTGGACAAAGACTCATGGAAACCCATTTTCATATTTCTACAGTTTTTTTTTTTCCCCCCATCCTTCTGTCCTCTATGATACTTTGTTCAACCATTTCTGGCTGCCTTATCCTTCCTGAAATCTAGCCTCTGTCTTCTCAATCCAGGAGGACTACTGGACTTGATATTTCCTTTCCTGCAATGGAATTTGAAAACTGCTTCTAGACAGAAATCTAAGATAATCATGGAGCTCATTTCATTTATATACTTTTCCAGTTATCTTAGTCCTGCATTTATTGTCTGAAATACTTGTTGCACATATATTTCCAGTGATCTATTTTTTTTTGTTATTAATGATAAGAAGATAAGCCAGAATTCTGCTACTTTCTCAGGGCTGGAAGGAAAAGTACAGCAGTACATTTTTTTATTATATATGATTAAACTTTTCCCAAAAGAATCAAATCAATTTATGTTACCACTCCAATGACTAATTATTTTACCAGAACAGCTTCAGAAAATTTTCATTAATGATTTTATTTAATAGGACACTATTACATAAAAAATGTATAAATTTAATATACATATATTTTTCTTATAACTCAGCCTCATGAGTAAGTACATACATATGCTACTTGGGATTGATATCAAAGTTCACATGTTCTGTCTTAAATATTTTAGGCATGGTTGTTATCTCGAGAACAACTATAGAATCATGCATTCAGCTTTTGAATCCTGAAGCATTTTACTAATGTGAATCAATATAGAATGAGGCAACATTATTATAAATTTATAGAATTTGATAATATATTTGTTTGGTAATAATGTATGTGGTTTATTTCATATTCCATATTTTATATTAATAAAATATATTAAAATCATCTATCCTACTATGGTTCTTTAGTCATTAAAAATAAAGTTTTAAAAATAAATTAGACTTATTTTACAAAGTAGAAAAAGGAAAAGAAGAAAAGGAAAATGTATCACCCTTAATATTATAATTTTATTAATAGTTATACTAAAGATAATAACTGCTAAAATTTGGAACACCATTTTTATATATTTCTAATATAGCTGGAAACTTCATAAATAATTTTATATTCTGCTTTTTCACTTAGTAACTAATATAGTTTAATTTTATAATTATCTTTTAGAATCACAGTACCTTTTATATGAATGTACTATTGTTGGGTCAATAACCATTGATGCTATTTCAAATGATTTTGAATATAAATACTTTTATTTATTATATTTTTGTGAATTAAAACATTATTATCACTGGTGATTTCAAATCGTACTATAAGAGGTGTAATTAAATTTTCAGAGGTATACACTTTTTAAAAAGCAGTCAATGCACAATGTCGAATTTCTTTCACAAAGTGATAAAACAATATCTACTTCCACAGATAGTACATGAGAATAGTTGGTTCTCTACATTCAAATTGGTGTCCACTGTCACCATTTTTAAAAATCCTGGTTAAAACTTTACTTCTCATCTGAATTGGCGTGTTTCCATTCTAACCAGTGCTGTATACTGAGATTCTGGATTCTTAAGAATTGGAGATTCTGGATCTTCAGATCCAGGTCGACAATGCTGAAAGATCTGGGCGTTTTCCCTTCTTCAGTGAAATTGATGAAGGCCCATTTGAACTTACTTTGTTCAAAGAGCTCGTAATATGTAAACTACATAAGATGGCCATAAGGATGAGGACTTTTGACACTTTATTATGCTGTCAGGCATCTGTGTATCCGAATCTAAAGTTGTTTCAATTACACACTCTAGTAGCTTCTTAGTGAACTGTTCATCCATTTTAGTGTTAGGGACCTCAAAGATCAATTAACCAGCACCAAAGATCCAGTTCATACAAAACTAATTACTATGCAGGCTTTATGTCCTATTATAGTGATACATGAAACATGAAGCCTGTGAAGATATTTTCTCTTACATAAAAGTTGTCTTTTGCCTCAAAAATTAAGTGGAGGGTAAGTGGAAGTAGTGTGTGTGTATATATATATATTAATAAAAGCTCAACTTGCTTCAATTTCTAATTTTTCAGAAATTTTAGAGAATTTCTAATTTTAGAGAAGTATCGACTGCAATGTAAGATGTCCCAAAACAGTGTTTATAGAGTAAAAGTGTTCCTTTAGAATAGGTACAGTGATCCTTCCAAGGTCCTACTATGAAGCAGGGTAGAAAAAAAGAATTGTGTCAGACCTTGGGTTCTTTCTTTGTTTCTCTCTTTCCTCATGAAAGGTTGGAAGATAATTCAGAGGTGTGGTGCTTCTGTAAAGGGTAACAAAGGTAGATTTTGATCTGGTGTGAGAAGCTAGGAATACATAGAAGTGTTCTGTGTGAAACTATGATTACAAACAAACAAACAAACAAATAAACTGTGATGTGGAAAACCTAGCAATGGAGAGGGTGAGTGGCCCAAATCCAGGACCATTTAGTAAGGGGACAGTCTTCTAGAAAATTTTTGCAATCTTCTGTAAAAATACTAATGGAGGGATATTTTACATCCAAGAAAGGGGACATAATCCAAAAGACCTAGTAGACAAACATTTGTTTAGTAAATAGGTCACGAACCATGATTACTAATTGACCAATTATCTCTTATTTTATGCAGAAGCGAAAAGGACCAATATGGAGGTGATCCCCTATTTCTCTTCTCTAAATGTAAAGAAAATATTGTCCCTCCTTAAGGAATAACAAGAAGTAATTTTGCCATAGAGGGTATCCTTCCTTTCAAGTCCAACAAAAATCACATCTAAGTGTTCTGCATGGAAATAGAAAGAACTGAACAAGTAATGTTAAATATGTTTTGGTATGAGTTTATTTCAAAATCAATATGGAAATAGTATAATTGATATCTAATAGTTGAGTACTCCTTCCAAGTTATTTCAACTTTAGAGTTGCATTTGTGTTCTACAAATCACCCTGGAATTCATTTGAGGTTCCATTATGGGGCTGCAGTTATTATAGACCTCTGTCCTAAACCAGATTCTTTTATCAAGCAGATCATCTTTTCTAATCATGAAATGGTAAAAATTAAACCAGTTACCACATTATCTGTCAAATCAGATAAATTATCAATAATACATTGAGTGGTAACAGATATCAAAGTGAGATTGCTCTCAGTTTTCAGTGAGTTATTCCCCCACATATTTTCTTCTCTTATCAGCAACATGCCCTGTAGTTTTCATGCTGACTTTCTGAAGATTTAGTCTCTAAGAATGGAGCCAGCTGCTTGAAGTTAACTATTCCATGACAATTAATACTGTTATACAGGAGTGATTTTCAAAATGACAGGTTTAAGATGAACCGTGTAGACCATCTACTTTAACACCATTATTTCATAGACGAGGAAATTGAAACTAAAAGAGGTTAAGAGATTTGTCCATGATAATTTTCTGTAAATGTTCTTTTTATAAATGTGTTTATCCTTAGAATTAAAATATTAGCTTTGAGGTTAACTGGATTAGCTGTATAATTAAGCTTTCTATGCCTTGTTTTACCCTTCTATAAAATGGGAATAATAATATGTACTTATTATCTTTCACACAAAAATTTTATGTACATAAATGTCCCAAATGTATGCAAATAATTTAATGCCATATGTAATTATTTTGGATCATAGATGAGATTATGACTTGAGATTATGTCTATTTTTAGGTTGTAGAATATTAAATAAAGTAAAAATGACTAGTGTTAAGTAATGGAATATACATAAGATAAGAAGTTGTATACTTGTAAAATTAGAATAGGACTTTTAAGCTGTAATTTGAATGACAGTGATGGGATTTTGTGTCTAATTTAGCACCCTAAATTGAGCCGTCACTTGAATTTGGGTGGGGAACTAAATGGGGAAAACTAAAAATTCTGAATAACCTTACTGTCCAGTGCTTGACCTGACAACTACTTTAGGTTGCATTTTGCCTAATTAAATCTGTAAAGCTTTTCTGAACCTATGATTTTGGAAAAAAAAAACAAAAAACAAAAACAAAAAACTTTTGAAACAAACTGTTTCTTCAAACAGTTATTTCTAGATATTAAACTTTTTGTAATAATGGCACATTTTTTTTCTAAGGTTGAATAATTTAAACACACAACCAACCAGTGAATGGGTTCTTTTTGTTTTAAAATGAGGGATTATGATTGACCTTGGCAGCTGTACTTTTTAAAGGAAGTAGATTAGTACACATAACCTATCTGGTTTAGCTGAAACTACTGTTAATGTTGTAAACTGCCAACTTTGTCTTCTTTAAGCAAAAACAAACAAACAAAAAACAAAAAACAGTTTTCTATCCCAACAAAGACTTTTTATAAAAGCAATAAAGTAATTGCATAAGTATGCTTATTGTGCTGTAATCGCACCCCAGGGGAATGAGAAGGTGCATCAATGTGCCTCTTGCTTTGTAATGACCCAGGAGTGTGATTATTTTATGATAACCGCATTGCCTGTCACAACTTATTGCTTATATATTCTACATGTCATAATGAATCCTGAAGCACTTTCTAGGTCTCATAGTAAAGATAATGACTTTGAATTACAGGAAGTAGTAACTTTTCTAGGTACACATCAATTTATATTGTACATACTAGGGGGAATTATGAATGATCTACTTTTAAGTACCAACCAAAACACAAATATTGGGGAACTTTGGGTTTTATGCTTTAAAAATTCTTACTTTGGCTACCTTTCTAAATTTTTTATCTCCCTGCTCTAATTTGGTGACTGTTAAATTATTCTGTTTCTATAGGGAACACTATCTTTCTCTAAAACCACCAGGGAAATAACATCTATGACATAATTATCTTGTAGTTATTTGCTATGATGTGTTACTATGAAAATTGGAGAATAATGAGCTTTCCAATACAAAAATTAGTTTCATTTGATTTTAAGTGTCCATTATTCAAGAATTACAATTATTCTAGCTACAGATTTCTAGATTTTCAGGTGTAATATTTGAGGGAGTGATATTGAGGGAGCACTTTAATTTATTCCACATTATTAAAGATCTTTCTTTTTCAAATGTTAGAGTTGCTACATTAGTTCTAGTTATTGTGTAGATTTTATATTATTTGGAAATAACAGTTTAGCTTTGAGATTCTTCATTGTAACTGTTAATATATTCAAATTAAAATGAGTAGGGTTAATAGTAGACCTATAGGGAAGAAGAAATATCAAGAGTAAGAGATTTCTGTATTTAGCACAAAGCTTTAATATAATAAGACAACAAGGTAATAAACTAAGCAATTATTTTTTATGCTACCTGCATGATTATCATACCACAGACTGAATTTGCACCTCAAGGAGAGGATTCTAAGTAATTTTGTAACCTTCAAAACGTACAGAGTAGTCAACATTTAAATCCAACATTCACGTCTCTTACAGAGAAAAATCTGCAAAACTCTTTTATCCTGTCATTGTAACCTAGCTGATGAAGATAATGGCCTTTCACTGTGACTGCTGATGAGTCGATTCAATGTCTGCGTCAGCTTCAAGATCAACCATGTTAACCTGAGGTCACTTCAAGGAAAACTGTGTGAAAAGTGACGATTATTTAGCTGCCTACTGCATAAGCTGAGATTCTTCTGATTACCATAAAGGTCAAATATGCACATTTTTGACTGGTGGTAATGAGTAGTTTTAAAGATGTTTTAGCCTTTTCTTAATCTCGCAGTGTCACTAGGCTTCTATTGTTATGCACCAAGGAATGTGCCTCTAATTGTACCATTTGCCCTATTGTAGCTTGTACATAGAGCCAGTAGTGTGATGTTACTTGTGATAACCGCCTACCACATGTCCTAATAATTATTAGCCTTCAATAAATTGTATAATAAGGTAACTCAAGTCTGAAGAAACCAAAGGTTCTTAAAAAGTTGAAAGCAATATTTAAGAGGCTCATGTATCAAAATCTAATAATAGTGGAGAATAAAATAGGATATAAAAATACTTTTTAAGGAGTGAAAACCTTTTAAAATTAGGAAGTAACCTAAAAAGACTTCAAATACTAGAAATGTGTGTATGTGTGCATATACATATATCTGTATATATGTATATATTCATACTCACACATGTAAAATAAACATGTGCATCTTTATTTCTAGATTGAGTTCACTTTTTTAGAAAGATGCTTTTGTCAATCAATTCATCCAAAAATTATATTTTTGTAGCAAATTATGTTATGAACTTTAAAGCTGCATATAAAGTTAATTTACTAGAGGAGAAATGGTAGTGGCACTTAACATTTATAAGAGATATACAGTATAGTTCCACATTTAACAGATCCAAGCAATTAGTTCTTCAGGGGTTTTTTTTTTTTTGCAAAGAAACCAGCATTAAAATTAGCAAGTTCAAGTAGTTTAAAATACTGTTACACACACACACACAAACACACACACACAAATGGGATATATATGTAAAATACTACTTAAAATATAAATCAACCAACGTCTGATGTTTCGCAATGAATCAAGTGGGAATGAAACCATTCTACTTTTTTCTTTGTATTTCAGTGACTTGGATTTGAATAAGGGCACTAACTAACCTTTTGATATTCTCTATTTTAATAACTGTTGAACTTTTCAAAATCTAGTATAGGTGAGTAAATACAATAGAAAAACTAAAAGTTGCAGGGGGAAACACAAACTGGAATGGTGACAAATTAGATTGGAAACATAAAAATGCATTTTGAGTTTAAATATCCAACATATAGAAGCAACCTAAATGCCCATTAACAGATGATTGGATAAAAAAAGTTATAGTTCATATATACAATGGAATATTACTCAGCCATAAAAAAATGAAATCCTACCATTTGCAATGACATGAATGGACCTAGAATTTATTATGCTGAATAAAATAAGGCAGACAGAGAAAGATAAGTACCATATTGTCAGTGCCCAGCTGATCAAGAAGGGAAGGTTTCAGTGGTGAGATGCCCAGCTGAAAGAATGCACAAACAGTTGACATGAAAATGAAATGGCAGGCACCAACTTTATTGCTGGGAGTGCATGCTTCCACTCTAGGGACCGCATGGGCTTTATATATATCAGAGAACAATAGTGGCATTCTGCCACACATGCATAATAAACAATAAGCTGAGTCATACTTGCATAAGTTAGGTGCAGGTGCCTTACTACATTAATGCAACATTTAAAATCTGGAATCCTATCCCTAGCTGCGAGCCTGGACAGTAGCAAACACATGAGCCCAGGGCATGACTCTATTCCCTGTTGTCAGCCTGGGTGATAGAATAGAGTAGACAAAGGGACCATTAGAGGCAAGTCTTTTCCTTCTGGGAAGACGCAGACCTCCTGCCCATCTTGAGATAGAAGGGTGGCTGGGAGAGGAGCTGCCCCCGGTACTAAATAGTTTCTCCAAGAGTAGCAGGCCAGGAAGTTTCCACCAGTGTCATAGTATAGAGAGGAATAGGCCAGAAGCTAAGGGTAAAACTCCCCGTTAGCAATGAACTCTCTGTTGTCATCAGGTGTGCCACTCGCAAGGGTGTGTGCCAAATGTAAATCCAGGGTTCTACCCACAACCCATTGCTTAGGCCCTGTCTCCAGGGCTCCACCAGGAACACCCATGGCTGTTGTGTTATCTATATACTCCAGGGCCACGATCAAGTGGCCTGTTTATCTGCTGCCAAAGGTTCTGGGGCTGGCAGGAGCAAGCTCCCTGGTAGGCCCAGGGCAAGAACTGTTTAGCAGCAGCGCCCAGGCACACTTTAATAGTCCATGTCAAACCTGCTACAACTTTGTCAAGGGTAGACAACCTTGTTTGCTGGGGCTGCTCATTCAGAAGGCGTATAGCCTTTTGGAGGTTAGTATGCCAACAGTGCCAGCCCAGGCCCAAGGCATGCAGTTTATCCTTCAGCAAGCCGTTGAACCGCTCTACCGTTCCATCTGCCTGTGGGAGATAAGGAACATGTAACTACCACCGCATATCATTGTGCGGGGCCAGGTCTGTACCTCCTGCCCAATAAAATGAATGCCTCTGTCACTGGAGATTAATAAGGGCTGGCCATAGGCCATCACAAAGTGCTCCAAAGAGGTCACAGTACGGCGTTGATCAGCAGCTGCCACCGGTCATGCAAACCCTAGACGGGGAGCTGTGTCCACACCTGAGAATACATAGCAATGTCTCTGGTCTGTGGACAAAAGCCATATATAGTCCACTTACCATTCCTGGAGTAGCTTGACCCCAGCCCAGGTACTCTTTACCTGCCATCTCTCTGGGTGCTGCTCAGCACACCAGGGACGTTGTGACATTGCAACTTGTGCATGTGCCTGGATCAATGATACCCCCATCAGTACAGAGGCCAGCTGAACCATCTCTTCTCGATATAATTCAATACATCGGCCCTGTCATCGCATAGCCACAGTTACCACCCTGGAACAGTCTCCCCCCGGCTCTCTGCCATACCTATTTCATCAGGTCCCAGAGTTTGGCAGGGGTGTACTGGATCAAGGTGGTATGCTTTTTAGCCTGGGGGGGGGGTGGTGCTGCTAGCTTGCCCTCCCCCGACGCCCCACCACCGGCTGCTCTATTTCAACCTGTTGCCATATCACCGGCCGGGCCTGCCCCAGTATCGCTGGTGTAGTCCCAGACCAGGAAGATAGCAGTGACCCATCATGGCCCTGCAGCATGCAGTCTGCTGCTGCCCCCCGCCTTTCCAGTGCTTCTTCCTGATGTTGCAATTGTGAGCCTGGATCACAGCCAGACCTGGGACCTACATATACGATTTCAGTTATATGTGGAATCTAAGGAACCAAAGGAATGAACCAAATGAAAACAGACTCACAAATACAGAGGACAATCTGGTGACTGCCAGAGGGAAAGAGGATTGGGGGAAAAAGTGACGGGTTGAAGAAGTACAAATTTGTATTTGAAAGATGGTCACAGAACGGCAATATAGTCAGAAGTAATGTAATGGCTATGTGTAGAGGCAAATGAGTGAGAGAGTTATCGGAGGGATCATTACATAAACTATATAAATGTCTAATCAATGTGCTGCATACCTGAAACTAATAAAAAAGAAAATGTAAAAACGTATGTTAGTGCTTCAAGTTTCCATCTTTTTTGATATTAAATTTTTATTTTTAAAGATGATGAAAATATGGTTATAAGAGTATAAGAAAAGTAGATTCCATGTAAGCACAGGTTAAAAAGTGGATTTAGTTTTGGCTGTATGTGGACTTTCAGTCTCATTTCTCTAAATTATAATAAGATCTTATGTTGAAGCTAGTGGTAGAATGACTCCAAATTAAGACTGTAGATTTTGAATTTTAGTATCATTTGAAAAAAAAACAAGCATTTTCATGTTACATGTTCTTATTGAACTCTTAAAAATACAGAAATCATTTTATTATGAATATACAAGTAAATATATTCAACAAATGAATGACCATAAATACAACTTATCTAACACCTAAAATAATAGGTATCATTAATTTAATTCTCACATAATTCCTGCTGTGTCTATTGCATAAATCTGCATGATTCGATCTGAATATATGTGTATTTTTCTGAGTCTACATTATGCCAAAAATCTAGTTTAAAAGGGGACATATTTATTCATTCTGCATGTCATTCAAACACCTATGACCAAATTTACTTTTATGCCTAGAATAGATTTATAAATCTTATTTGGATTTATTAAGGTTCCAGTCATATTTAAAAATTTATATTTTCTAGTTATAAGAAATATAAAATGTTGAAAGGAAAGACCTTATTAAAATATGTATTGTCTGTTAAATCATTTTTAAATATATGTATATTTAAAATTATATATATATATATTTAATTTTAGGTAAAGAAAACCCTCAAATAATAAAATATAATGTATTTCTAGATATTAATTGGGCTGATTTTTTGTTTTGTCTTTAGTATTTTGTTTGGAAATGATAAAACAGTGTAAATATGCTTGCTGAACTTAGGAATGTGACTTTTCTTAAATTGTGTATAGTACATTACAGATTAGTAGTTAAGATAGTCTACTCTTTGGTATTGATATGCTATTTAGGGTATTGGGAAGTATTGACATTTTATTTTTTATTTTATGATATTTAAAAATATATAAGTATGTATGTAGAATACTTTCCTAAACCCTATACCTTTAATTCTTTGATGTCATTATATGTGTGTAATTAAAAAAAAATAAAATAAGTTAATAAGGCTAATGGACAAATCTACAAAAACATATTTCCAAGTAAGTTTTTATACTGGTTTTATACAGTCAGAAATAGGTAAATGCTTCTCCTAAACTTTCTTTGCATTTTGTTTTCCATCAAAGTGTGTTTTTTGATCTGTCCATGGTTAAATTTTTATGTACAGAGAGTGCCACTATCCTGGTGGCATACTAGAGTCAGTTTATTCTAGCCTATAAAAGCTGATAATTGAATTCTCAGGAATTTCACAAGCCAGTTGTTAAATACATCTATTATAAAACTTTTTAATTATATAAATTCATAATTAAATGAATTAAAAACAAAATAGTAATTACTCAAAAGTCATCCATCTTATTTGACTACATTTACTGCTATTGAGATTATTTATACACCTTGTATACAAATGGTAAAAATACTTTATAATGGTGTGCTAATAGATATCACTTTCTGCTCTATGTTCAACGACTTTATGTTGTTGCTTGAAATTGGCCATGGTGTGAGTATTTACACCTTGGGAATTGATAAACACTACAAATCAGGGCCTAGTTTATTGTTTTGTGCATTGTGTTGATTTCAGAAAGTAGTAGAAAAAATGTTAATGCAGATTAAATTTAAAAGGTGTTATATCTGTAGCTGTGACTTTGTGAACAGCACAAAAAGTTGAGGAAGTATTATCCTAGTATTTTATGTTGAAACCATGGGTTGACTATAGATATAACCATTTGCCAAATATCAAAAAAAAAAAAAAAGAGTGGTGTGAAAACCAATTTGCAATGTAAAATTTTCCATAAAAAATGATCTATTTGTGGTCATCTGTATTATGTCCTACACATCCCTTTATCAGAAAAATGTGTAATAAACGTATGCAGTATATGTTATATATGTACATATTTATGTGTATATATGTGTGTGTGTGTGAGTGTGTGTGTGTATGTGTGTATATACACACATATATATATACACATATATACTTTTATTCTCTTGAGACCACAGTGTAAGAGAAATCCAAACTTAGCAATTGCTCATTCTATTTTTAGAAACTCCAATTATAAAAAGTTCTTTATGTTAAGAAAATTCTGCTTGATTATAATGCTATCCATTGAACTTTGGGAGTTACATTAAGGAAATCATTTTTAAATAGCTGTCCTTCAAATTTCGCCTTGATGTTCTTGCATCTCTGTTTTCTTGGATATAAATAGCTCTAATTCTCCTGCTATATTCCCGTGAATTGATATCTAAGCTTTTAAAATCTAAATAAGCCCATTTTCATGTATTTCTATTAGTCAACAACATGCTTAAAATTTAAAGTAAAAAATTAAATGTAGATTTTTTAAGAGAACAGTGGAGACAGTTACCACATTTTTAGGGCACCATATTTCTATCCATCTAGTATTGTACTCATTAAATTGGCAAACATTAGACTCAGTTATATTTTAGATTTAACTAAAATCTTCATGTTTTTTACTATGCAAACTATTGTCAAGTCAGTTGGCATCCATACTGATGTAAATATTTTTATCTTAATGAATTGAAGTTGATACTTTAAATATGAGTGAAATAATTTACATTTGTCATCTCACTTCCAATAGTCTTATACTATTATAATTGAAAGGTAATGAAGGGGGTCAAATGTAACTTGGGTGGTGAGCACACAATGCAATATACATATGACAAATAATTGAATTACATGCTTGAAACCTATAAAATTTTATTGAACAATGTCACCCCAATAAATTTAATAAAATTTAAAAAATTAAGTATTTTGGTAATATTATAACTTGAGATCCTAAAATATTAAAATTTGCCCTTCCAATCACTTATACCTCTTTAGAGTTTCTGAGGAAACTACACACGACAGAGAAACAAGAATCAATGTTACACTTAATTAATAGTTGCATAGTCATATGCAGCACAGACTATATACCTGAGCAAGGCCATATGCTCTCCCCATATCTGATTAAACTCGGGATCCATACTCTCAGATTTGCCTACCTATATTGAGAAAGGAAAGTGATAATTGTGTTTATAGAGAGAACCTGGTCTGACTTCCTTTCCAGTTTAATGCTTGTTGGGAATAAGAAGAGAGCTACCTGACCGGGATCACCTCACAGAGGATAGCCCTGTCATCCTGGGTCAACTCAGCAGGGAGAAGGATAAAAGTTCTGAGTAGAGTGTTGACCTTTGGAGTATAGTAGCCTTGTAATCTCAAGTCTGATAAATATCCTGGATTCTCTTTTATCAGATAGACAAATTTCCTATAAATTCAGTTTGATTAATCAATACCAGTTCTCAAACTGGTTAGTGTGCTCTACCAAGGCTTTTCATAGCTGGTGCTTCCAGTGGGCTCTTCCTATGTCTGTATTTTTTCAAAGGAGACAGACTTCTGTCAGATGCTTCTTCTCAAAATCTTACAAAAATTTCAAAATTTTAAAAATCTTGATTTGAATTCAATACCAGAAAATCTCATCACTATCACACACTTCTATCCCAATCTTGCCTATTTTTAGCCTTGATTTGGTAGGCTTTCACATCAACTGAACAGTAGCCCTCAAGGATGTCTAAATCCTAGTCTCTAGTACCTGTGAATGTTACTTTATATGGTTAAAGAGATTTTGCAGACATGATCAAGTTAAGGATCATGAGATCAGGAAATTAACCTGGATTATCTAGGTGGGCCCAATGAAGCTATCACAAGTATCCTCATTAGAGACATATAGGTATACCACAGAGAGAGATACTACTACAGAAGAAGGCAATTTAAGGATGAATGCAAGATTCTATGCTGCTGTCTTTGAAGATGAAGGAAGGGGCATAAGCCAAGGAATGCAAAGGATGAAGCTCTAGCAGCTTGTGATGCTTTCCTAAGACAAGTCAATGTGATTATTGCATAATCATTAAATCTTGGTCCATGTAGTTCTTATATCTCTTAATTCTAGTCTTCTTCCATATACTTACTTGTGCCAGGGTTACACTGGGCACTAACACGTTAGAGTTTAAGAGAAATATCGAATGCTTTCAAGATGACATATTAAAGCTAAGGACACAGGAATGCTAGAGCCTGCCCTTCCATTCACAATTTTCCCATGGAGAGTTCCTGACACAGGAAACCATATACAAGGAATAATAGCTGATATAATAAGGTACAGCTTTTGAGTCATCAAAAAAATCTTTATACAGATTTTATGAAAAGACTTAGCACAAACATCTTAGGCCTAAAAACCAGGGTGATTTTTTCTTTTCTCCTTCCACTAACTTAAATCTATGCACTGACATGAGGATGATTTGTCTTGCCTGGTGTCTTGGTCAGCTCAGGCTTCTGTAACAACAATGGACTGGGTTGGTTAAACAATGGAAATTTATCTACCACAGCTCTGGAGGCTGGGAAGTCCAAGAATAAGGTGCCAGACAACCTGGTTCCTGAGATTACTCTTCCTGACTTGCGGTGGCCACCTTCTTTCTGTACCCTCATATGTCAGAGAAACATCTCATCTCTCTTATAAGAGCACAAAGTACATTCACAAGGGCTCCACCCTCATTATCTAAATTACATTTCAAAGGCCCTACATCCAAATACCATCACTTCAACATATGATTAGGGTTAGGGCTTCTGCATATGAATTTTGGGAATATGCAAACATTCAGTCAAAAGTACCTAGAAAGAGAGAATGAGAGTGAAAATAAACATATCAATAAGAGAGAATGCTCCTGGACCAGAAAAAGAGTCCTGGCTCTCCAGGGTATCTCCCACAGGATTCTCAGATCAGATTAGCAGCTCACTCTTTTTCAAGAAAACTAGTAGGAAAATAGGCAGATAGAAAAAAATAAGGAGAGAAGAAACAGAAGGGCTCTCCCTTTTTAAATCATTGTAATTTTATATAATTCATTGCAATTATTTACAAAAATTACAGTTTTTCTCTAAATTTATACATATTTTAGGATTAATCTTGGTTATTTTTAAATATAATCATTATTCTTTACCATATTGGTGTGTGTCTTAATGATTGACTAAATTTATCACTAGTTAATGCTTCTTGATAGTTTCTGCTTGGTTTTCCACTTTCAAATTAGTTTTGAATTTTTCTTGTGTCATCCAAAAGCCAACTATTCAGTGAAATAAAAGATAAATGGAATATTTTACATTGTCTCTGGTCCATAGTAAGGGATGAATAAGTGGCAGCTATTATAATGAGTAATAATGTTTCTGTGTACACAGATTCAATGAATGTACAATAAAAGAAACTTGTGTTGTACCATTAGTAAGTTCTGTCCAAATTTACAAAATAATAACTAGTATTTTTTGATATGATAAATCAAAAAAGTAAGTTTAACAATGTGCAAACACCAATTCATTTGCTCTGCCTTTTTAAAAATAGACATATAATGGGAGACATGGTGATATATTTTAGCAATTGAAATACACTATGCTTTTTCATTTCCCTGATTTATATAAATGTGTGTAAAACATATATTTTATAATATAAGCTAAAATTTTATGTACAATTGAAGTCATGGTCACATTTGTGTAATATATGTAATATTTTTAAAATAACCGTAAATAGCAAGCTAATTTTTTCTTCTATACCCTGTATACTTATAAAACTAACCCATGATACAAAAGTTAGAAAGAAGAAGAATATTATGAAAGTAAGTTCTTCACTAGAGAGAAAAGGAAAGAAAAATCTGTCTCTTAAAGTAGAGGTAAAGCTAGATTGATGGGCACATCACATGGGAACAGGTGGCATAGTATCACTGGGTGAGAGAACTGAGTAAATACTCCCTACTCTTCCTGTGGTGTGAAAAGGATCTAGAAGCTTCTGTGTGCTCTGTGAGAAAGTTGAATTTAGCTGGCCAAATAGATGGCCAAAAGAGGTGGCAGCAAATAGGTATGAAGATGACCAAGCACTATGGGGCAATCTGCCTAGGCAAAAGACCAGCTCCATTTCGTGGATTTATAGCCAGGTGGTAGCTGAGGTGGATTGAGTCAGTAATAAGAATCTGCAATTCCTGACGAAACTAAGAACAGATGACCAAGTCATGAACCCTTCATTCCCTTGGTGTCTAAATGCCTGGGATTTCCCTCAAGCCACTGCATCACATCTTCCTTATATCATAGAACAGCAAGCCCTAGAACCATATGTTATGGTCAGGAGGTCTATGTTTTCTGTAATATGCGAAAACTGTATTTGGAAAAAGCTACAGGCTGAGTCCTTATCATGATAAATGGTAACCGATAGATTTTAGTAAATCTTCTCTTAAGATAATAGCATGACTTGCTGGTAGGGTGCTTTGCTGAAAAATCTCATTTTGGACGTCAAAAATGAAATACTATTTTCATACAAATCCTAATATTCCACTAAGGAAATGGACGTCTTAGACCAAAAAGGGCAAGCATATAGTTGGAAAGAAAAAAAGAGACTCATTAACAAGTTTCAAAATATCACCTGCTCTATTTATTTTTAAAACTAGTAAGAATATCACTATAATACTATAGCTGTGCATACTGTCTATTATACATAAAAACAAAGATAGTTAGAACTAAAAAAGATATTATAAATTATCTAGTCCAACCTTAGACAAGGAATCTGATATTCAAAGATTTAGGTAACACGCCTTGGTTCACACATTGAGTCTAGAATAAAGCCAGATAAGGACCCATTCTTAATTCTCATTCTAGTGTCTCCCCTCCTACTCCTTATCTCCACAAATTCAATGATTCCTTATCCTTGAACATTTACCCATCCAGCTGTAAATACTGTAAGACACAATGCTTCATTGATTCTTCCTTTTGAAGATTCAATTTCCTGCTTAAATTCTGGCTCTAAAAGGGACTGGGTAAATTGTGAGGATCTTAGTAATTTAAAAACATCATGCCAATATTCGACTTCTTAATTTTATTTTTTTAAGTTGTGGTTATCTAGAGAATTCTACATTCTGGTCAATAATTTTTATGGTAATAGTTTTGATTTTTAAAAATACTTAAATGTTTCTCTTAAAAGGAAGACCTAGAAAATTCTTTCATTATTATTAATTCTCAGAAAATAATTTAATTGAAACTTACTGAAACTAATTAAAAGGATAATTTCTCATTTTGCTTTGTGGTCCCATGGACTTACTTCAACCAAAGAATTATTTTATTTTTTAATTTTTTTGGAGGTAACTATGTGCTCAGTGCTAGCATCAGGGGAACAAGATGAGAAATGCCCTCATATTTCTATTCTTCTTATATCATGGCAAAAACATCTTGCACGAGTTTACTTTTTTAAAATAATTTCACTCTTTCTCATGCATACTTTACTTCATTTTTTGATGCTACTGAACATCTTTAAACTTAATTTTTAAAAATCTTGGTTTATATGTGTAATAGTAATTCAATGTAATTTAGCAAACATTTATTTACTTACATTTAGCACATTATAGCCCTTACTTTACTATGTAGCAGGCACTATAAAATAAATCATAAATATTAATTCAGGTATGTACTGTAATATAACAGACCTCTCCATTTTATAAATGGAGAAACAGTTGCACAGAGAGTGTGAGTCAACAGTAAAACTCAGGTATTTGTTCCATAGATTTTACTCTTAAGCACTGTATTTAGGAGCCAAGCCTTAGATTTGTACGAGGGACACCAAAAATGAACAGAGCATTATTTGTGCCCTCAAGAAACTCAGCTTACAATGTACTTTTGGTAGAGAGAGATGTGTAAAAACAGTACTACTTCTTATTATGAAGTCATGTAAAGAGTGCTATGGGAAAATAGAAAAAAGAAGTTCAGAGAAAGTGACACTGAAGTCGCACCTTGAGAATGAGAAAAAAAAATTATCTAAGTAGAATGTTATTTAGGCAAAGTTTAAAAGAAAAAAAAAAAAAAAAAGAGGGAGAGCAAATCCCAGCCAGTGGAAAAGTGCAAGACATATTTCTAGAAACATATTTGTCTAGTGTGACTGGGAGTTGAAAAGAAGTGAAGAAAAAAGAGTGTGAAGAGTTAGAGTAGGGCCAGGTTAAAAATGACATTCAATGTGAGAGTCAAAATTCTAAATTTATTCTGGGGTTAGGAGAGATTTCTAAGCTTTTTTCACATATGAGAATGATATGATCACTTTTGAGTTTTATAATATAAATCTAGTGGTAATGTGGAGACTGGATTTGGGTGAGGGAAGACTGATTGCCAGGCTACCAGTTAAGAGGATATTTCATAGTCCATGCACAAGACATGTAGGGCATAAACAAGGATAGTAGTAATGAGAATAAAATAGAGGAAAATGATAACAAATATGGAAAGACTAATAAGTTTGCAGAACAAGAGAATTGGTTCACTTTGGGAAATAGTAGATATAAGAAAAAATACCCCAAATATGGCTGTAAATATTGATGAAAAAGAGATCAGAAATTGTGATGCAGATTCATCACAATCATCAAGATTCAGAATCATCAAGATTCCCAAAGAACATGCAGGTTAACAGTTTAAAGAAAAGACAAAAATTGGTGGGTGTTGGGAGATGACTAAGCAAATGAGAATAAAAGTTAAAAGACGTGTAAAATGAATATTCTGTAAAATGCAAAATTTAAGACCATATCTAGAAGAGATCACAGACTAAAATGTCTACTAGATATCAAGTTTAAGAGAAAAAAGAGATACAATCTCTTCGAGTCCTTGGTAAACTGAAGAACATGTGACTTATAAAGGGATCAACCATAACTAGTCATTGCCCCATGTAACTAGTGATGCTCCAACTATTCCCAGATTATCTAGTTTTTAAGAGGAACCAAAATTTAAAAATTAAACAAACCTTAAATTTTGTATGAAGTCTTCTCATTATTAACTGCAGGAAGCACAGGCTTCTTATTGCTGCTGTCACAAATTTAGTGACTTAAAACTGCATAAATTTATTCTCTTACTGTTCTGAAGGTAAAAAGTCTAAAATAGGTCATCAGGGCAATGTTTCTTCTAAAGGCTCCAGGATAGAATCCAGTTTCTTGCCTTTCCCAGATTCCAGAGGATACCTACATCCTTTGAATCATGGCCCCCTTCTTGCATCTTCAAAGCCAGCAGGGTAGCATCTTCAAATCTCTGTCTCTCTGCTTCTGTCATCACATCTACTTCCGACTGATTCTGACTCCTTCAGTGTCTCTCTTAAAACACTTGAGATTACATGGAGCCCATTTGAATAATCTCTCCGTCAGGATCCTTAATTTGATCACATCTGCAAAATCTCTTTTGCCATATAAGGCAACATTCACAGGTGCCAAGTATTAGAACATGGCCATATTTGGGGGCCATTATTTAATCTATCAAAACAACCAATATCCAAATTATAGTATGTTAGTGAACACATGGATAAGACAAATTATCTTGCAAGCTGTCGTTTTGTAATCTTTAAAACTTTTTCTTGGATTCTTTACAATTTATTTTATTTCTTTTGCTTCTTGTGACACATCTCAAACAACAAAGATTTTCAAGTGTCAAGAGGATAAGCAGTGAAATGATAAATGTAGATAGTGGAGTATTTTAATATAATTCTGTGAGCCAAGTGTTGTGTGAACAATACTCTTGATTTTTTTTTTTTTGGTCTATGATTTTTCAAATATCTTTTAATTAAATATGTTTAAAATCATTTGAATATGATTTTCTAAGCTATTTTACCACAATATGATTTCTGATCCTCACCTAACATAATTATCAGTGAAAATAAACATTAGTGATTTTCATTTGTAGTATGATTTATCAAAGTTTATTACATAGGCCAACTTCCTAAAATATTTATAAAAGCAACATTACAGCAGGTGGCATATTTTACCTCAATTGTCCTTTTAATGTTTGCAGTTATTTTTAGTATAGTACAATAGTATAAGATTTCTGACAACAAAATCACATGAAGGACAAGTCAGATGGTCCAAAAATAATGCATGTGTTGCTTGTCTCTTAGAAGCAAGTTTTTTCTGAAACAGAAGAAAAACCTTTTGTTCTCTAGTTAATTACCTCATTATGTTGTAGGTGCATAATTCTTTCTGAAGAAACTAACCCACTTGAAGGGAAATCACAAAATATTATGGATTGTATATTCAAACCATGCAAACATATCAAAAATGTTGACTTTATATATAATAAAGGATCTGTGTTAATATGAAAGAATTTAGGCTTAGGCAATCAGTGTTCTGGTAATGTTTTAATTTCTGCCTCATAAAAATCCTCTTTTGTTTGTAAATTAAAAGGGAAATTTTTCATTGTGGCACATCCATCTGTTACCTGAACAATCAGTGAGGTCCTGCAGTTAATCACAGCATTCTTTTAGCATTGTGTTTTATTTCCAGTATGGTTAAGTTCAACACTCATAGATATAGATTTCTTACTAAGTTGTATTTCCAGAAAGTCCTGTCCCTTACCTGGGCGCACAATTTTTAATGGTAAATATTAGAGATGGAAGGAAGGACTCAAAAGCACTATTTGCTTGGCTGCAAAATAGTCAGAGAAATGTAATCTCCCATTTATTTAATTTGACTGTGCTATCATTTATAAGATGGTGAGAGGGAAAAGTCCCTTGAAATTAGCTTGTGGCTGAGACCATCTCAGCTTTCTCCTGAGAGGTGCGATTCAAAATCATTGTTTAAGAGTGTTAAATTCCTTAGCAGAACTTTCAGTGAATGGGCAGCTGAAGGGCAATTAAAATATACTAGGATCCTTCTGAGATAATTTCAGGAATTGCTCTTGTGTAGCCAGGAAATAAAGGGCTATTCATTTAGGAAATGAACTATTCCTTGAAAACTGGTTATTTTTTTTTTAGAAGACATAATATTTCCATTTACTCTTAGCATGGCCAGTGGTGTTGTGAATCCTATAAAACCCTGCTTTCATTATGTAAGTCCTAGGAGAGTCACATATATTTTATAAAATTATATGTATATATATAATTTTTTAAACAAATAAAACTGTTTTGTGGATGCCAGAAGCATTTTGTTTGTTTGTTTGTTTGTTTGCTTTTTGGTTTTGTTTTTTTATATTTCCCCAAACAAATACAGTGTGAAACAAAACTTTCCTAATTTGAATACACTTGGAACTTTTGGTCAGGGTCATAACTTCCATTTAGAAGAAAAACAGAGAGCAAGCATGTTAAACATGCACATACAGATGCAGATGCGTATTATTATGTCGTCATTGGTTAAAACGTATGTTGCTTAATGGAAAGTGATTATCTTTCAGATACATCTAAAAATACATAAAACTTCAAGAGGACATAATTTAATCACTGGAAACAAAATATAAAAGATTTTAACTTTTTGCTGATAATATTCATTTCTAACCCAGCCCTAAAAAGGAAGCACCCTCTGCTGGATTATGTAAGATATAACTGTGACCCAAAAAGTGAAAGAGTGTAAGAGAGAGTCTACAATCACAGAGATAAATTGCTACCAGATATCCACATATATCAGGTATTTACAGTCTGACCTAAATTCAAGACAAACTTTTGAATACTGAAAATATTTTTGGCATTTTAGTATGAGGATTTAATATTGTTAAATAGAATGTATATGAGGCATAGGGAAGCTGATTGCAAATTGAGAAAACAAAATACACAGTCTAATTTATATTGCAGTGATTAAAATATTTCAAACTCAAGTTATACTCGATGGTTAAAGATGTAAACATTTTCAAATTCATCTTGCAAATTTTTCTAAAGGTGATAAAATGCTAAGTATTTCTCTTAATTACAAAACTTTAAAAATATTAAGTGAATACCAAATTATATTAGAAAAACAGTATTCATTCGTTCAAGAAACAATTCCTAAGACTGTTTCTCCGATAATATCACTAAGAGTTTTCATCTGAAGTTTCTCCAGTTATTAGTATAATAAAAATAAGTAATTACCAAATTACTTATTTGGTAACAACCATTTAGTATTAGTAGATAGTATCTGAAAGTAAGGCACCTTTCTCTTTATTAACTAAATAAATAACTCAAAGAAACATAAACACAAGCATATACCTCTAAAACATGTAGATTCAAGTTAAAGTCTAGAAATGAGTGAGTGAGCCATTCTATATCTTTGCAGCTTAAAATTTAGGCAGAATCTGAGATCTGGCCTAATCAGATAACCCCCTATATATACACTCATAGACAACCTACTTTCTACTGATATCTAACAATTTACTGAAAATTTTCGATGTTAGAATATTCTGAAATTTTACTGTAGTTAGAATGATCAGGACTTTCAAAAAATTTTTCTAATGTCTCATATGGATTTTTAAGAATGTTGATGTGTTTCTGTAATAATTTTTAAAAGTCTGTATTAAATACTCATGAAACTATATATAGATTATAATTCCTGATGTATTTATGAAAAAAGAAGGCACAAAAGTATTTAATTAAGTCATTCCTAGGCTGATACAGTGGGTAGCATAATAAAATTAGAATACAATGTCATTATTTCTTTGGGATTCTATTATAAAAGACAAAGTTATTTGAAAGCAATGTCTATGCTTTGTTTTTGTATCCCTAGGTCCTAGTAAAGTAGCTAGAACATACTAAGTACTAAATAAACACTAAGTCATCTAAATTAAAATTTAGAGTCTAAAGTTAACTTGCTTGGTTTCATTATCTGTCTTTCCGCTTGCAGTTGCAGTTTTCAAGAACTGATCTGCGATGTTAAGAGAGGACTTACAGTGTACAATAAACTCCACCAGGGTGTAAAGATTGTAAGAACTACATAAAACAGATAGAGTATAAAGATAGTCTTTTATTAATAAAATGATGAGGTGGAACTGCAAAGACATGTTAAGTTTTAGATGTGAGGGTTTTAGAATGACAGCATGATTTCTAGGTCTAGTAACTGGTACAATGAAAAAATACTCAATACATAAAACATTAATAAGAAAACAAATAAGGCCTATTCTAAATAGCCTAAACTAAACTCTTTAATTTCTACCACAACCCTATGGGGTGAATTCTAACACCATAATTTTACATATACAGAACTGAATGTCCCAAAAGAGTACAGTAGTGGCTAAGAAAGTAGATCTTAAATGTTCTCTCCACAAAAAAAAAAAAAAAAAAAAAAAGATAGTTATATGATATGATGGAGGTGTTAACTAAATCAATGGTAGTAATCATATTGCAATATGTAAGTGTATCAAGTCCATCTATTGTATATCTTAAAGTCATACAATGTTATATGTAAATTGTATCTCTATTAAGTTGAGAGAAAACGATTATGAGAGTTGTTTCTAAAGACACTTGATTAATAAGTGGCATATTCAGGGTTTACAGCAAGGGAATCCACCTCCAGAGGCCAAATTCTTACCACAGTGCTGCACTGCCTTATGTGTAAGTCTATTTTGAGTCTGAGGAGTACATGTATGGGGTAAGATGATGTTGGTATAAGGTAAATCATTTAAGGGTGATGAATTCAGCTTCTGACTGTCTTCGTATGCACCTGACCCTTTGTTGTTGACATTTATACAGTGCCTCATTCAGGCAACTTATGGCCAAGAAGGGGATGACCCTAGGCCTGGAAATCTGGTGTTGAAAGACCTTATAATCTTCTCCATACACTCCACAAGGCAAGTTGAATGGCACATGTTCAAGCTGCACCAAAGATTTTTTCTTTTTCAAGATTGTTTCTCATGTTCATTAATAAGCTGTCACCTTTAAATAAATATGGGCATGAGTTTGATATGATGATTTGTAGAGTGCTACCTGACCTGGACCCTGAATTGCCCTGAAATAACTATGAGACTCAGACTCTAAGTTTGTGATTGAAAGGTGGGGCTGTGTGAGTGATATCCAAATGATATGTTATTTGTAAAAAAAAAAAAAAAAAGAAGAAGAAAAAATAATTTCATTGTATATAAATTAACCTGGTATTGGATTGAGTTTTCAATTTTTCGATAAATACGTAGTATCAGTTTAGATTTTAAATTTTTAAATATAATACGTAGTATTTTGCTATTTAATTAATAGAGTTCATATGTAACTATCCACACTGCATTGCAGAGCTAAAAGTGACTTTCTATAAACATGGGGAAGCATTTTCAGAATTTAAAAATCATTCTTTTAAATTTACGAACTTAATGTGTTATAGTGCAAAGGACCCAAAAGAAGTAACTAGGAAATTCTAGTTTCTGAGTCTAGTGTTCGTTGTGCCAATAATTAGCTGGGTAATTTTTGACAAGTCACCAGCCCAGAACTGTGATATATTGTAGCTTGGAGGTGCATAAACTATCCTGTTGACCTTTCTCATTCAACTGACAAAAAACTGGGGCCCAGAAAGTTTAAATAACTTGACAAAGAGGCTACTTTTTTAGCCCATGAAGTTCTCAATATACATTTTTTTTAAAAAAATAATTGAGTAATAAGTAAATAATTTATAAGACTCATAGGTTCAAAATTCTATGTCTTTGTGAGGCTTTAAGTTTTTTTTTAAAGAATTTTTCATATATATTACAAATATAAAACTTGGATTTTTATGAAAATCCACATTTTCATATGACTGTAGATGTACTTAATAATTTCTAAAAATTGACAGTCTGCTTTAAGTGATTAGGCAGATAGTCTCTAATTTATCTTGCCTGGGGTAATTCCCACTGACTTCAAGCCTTAAATGAGGTATGGAAGAAAATGAGAAATGAGCCCATAGAGTTATAATATTAAAGAATCACAGAGATTGTAACCATAGAGGATTTTGACTACTCACATTAATTATCCAATTTGTGAAAGAAATAAAAGAATTATGAGAATTATGGAGAGCTAAATTTTTGCAAAATGAATACTTCTAATACTCTTTAATGAAATCATATCTTTCTATCTACGTTTCCTTACATGTTGTATCATTTCAGAGATGTTATTTGTTTCTATAATTGTTGATCTGTTCTATATTATCAGATTTCTCTTAAGTTCTACTTATTCTTTGAAGAATCTTATCGCCAGTAGAAACTGCTCAATATTAATATGAAAATTGGATTTTTAGGTCAAAACAAAACAAGCAAAAGCAAGAAACTAAAGGAAGGCTCACCACATACTGAAGTACCAAACAATGTTGGCTCCACCCCAACACACACACACCATGGCAGGAAGTATGAAGAATAAAGAAGAGATTAGTCAAGGTTTACTGTTTGTAAAATATGTTCCAAGCACTGTGAAAATCACTTTATAAATCCCAAGACCTCACAAATTTTGATAATTTTGGATTGTAATCAAATCCATCTGATGCAAGGGTTGCTTTCAAAGACTCTTCTCTACTGGGCAATTATTTAATATTAGTGTTGGCTCTTTCTGAAATTTAGTTAGGAATCCAGTGTGTTGTCACTGTTTCAAAGATTTCAAATATTTTAATGTTGTTTTTTTTTTTTTTCAGTAAAATGACTTTGGCAATTCCCTTCTTTCCTAATTTAAAAAGCATTATTAATCAATGCATTCATTTTGATCATTGTTTTCTTTATATTCTATACTTTTTGCTTTTGTAAACCAAAGCTTAAAATTCTTGTAGTGCTAGAGGACTAAACATTTTAATCTAAGTGTGACATGCTATCATAAAGCTTTTATGAACGTATTTAGTTAGCCAAAGCAAAAAGCAAAAAACGTTTGAAGAGTTTAGGACACTAATCCTAATTTACAAATTTTCAAATTCTTGTCCAGTTGATAATGGGTCATTTCAGAAATTGCAAACTCTGACTTTTCTTCAAAAAACTTTTATAAGTTCATAAAAATTGAAAAAAATAAATATTAAGATAGTAATGAAAAATATTACAAAACAATTGAAAGGAAATGAACATCATTGATCTACCTTATATATAAAAATTTATATCACCAAGATAAATTATGCTGCCATATATAAAACATGGAGAGAGAGAAAACCAGAAAACTTATTGGAGGTGAAAACTTGTAGGTGGTAGAAAAATTAATACTATAGGACAAACCAACTTCTGCCCTTTTAGTGTCACAAGTACACATTGCATGGGGCAAATTCATATGTAATATGGGCTTATTTCAATATTTGGAATGTCTATTGCATGGAAGACCTAGTTAGTTTAGCTACAAAAAATAGTTCTGAAGTTTTTCAATTTTAATGTTTAGGTGAGAAAGTGGATCTTGAATTAGAACACTATATAATCATAGGAGATCTTGGAAAGGACTCCAAGTACCAGGGAAAAGATAGAACAGTACCTTCTAGGTCTATCCACCTTTTTCCCTGGGTTTTGGGAGCCCTTGAGAGATTTTAGGAAAGTCCACAGCATGAGCTAAGACAAGCCATTTGAATGGAATAAACCACAGGACGCAATTTAGGTGGGCACCATGTTGGGAGAGGTGGGGTATCAGGGAATCACCAGAATGGAGCAACCTGTGTCAACCAGGTTGATGTAGACCCTTTATGGAAGCTGGGAGGGGTAAGGGCTCAATAAAGGATTAATAAATACTGCCAGCACTTCTGTCTGGGAGAATGCTGCCCTTCCAGCCCTCACCTTGAAGCTAGACAATTAACTTTTTCCCCATGTGTCCCTGGCACTCTTTGAGTAAGTTCTCATGCAGGTTCTTTAAGAGGAACTTCTATGACTCTCACAGCCCTCTGTCACTCAGCCCAATCTCCACTGGTTTTCACAGCCAGAGGTTGTGGAGACCTCTTTCCAGCATTGAAACCCTGGGCTGGGGAGCCCAGTATGGAGTTGGGCACCCCCGCTCCTCCGGAGAGGCCTCTGCAGCCAAGATAGCCTTCCCCATTTTCAACTGCCACATGTGGTTGTGGGACCAGGTCGGTTCACATCTTCATCCCTCCTACCAGTCTCGAGGTGACCTTTTATGTGTGTCTCCAGTTAAACTTTTGTTCAGCCACACCTTGGGTAACTCTTAGTGATGGTTGTTCTGTAGTTTTGTTGTAATTTTGGTGTGATCATGGGAAGAGGCCTGCACAGAGTCTATTTCTATGGCATCTCAGCCAGACTCCTCCATTTTGATTTTATTTTTGTACATAGTGTAAGATAGTGATCCAGTTTTAATTTTTGTTTGTATCTAACCAGCTTTCCTAACACTATTTTTTGAAGAGTCTGTCATTTCCCCATTGTATATTCTTGCCTCTTTTGTTGTAGATTAATTGACCATATGAGTGTTCGGTTTACTTCTGGGCTCTCAATTCTGTTCCATTGACCTATGTGTCTGTTTCTGTGCCAGTACCATACTGTTTTGATTAGTATAGCTTTGTAGTATAGTATATAATCAGGGAGTGTGCTACCTCCAACTTTGTTCTTTCTCAAGATTACTTTAGCTATCCAGAGGGTTTTGTGGTTATAAATAAATTTCAATATTATTTGTTCTAGTTCTATGAAAAAAGCCATTACTACTTTGATAGGAATTGCATTGAATCTGTAGATTACTTTGGGTAGTATGAAGATTTTAATGGTAGTAATCCTTCTAATTCATGAGCATGGTATATCTCTCCATTCATTTGTGTAATTTTCAATATCTTTCATTAATATTTTATAGTTTTAAGAGTACAGGTTTTTTGCCTTCTTAGTTAAATTTATTCTTTTGTATTTTATTCTTTTTGATGCAATTCTGTATGGTGTGTTTTCTTAACTCCTCTTTTCGATGGTTCTTACTATTGTATACAAATGCAACAGATTTCTATATATCAATTTGGTATCCTGCAACTTTGCTAAGTTAATTTAGTGTTCTAACATGTAAAGAACTCATACAACCCAACCTCAAAAAAATAAACAATTCAATTAAAAAATATGCAGAGGACTTGAATAGACATTTCTCTGAAGAAGACATAGATGGCCAACAGACATGTGAAAAGATGCTCAACATCACTAATCATCAAGGAAATCAAATCAAAACCACAAGATGTCACCTCACATTTATCAGAATAGTAAATATATCAAAAAGTCAATCAAAAGCAAATTTTATCAAGGATGTGGAGAAAAGGGAACCCTCACGCATTGTTGGTAGGATTGGAAATGGTTCAGCCACTATGCAACAGTATGGAGCTTCCTCATATAATTAAAAATTAGAACTACCATATGACTCATCACTTCTACTTCTGCATATTTATCCAAAGAAATTCAAATCAGTAATTCAAAAAGATACATGAAACCCTATATTTATTGCAGCATTATTCACAATAGCCAAGATGTGGAAGCAGCCCAGTGTCCATCAATAGACAAATAAATAAAGAAGACGTACATACAATTAAATATTAAATATAGTCATAAAAAATGAATTCTTGTTATTTGTGACAACATGGATGGACAAGGTATTATGCTAAGTAAAATAAGACAGAGAGAGACAAATATCATATGATTTTATATATATGTGGAATCTAAAGAAACAAAACAAATGAATAAACAAAACAAAACAGAAACAGACTCATAGATATAGAGAAAGAACTGATGGTTGCCAGAGGGAGAGAGGAGGTTAAACAGGCAAAACAGGTGAAGGAGGATGAAAACAAGCTTCCAGTTCTAAAAACAAATAAGTCATGAGATATAATGTGCAGCATAGGGAATATAATCAATAATATTTTAATAACTTTGGTGACAATTAGTTACTAGACTTACTGCTTTGATTACAGTGTAAAGTATATAAATGTCAAGTCACTGTGTTGTATACCTAAAACTAATAAAATATTATATGCCAACTATACTTTAATAAAAAATAAATTTAAAAAAGGAAATGGAGGCAGCAGATGTGGACGTATAGAGTGAAAGGCTGCTTAATGGATTTTTAAGGATATCAATTCTAAGTGTCTCCTAATAAGAGAGGAATAGTTTTAAGTCTACTGAGTCAAGTATTGTTTGATGCCAAGTATGGGGACTTTATGTCATGGTTCTGAGATAAATGATCCAAACCAAAAGCCCAATTGTCTTTGAAGAATAATTAAAATAGTTATAGGCATCATCTATACTTACCAGCACAGGTGAGGTTAGTACCATCCAGGATGTGATTGCAGAAACAGGAGCAGAAATTTCCATTTGAAACACTCAAGTGGTATGGCATAAACAAGTGAAAACCCAAGGAGCTCACTATATTGTAACTCTAAGCCAGCTACAGAAAGTAAGATAAATCATCAGTTTGGGGGAATCCAGGAATTCAAATGTATGGAAACTTGGAGTTAAAATACTTTAAAATGGTTCTTCGGCCCTTGGTTTTCTTCCGGCAAGATCAATATGGCTTTTGACCAAGACAGGCTTAATATTTTCCTCAATTGAACTTTAAACAGTTTTTTTTTTTTTTCCTGACTATAGGCCCCTTTCCTTTGAGCATTTACTTTGGAAAAGTTGTAATTGCAAATATGTTCTCTGCTGCTTTGAGATGTAATTCTTTTCCCAACCTCTTTCCAGTTTTACCTAAGAATGCCTTTCTCAAGGACCTAGAGCCATCCTTTTCCTTCGAAATGTAATCAATAAAAGTAGGGACCCTCTCTCCCAGTCTCTGTGGGAGGATAGGTACCTAACTACATAAGTACCAATTAGTAAACACAGATGGACTAATTACAGTGACCAACCTCCCCACAAATTCTTCCACCACTATTCTACTACACCACCATGGGCGCTTAAAAATTCTTCAGCTTTTTTCCCCAGTGATGTTGAGCTCTATCTCTCTCCTTTATTTTAATAAAATTGAGTACTATTGCAAAAACCTTGAATAAAGTTTTCCTTGTCTAATTCTGTCAGATGTAATTTTTCTTTGATATTTTCCAGAGGTGCATTTGGTTATCATTGGAGCTTTGATAATTATTTTTTTCTTTCTTCTTCTGTAGATGCCCACTATACTCCTAGGTTGGCTAAGTCTGGAGAGGCAAGGATAATGGATACTGTTTTCTGGCATGTGGTTGGACGAATTCAAATAACATGGAAACATGGCTTAATAGAAGGAAAACTGATAGATATATCCCAGCCAACAAAACAGAAGTATTTCAGCCTTCTTCTTGAAATATAATATACACAGTATACAATAATTTAAAATTTGTTTTTAAATAAAGAAATGTCTGGTAATAATTCCTGATATTAAGAGGGTCGTCATTCATATCCCTGTGTTCAAGAGGTGAAATTTGGTCTTGAATGATGGAATCTCAGCTCCAGGACATCCTTTGGTTTAGGTTCAGCTGCCTCACATATGTGCTAAAAGATAGGCCATGTTTTAAAAAGAGTAATAAAATATTTATTGGGAAAAAAAAAACCCAGCACATATGCAGGAGCTACTTTTCCAAACACAATAACTTGGTCATTTTATTTTTATCCCTGAAATGCCTGAAGGCACCAGGCAACATCATGAGCTGATGGTTGAAAATGAAACTGTAGTTAAGTCATTCAAGGCCATAACTTTTTAAAAAATAAAATAAATAAGCAAAAATGTACTTTCTTGCATAAATGAAATGCTATTGTTTAAAAATAGCCAAGAGGACTTTTCTGCAAAATTTATTTTCAATAAATGTAGTTGCTAAGCTATGTGCTAACTTTTAGATTTATTCTGATTTTCACTAGATATTAATACATCCTAGAGGGGAAAATAGGCTTATAATGGAAGTGCTAACTTCTCACATTATTGTTTTCTTTATATTTCATATGATTCTGATCTGGCATCTTGTATCTTGGAAGTAAATAAACACACATCATCAGAAAAGTGCTCATCCCCAAACCATTAGGTTTGTATGTTTAATTGAAAAAACACCATTCCTATTTGCCTGTTGAACTTCACAATGTCTTACTGTCATTTAATAAGATTCCCTAGGTTTCTAGTGGCAAATTTTTGGATTTTATGATACTACATTTTGTAATAAAAATAAACTGGTGTTTTTTTATTTTTACTGAAAAGTGTGGTGTCAATATGAAACAAGATCAAATGATATAGAAGAGAGAATTGAGAAGAAATAAGAATGAAACCCATACACTATTTTCCTCCTGCATTCAATCATTAAGGCATCAAGGGAATCGGTTTGAATGTGTTCCCTGTATATACTCCTGCAGTATTATATGAGAACGACAGGACCTTCACAAAAGTTTATAAAGCAAATTTCACAGTGAATTCTTTTATCATTTGAAGGAGAAGGTGCAACTTGAACATCCAAAAATTCTATAGAGGCTGTGTTTGGGTTAAGAAAAAAAAAGGTACATACTCCTGACAATCTTCTCACACCACATAACTGAGTCCACATTTCTTCCTATTAAATGCACCCATGTGGCTTTGTGACTGTTCACCCAAAAAGGTCGCTTAGTGTTTCAGCTCCCAGTAATGGGGACACACTTGGTGAGTGCCAATGGCCAGAGAAGTCAAAGAGATGAACTTAGAAGTCATTGTCTCCATAACTTTAAAAACTCAAATCTTATCTCTTACTGACATAAAATTTTGAGAACCATTTGTAGAGGTATGAGAGAGGGCTTGGGTATAAAACAAGAATAATGCTTTGTAATATCCCCCAAGACTGCTTGAATTTTTTCATGGTAATGAGGAAGTGTCAGTAAAAGTTGATGGGGCGTGTGTGCATGTGTATGAATGTGGGGTGGAGGGGCACAGGAGAAAAATGTTGGCAGACTGAATTTTTACATCTGAAATGTCATTTGGAAATTACTTGTGTACTCCAAGCCCAGTCCCAAACTCTTCTCCTGCTTTTGAAAATGGTTTGCAAGCAGGTCAGTCTGCTGTGAAAAACTGATTTGACAATAGCAATTTTAAGCTGTCAATGGCTTAAAGTTCGCAGCCTTTTCCTCTGCTGTGATGTGGTGTGAACAGGAGGATGTTTATCTGTTATTTATATAAGAGCCCAACCGAAGGAAAAAAAAACAAAAAAAAAAAAAAACAAAAAATAAAAAAGCAAAAAAAAAAAAAAAAAACAAAACAAAAACCCCAAAAAACAAAAAAAAAAAAACAAAAAAACAAAGCATGTTCTTCCCTCCCATTTATCTTCTGCATTAACCTCATCTTGGGGTCAGGCTGAAAATGGTATAGATACTGATCACTGCACGTTATTAGCATTATTGCTTAATGTGCCATCAACCACAAGTGTAAGTGGGCTCATAATCACCACCACGTTCCTCTCAGGCATCATTTATCTGGGGCTAACTCTGAAAAAAAAATCATTTAAAATTGTGACATTTAAAAAATAAAGATTAAAAGTTCTAAAAGGAAAAGAATTCATCTACACTGTGCCCTGTTGGCACCATAAATCAAAGTTAGTTAGAGCTGCAAGTCAGAATAGCATAACACAGATATACAGCCTTTTAATGGGGTTACCCAGCTCCTGTGTAACACCTTTATTTTTCCCAAATAATGTGAGAACATTATTCTCACAATTTGAGTGTGATTGGGCAAACACATGTAAAAAGTCAGGTTAAAAAGAAAAAAAAAATATGTGCAGTGCAAAGTATCTTCTAAATGGGAATGCCAAGTTCATCTTTTATTTGAAATAATATAGAGCCCCTAGTTTCCTTTTTTCCCCAGAGAGCTGAGGGCCATCTGTCTCCTCCCACTTAGCTTCCTGAATAGAGGTCCACACTGGCCGGACCCTTACTCACTGCAGAGGGTCACCTCTGAAGGAATTTAGAAAGTGCACTGGGGAGATGAGCTGCTCTTTTGCCTCCCTACACGTAATTCTAGTCAAAGCTTTTTATCCTAAGGAATATAAAGCTTAAAAACACATAATATCTGGATTTAGGTTTTGAATTTCTGAAAATGACAGAATTATTAAAAAGATGGGTTTGAGACACGGTTTGTACACATACTGTGACAGACATTCCCTTTTTCCAAAAAGGTGACATTTAGTGTTCAAAGTTAATTATATCAGTATTAGAAGCTTTGTTAGGAATTTCAAATAATATACAATGCAAATTATACTCAAGATGTTTGCAAGTCCCATCTTGTACGGGTGTCATCAAGCCAGAGGATGTTTTGTGAATTTTACTAATTAAGCGACTCGCTAACCTACTACTCTTTTCTCAGAGAAGTAGTAGAAAAAGAATGATATTGGCTGTTCATGCTTTTATCTTACTCAAAAAAAAAAACAAAAACAAAAAGAACAAAATTATTTTAAAAATATTTGTAAAGGAATTTATCTTTCAAACTGCATTTTAATGGTTGTAGATAAATACTTGCGTTTTCAGAAGGCTTCGGAGTTGTAATATGAAGAGAAATAAGGGGCTCATGTGGAAAAGACTTTGCAGCTTGCTGAAACTTGATTGTTCACACTTCAAAGCAATCCTAAGGAAAAAACTGTAAATAAGGACTAGGCATAAAACTCTGCAGGCACCTGGGAATACTCAGCCCACTGCACAACAGAAGACAGTCTGAATTCTGGCAAACAGCCAATCTCTGAGGATAAATCTGGAAAGGCTTAATGTACACTGAAGAACTGTTAGACTTAGAAACTATGCGGGTATACTTAGCTTCATACCACTTAGCGAACTCATCTAATTTCCCTGCATATAAAATAGATCTGGTCATCATGTGTTATTCTGGATTCTAGTACCACTGGCACACCCATCATAAAATCTAGTTTATAGGATTTTTTTCTCAAGAGGCATTTCTCCTTCTTTCTGCTTTTTAATGGTCATTTGAACTTATTAGAATCTCTGAAGCAGTTCTCAAACATTTTAAGAAAAGGAAGAAACGTGAAGATAATTGGATGAGAATTACTAAGTGTGAGTCACATAATAACAAAATCTTTGAGTGAGGCATTTGCCAAGTACCCATAGCTGTCCACAACACAACACTGCCTTTTTCTATGCAATGGGCAAACTGTCATATGTCTAGCAGCAACAGGCACACTTTTTTTGCATTGATCATCTGAAAATATTCTCATTTAAGTTTATGTCATGAACTCTGCAGATTAAGGCTCTTTGGAACAGAAACCATTTTAATAAAGATAAGCAACAGATCACTTGTATATTTTAAAACAAGAAATGCCAAGACATTGCACAGACTTTTTTTTTTCTATGATCGCCTGATAATAATTTTTTTAATGCAAAAACCTTACACCTTCAAAGAGATCTAAAAAAAGTAATTTTGCAATGCAACAGCAAATGTTAGATTTCTGTTAGCTCAATTTTACTGTTTCTCTTTTCCTTCCCTCAGCATACATTTCTGTATTGTAACGGCATCAAAGTTACAATAAAGTAACAGCATCAAATTTATTACTAAGCTAAACCCATTAAATAATTGACAAAATCTTAGCTTACTGAAAAGTGACTTTATAAAATCTGATTTGCTTTTTGGGGGCATAGTCTGTTCTCAGTAAGTGAATGTACCTTTTTCTCCATTTACTGGCCACAGGAAGAGAGTATTCTTCAAATGTGAAACTCTCTTACAAAGCTAAATGTCTTTTGTGTTAGTATGAGTCATATCTGAGCAAGTCTTTGATTCCTTTGTGATTTTATCAAAGTTCAGATATTTTGAGATTTTAGAATTTTCCAAATACGGTTCATGTACTACATTCTCCAGCTATGCACTTCTTTTAATGATAGGACTTTTCAGAGGCTAATATACACTCTTCTTGTTTCATATTCAATCAGTCAACTTCTTAAGATGACAATGACTCAACAATGAACATAAATAAGTGTAAATATGCTTAAGGCCAAAAGATATAGGCAGTGAAATGAAAACAAATTGCTTGTAAATGGCTTCTGCATTTGTTCATAGATTCTTACTAGTATATGTGTTGATAAATTCATTTTGGGTGCACATATTGCATGGCTGATATACTTTGTGTTATCACTATGGCTATATCTGTTGTTAAAATACTAAAAAAAAAAAATTCTTCATAGGTTTGTAGGTAGTTGCTGCTGTAGACTTATCTTCTCCTGCTGCTCTGGTCCCACCCCAGGATTACAAGGCCTCCTCTCACTCTAGCAACCTCTAGTGCCTATGCAACCAGGGTTCTCTTGGGCTCTGCTCCTGAACTAAATCTAGCATATATTCTGGGCACTTCTTGCCTATTCCACAAGCATAATTTAAAACTTATCCCAACTTATGTGTATGGGAAGCAATGGGGTCAGACTGTTGAGGTTGAACCTGACTTCTGTGGTTATTTATAAAGATACTGTGTAAATAGAAAAACTAAAGTTATAATTACATACTCTGAACCAAGTAAAATTTAAATTTGACTGAAGGGAAGGTCAGGAGTACTCACTGCTGTCTAGCACTGACATTTCTGAAAGATTATTCAAACACTTATACTCATGGAAAGTGCTACATTAGCTACCTCTATAGAACTCCATTTTCTAAATTAAAACAGGAGTTAGCCATTGGCAAAGGACCACCGCAGAGGTGAGGTGGTCAAGGGGACTGCATTGCCTTTGCTGTGTAGCCTTTTGATGTGTTATCTCTGAGGACTAGGCAATATGGATCCTGGTCCTCTTCAGTCCAACCAATAGCTTCATTTAAAGTTTAGTTCCTGTTTTCAGCATAATTGCCAAACCTTGTCTCTTATGATGTGTGTATGTGTGTGTGTGTGTGTGTGTGTGTGTGTGTGGGAGGGGTGTTAAGAGGTGCAGATAGAGGAGGATGAAAGGGAGATGTCATCTAATCTACTTAAATGGCCTTTCTTTTTGCTGCAAATTCAATATTACCTTTCTTCTGCCCTGACTCTCTGTGAGAGGGCATAGCAAGAATTAGCCCTGAAGCAAATGATTATTCTATTGACACCTACTACATTGCCAGGTGTTCCAAGCTGTGGTGTACAGTGTACCCCTTAATTATTGGGCACTGCATTATACTAATAATTTAAATTAGATTGCATAATAATAAACTGGATGTAGTGGCCCGGTTCAATGTCAATAACAGAAGTAGCCACGAATGTACATTTTGTGGATAAAGAAAATTACAGAATGGCAAAATTACTGTTTGTCACATCTTGGAACATTTTTGGAACAGAAACTTAAAAAAGAAAATTCTTAGAGATAGCTAAATTCTAACTCTATTCCTAAGTTACCTGGCTATAGTATTTATTAATTTTTATAAGTAAGTTCTGCTCTCAAAAATGACTCTAATGAAAGTTTAATTGTTTTGATGGAGATAATGTGATTTGATTGTGTCATGACCATAACTGCCTATAAAGTAAAAGTAGATTTTTAAATAGAAGATAGAAAAACAAAAAGAAGATAGAAAAGCTTGTGAATGCTCAATAATTACAATTCTTAGCAATATTTTTCTGATTTACAAAGATGTGCACAGTCATGGGTGTGATATGCTCTAAATGAAAAATTGCATCTATTTCTAGTCTTCAAAGGCCACATAATGTCTTTAGAGTTAGGTCTGGATTTAAACCTTTAGTGGCCAAAGCAGTAGAAACCATGTGGAGATTTCTGTCCCCATTTTCCCAAATATAATTATATATATTTAAAAAAATGTAAAATGCATGTAAGAAAGTTGGACAAAGTTTTGATTTCCCCTATATTGACTTATAATCTTTTGGAAATATAAAATAATAAAGCATTTAGTTTGTCTTGGGTTTTGTGCCATTGAAAATGAAAAAAACTTTTTTTGTAACTCTTAAAATGTGTGTGGTCTATCCATTGGGTAGCTAAGGGTTTTCATTTGAGAGAATAGGAAGTGATTTTTTAAATGCTCCTGTACCAACCAAACTTAGACTTCACTTGTGATTCCTAACACTCACATACAGTGGATTCATTTAGAAGTGGTCACCCCATCTTGTCCTCTTTCCAAACCACTCACTAAATAGCAGCCAGAGTGATTGTCTGTTTATAACACTCTTCTGCTAAAAATCCTTAAATAGATTTCCATTGCAATGGTAATGATAGTGAAGATAACAGCAAATACTTATAGAGCATTTACTCTTTGTCAGGCACTATTATAAATGCTTACGTATATTAAGTGACTTGATCCAGAGACTAATTATACAAGGTAGATAGTATTATTACCCCCAATATACAGACATAAAAACAGAGGAATTAAATAACTAAGGCCACAAGATACCAACATGATAGAGCCAGGATTTGAATCAATTATTATGTTTAAAATGTAGTTAGAATAAAAACTATTTTTTAAAAAATTTTTAAATAGAAGAGGATGTGAACAATGACTTCTCAATAGCAGCTTTGAAATCTAGAAAGTCATGAAACATTGTTTTTAAAACTTTACATGAAAATTATTTTCAATATGTAATTCTATACCCAAGGAAACTATCGATTAAATGTGATAACTGAAAAAACAAGGCATTTCATACATGTAAATCTCAAAACAAAAATGAATTTTTTATGATCCTTTTTTCAGGAACCTACTAGAAGATGTGTTCCACAAAAGGAGTAATCCAAAATAGAAATGAATATAGAACCTCAGAAACAAGGCAACCAACTCAGGAGAAAAGTGAAGGGACTCCCAAGATGACAGTAAAAAAAGTCTAACAGCTGAGTTACAGTTCTAGAGAACAGTCTACAGAGGACTAGAAGATTGTGGGAGCTTCAGAAAAAAACATGGACTGACAACTTGTATGAAAAATTTATACATGTGGAATGTTATATTGAGAGATAGTTTATAGAGTTATTTAATCTCTAAAAGAGAGTCAAGAACTACTAAATAAATTTATTTTTTTAATTAGCAATTTAAAAAACAAACAAAATATTATAGCACAAAAATAAAAATGTAATCTAAATACTTCATTCATTAGTAAAGAATATGTTCACGGTTATAATAGCAAATTATTAAATATGGATTAAACATATAATTGATTTGCCAAAATTGCAAAATAACAGAGTGAAGACCTTATTCATTATAATAGAAAGTCAATGGAAGATGTCTAAAATTTATTAATCGGAAAGTGGCATTATGCATATATGAATTTGAAATAGACAGGTAAGCACCAAAACAAATGAAAGTGTTAGAATGGTTGACTGGGATAAAGTGGTTGGGATAGGGGACAGACAGCTGTTTTTAGTTCAATCTCATAGGCCTATTAGACTTTTCAAACAATGTGCCTACATTACTTTGACAAAAATAATAAACCTATTTTTAAACTTTTAGAATTAAGCATGCTGTATATTAAACCAACTTTTCTGATATAAATCTTTAATACAATATTCAAAACTGTTAAAATAATGGTTATCATTAATGAGTGCTTAACTGTGAAAAGCACTATGACAGGATGTTTAACTATCTTGTTTAAAAGTATGGTACAATTTTATGGAAGGTTACATTTTTCTCTCATTTTATAAACAAGAAAACTGAGACCCAGAGAGGTGGAAGGACAGGTACAGGATGGTACAGGATTTATAATACCCAAATTTGGATTCAAAGCTGTCTGACTTCAAAATACCTGTTTCTTGTCCTCTTTTAGTTGTCTTTGTTAAAATATAGTCCACAATAACATGTAAGTTAATTTTATAAGAATATGAAATTTAGGGCAAATACAGAATATTTTATCTTAATAGTTTGACTATGCACCCTAACCCCATCCTTCTTATTTCACTTTATAAAATTTCTAATTATCATTCTATTTTCTCTATCAGGATAAAATTTGTTTTCATAAATGGCAATCTTTCCAAAATCCAGATGCTAGAGTCCTCCTCCAGAGCAGAAATTAATACTGTAACACAAATTTGCTTTTCTAAAAATATTCCTGCACTTCTGGAATATGTTGACTAGTACAACCAGGGTGAATATTCAAAAAAGAAAAAATATTTTTATCTTTAAAAGTAAAAACAATTACAAGCACTCCTCTATCCATCATATTTTTATCATGATTTGTATTAATTCATAATGTAACATCACATTTTAGTATGTATTTATTTGTTTTGCCTCTTTTCCACTAGAATGTAAGCTCTGTAAAAGTATGGATTTAGTCATTCTTGCTACTACAACTCCAGTGCCTCGAATAGTTAACACTGAATAATTATTAGAGATGTTATGTATTTTAAAGCACGTGTCTTTTAATTTTTTTAAATAAACTTTTTATCTTAGAACAATTTTTCAGTTTCAATTTATTGAGCTCAGATAATACAGAGTTCCCATGTACTCTCACCAAATTTCCTCTATTATTAACATTTTTATTGGTATAATACATTTGTCACAATTAATGAAATAATATTAATAGATTATTGTTAAGTAAAGTCCATAACTTTTCCATTATGGTATCCCTTCCATATCACATCTGATCAACATATCTCCTCAGGCTCTTTTAGGTTGTGACAATTTCTTAGAATTTCCTTGTTTTTGATGGCCATGACAGTTTTGAAAACTGTTGGTGAAATATTTTGTAAAATTTTCTTTAATTGGGATTTGTCTGATATTTTCCTCATGATTAGACTGAGGTTACATTTTCTTCTTTTATTTTTTAAAGACCAGAGAGGTAAATTGCTGTTCTTAGTACATCATATCAAGGGGACCAATATGTATCAGCATGACTTTGCTGTTGATTTTGACCTTAATCACATGGCTGAAGTAATGGTTGTCAGGTTTTATGTTATTCTTTTCCTCTCTTTATATACTGTCTTTGGAAGAAAGTCACTATAAGCCACTCACACTGCTTTACCACCTTAATTGCAGAGTAGCTACAGATTATTTGGAATTCGTTATACAGGTTTGTCTACTCTCATTTTGTTTGTTTATTCCATTATTTATTTATATCAAAATAGACTCGCGGATATTAATTTTATACTTTAGATTATAATCCAATACTACCTTATTTTGTTGCTCAAATTGTTCCAGCTTTGGCTACTGGGGCTCTTTTAGTTGGCTCTTGTATCCTTTTGATATACTTTCGGCATTGTGGTTTTCTGGTTTTCTTCATTAGATCCTCCCTTCCATTCTCTCTCCCTCTCTCTCTCCCTTCCTCCTTCCATTCCTTCTTTACAATTCTTTACTTTTTTGCACTACAAGTTGCTATAGGTTCACCTTGCATAATAGAATTAGACATTTCTCTGATAACCCATGGTTTCTTTTATTAGAGAATGGTGCTAAAAAACAAAATCTGGGGGCTAGGTGTAATAGTTGTTAATGGAATGCTATTGCTTAATGCCTCCTGCCCCAGCTGACGGAGATATAAATGTGCATACCAATCCATGTGCATATACATTATATAGATAGATAGATAAATAGATAGATAGATGATAGATAGATAGATATAGATAGATAGAGAGATATAGATAGATAGATATAGATATAGATATATACTTACATATACACATATATACACATATATATGAATATTTTTATATGCAACCACCTGTATATATATTAAGCTAAAGATGAGTTCATAATGATGTCCCCAACCATAATTAATTTATTACTACAAGGACTTTTTTTATCCTCCTCCTTTTGCTTATCTGTAAACTTTCAGGCCAGTAATAAGAAACATAGTTCTTACTGTGTGCCAATCATTTGACTGTTTGTTTCCAGTATGCATATATACATAGTGGTTTCAGAAATTTTAAAGCATATCCCCAGGTATAACAACTACATCAGCTAGACACAGTTGATTTATCCAATAACCTATTGAAGGATATTTCATTTGCTTCTAGTTTTGACAATTATGCATAAAACTGCTACAAATATTGCATGTAAATTTTGTGTGCATATCTATTTTAAATTAATTATTAACTACCTATGAGCATGACTGTTGGCTTGTATGGTAATATTATGTTTAGCTTTGTAAGAAACTACCAGTCTTCCAAAGTGGCTGTAGCATTTTGCATTCTTACCAACAATAAATGAGAATTCTTATTTTCTACTTGTTCACCAGCAATTGATTTTATGAGTTTTAGGATTTTAGCCACTTTAATAGGTGTGTTGTAGCATCTCCTGTTTTAATTTGCAATTACCTAAAGACAATAATGTTAAAAATATTTCCACAGGATTGTTTGCCATCTACATATTTTCTTTGGTAAGGTGTCTGTTTAGACTCTGTACATTTTCAAATCGAATGATTTGTTTTCTTATTGTTAATGGTTTTTGTATATTTTGGACAAAAGTCTTTTATTATATATGCATTATAAAAATATTTATATTTTTATAAAGTTCAGCTTACCATTTTTTTTTTTAGAAGTTGTGCTGTCAGCATTTGATTTAAAACATCATTAAACACAATATCAAGGTGTATTTTCTTGCATTTTTTTTCAAGAAGTATTGTAGTTTTGAATTTTACCTTTAGGTCTATAAAGTATTTTGAGTTAATTTTTGTGAAAAGCATAAAATCTGTGTTCAAGTTTGTTTGTTTGTTTGTTGCTTATGTACATCCAATTGTTCCATCACCATTTGTTGAAGAAACTGTCCTTTCCTCATTAAAGTGATTTTACTCCTTTGTCAAAGATCAGTTAATTCTATTTATGTAGGTCTATTTTGGGGTTCTCTATTCTGTTCAGTTAAACTTTATGTCGGTTCTTTTGTCTATACTATGTTTTTTGGTTACTGTAGCTTTACATTGAGTGAAATCAGGGAATGTGTGTCCTTCACTTAGTTCTTTGGTGTTTTGTTAGTTATTCTAAGTTCTTGCATTACCATATACACTTAAAAATTAGTCTTCAACATCCACAAAATAGCTTACTGAGATTTTAATTGGGATTACCTTGAATCTATAGAGCAAGTTGAAAAGCTGTGACATCTTAGCAATGTGAGTGTTCCAGCTCATAAACATGGAATATGCCTCCACATACTTAGATATTCTTTGATTTTTAATCAGTGCTTTGTAGCTTTCTGCATATGTCTTGTACCTGTTCTGTTAAATTTATAACATCTATGTGTCGAACATGTGTTATTAGAATTATACCTAAGTATTTAATTTGGGGGTTGCTATTGTAAATGGTAATTTTTTTTTTTAATTCCAAATTCCTATAAGTTTTTTCCTGGTATTTTTGTATATGGACTTTGTATTCTGAGACTTAAATATACTCAGTTAATAATTCTAGGAGAATTTTTAAATTGATTTTGAGGTTTCCACCATAGCCAATTCTGTTATCTGTAACTAGACAGGTTTACTTCTTCTTTTTTAATCTGTATACTTTTTTCCCTTTTTGTGTCTTATTACACTAGCTAGGACTTTCACTATGATGTTGAATAGAATTGGAAAGGAAGGACATACTTGCCTTGTTCCTACTATTAAAGGACACTTGTCTAATGTCTCACCATTAAATATGATATTTGCAGGTTATTTTGTAGATATTCTTATTAAGTTCTTCTGTTTTTCTTGTTAGTTGAGAGTTTTATTCTGAATGTTGTTGCATTTTGTCAAATGTTTTTTCTATGTTAGTTGATGTGATCATATGGTTTTTCTTCTTTAATCTACTGCTTTTGTGGATTACATAATTGAGTTTCTAATGTTGCATACTTGTAATAAATCCCCCTTGGTTACAGTATAGAATTCTTTTTATTGTCTTTTGTTTTCAAAGTATTATTCTTGAGGTAATTCAAAAGAATACAATTAATTGTTGACTATAAGAGGGAGGACTATGTTAGTGAGTCTCTACTGAGCTGAGAGAAGTGGTACTTTATGAAGCTTTGGCGTCTGCTACAACTCACAGGATTGACATGGTACCATGAGATATTGTGAGGTCCCATCGTCTTTCTCTGGAAATTTGATTGGCAGGTGACTGAAATTATACAACATGGGATGTTTCAAAAAACGTTAATACTATTTACCTCTTAGTTATAAATGGCAATACAGTCCTAAAATTGTTGCCAGGGTGAAGGAAAAAAAGTGCTCAAGAAAAACACATCTCAGATTTTGGAGATCCATGCATAGTCTTACCATGAAATTAATGTAGATAAGACAAATCCAGAATACTGTAGTAGAGAAAGTCTAATATTCTCATACTCCTTGTAGGTAGGAGAAATAGTCAAGAAATAAAGTTAGATGAGCTGCCTCCTGAGTCAGACAGTGACCTGGCTTTTTGGTTGGACAGATAAGACATTCCCTTTTGCACTTACCTCCTCTATGCCAGAAATGCCTGCTAGGCAGGGGAGAATTTCAATTGATATCCACTGTCCCAATTATGAGTAACTGTCTCTAGACTAAAGGAAGACTCACCAACCAATCTTCCTGACAGGAAAATTTTAGCCCTAGGCTATAAAAAGTTTACAATTTATATGGTTGCACTTATTATTCTTATAATTTTTATATATCTATATCCAGATAGTATATAATTATGGGTAGTCCTAACCACTATGTAGTGATATTGTGTGGCTAAACAGATGACTGAGGCTATGTGTGTATGTGTGTGTATATATATTTATGTATGTATATGTATATATGTATTTATATACACATATATATGCATATTCATATAAACATATATATACATATATATGTATATACGCACACATATATATGGAACATAGTTATAGAAACAGCGTTTTTATGGCTTATTGGTAGTTACATACATAAAACAACATGTGTTAGCAGTAGGTCACTGTGTAAAAAGGCTGTGATATAGAAAATAAAGATGATACATTAAAACTTTATCAGGCTCACACATACTAAGAGCCAAATTTTTATACAAAATATGAAAAAAATATTGTTCATATAAGCTACCTCTATTTGATATTATTCCCTCAGCCTTAGACATAATGTCAGAATCTTAGTAACTCTATGCCTTGGGAAGTATTTTATTGTTCTCAGAATTAAGATGCTTCTTAAACTATACTGAGCACATTATGAATATGTATATATATGTATATATTATATTTAACACAGAAATGACAATTGAGATAGTTACTATTAAAGAGTTGAAGATCCAAATTTATGATCATTGACTGATTTACTTTTATTGTTGGTATAAAATAATATCCTTTGTCTCTTATGTGTGTTTCAAAATAGCTTCTTATACTCTATTATATGCCATTAATAATTTATATATTTAAAACATTTATATTTGAAATAAAGAAAAAATATGGTGTCTGCCATTTAAACTTCAAAGTTTTAGTTAATTTAACATAAGAAATATAATTGTAGGTTTCTAAAGGTAGAATGTTTTAAAATATTTTCATTTACTTAATTTATAGATTTCACATGTTTTTCTGCTTTCATGTTACTCAACAATGGACTTAAGCATTATAAGATGTCCCTCTGAAATGCTCTGATTACAGATTACTAAAAATGATAAGACAGATAAGGCAGTTTTTTAATATGCCAGTAAATGAAAGGCAATGCAACTCAAATATCTTTTTAAAAAAATATATTTTAGAAGATTTAGTTATGATTCACAAATACTTTCCTTTTCAACACAGGTAAGAATGTTCCAAATAATATAATGTTGTACTTAAAGTAGTATAATGTGGAGAATAAAACTGGTTTAAAACTTTATTTAGAATTTAGGTGCATATTAAGGGTTTTTTTTAAAAAAATAATTTTAAAGATTATACTTCCTTAAAACACATTTTAGAGTTATATAAATGATTGAATTAACAAAGGAGAGTTGCCACAGTATAGTTTGCAAATACTCATGATATTTACATATACAATGGAAAACAGAGAACCATAAAGTTTCCACTAAAGATGACAGGGTAGGTAAATGCTGATGCTGTGCATGGCATCTTCTATGACTGTATTAAAATTGAAACTAAATTATAAAACAGTCAACCTGGATAACAATATGAAGAATAGCTGAACAGAACTTCTATAACTGGAGATAATAAAGAGGGAACCCACATCAAGACTGGTAGGAGAGGCAGAAATGTGAAACGAGCTGGTCCTGCACCTACGTGTGGTAGTCGAGCATCGGGAGGATGTCTTTGCTATGGAGGGACACCCCCAGAGCAGTGAGGGGCCCCAGCCTCATATCAGGGCTCCTCGGCCCAGGGTTCCAATGCCGGGAAGAGAAATCTCCCCAAAATCTGGCTGTGAAAATCAGTGGACATTTGAGCTGTCTGGGTGAGATGGAAGGTGGTTGGAATTTCAGATATCCCATAAAGTGTTCACACATATATTGACTTGCTCACAGGTGACTCACCCTAGGCTCCGGTGAAGGAACAGCAGTTCAGGAGGTGCCAGAAGACATATTGGGAAAGACTGAGTTGTGTGGCTTCAGGGCAAGAGCAGGAGGGATAGCTGCCATTGTTCCTTTGTTGAGCCCTCCTCCTGTGCAGCCTAAAGGTGAGCACCATCTTCCCTCTGTTGAACTCTCCCCCAACAGGGCCGAAAACGAATCTACATTGGCCTGGTTTGATCTGCTTGCCCCACCTTATGACTCCGTGAGATCCAGTCCCACCCAACTCATAATTTTCCCATTGGCAATGTTGGGTGGTTACTGGGCAACTAGCCTAACCTTGTGCTCTCAGCAAGAGGCTCCTTCAGCAGGGGTCAATAAGCCTCTGCTTGTGCACTTTGTAACACTTTCTGTGGCAGGCAACCAGCCCCAGTCCTAGCTGCAGTATTTATTGAACAAATCTTGGTGATCTCTGGGCCTGAGTCAGGCAATGGATGACTTCGTTGTGAGATGAGACTTTTATGATTGGCTGCAGACTCAGCACAGGTAACAATTTATACCAACCTGGGAAACACAACTTGCCCCACTGCGGTGACTCCCTGAGACTCCACCTGATCCAACTTGCTAGTTGACCCCCCCAAAAATGACTTTCAGTGCTTTTCCCACACAAATGGCCTACCTTGGCTCATGCTGCATACTTTCCTAAAACTTATTAAAGATTCACAAACCCAAAACAAGCAGCATCTGGCCTGGGCATGCCCTGTACATTTGCTGAGCAGCCCCAAGCCCAGCACTAGAGGTAACCGATCTCAATTTACAGCTTATCCTATCCCAGGCACCTCCAAGTGCAGCACAGTGAAATACATTTGCAGATCTCTTTGTGCGCCCTCCATGGAGACCCCAGGGTTGGCACACCAGTGGCTTGTTCTAAATGAGCCATTACAAATGACATACCCAAAGGGTAGACTGGGAGGCACCAGCCCTTGCTAAAGCAAATCCTGCTTCATAGTGTCAGTACCTAGATAACAGCTCCACTACTGGTCATAACCAGTCATCACAACCAATCAGCCTGAGGGGCATTTCCTCATTTGCTGTACAAATAATAACCAAGGCTCAATGACAATAGGAGGGCACACACAACCCATACAAGGGACACACCTGGAGCACCGGGCTCAGGTCACCATGGAGAGTGCTGCACTGGAAGGTAAGATAGCAGATAACACCGTCGTAAAAACAACAAGAAAAAAAATCAAAAAAATGAGCATAGTTTAACGGACCTCTAGGGCAACATCAAAGATAACAACATTCACATCATAGGGATAACGGAATGAGAAGAGAGCAAGAAATAATGGAAAACTTCCCTAATCTGGTGAAAGAATGAGACATACAAACCCAAAAAGCAAAGAGTCCCAAATGTGAACCTGAAGAGGCCCACACCAAGACACAACCTAAATAAAATGCCAAAGGTTAACAATAAAGAGAGAATCTTAAGAGCAATAAGAGAAAAGCAGTTAGTTACTAACAAGGAAGCTCCCTTAAGACTGTCAGCTGATTTATTAATAGAAACTTTGAAGGTCAGAACTGATTGGCACAAAATACTAAAAGTGATGAAAAGCAAGAACCTACAACCAAGATTACTCTACCAAGCAAAGCTATCCTGTAGAATCAAAGAACCAAAAAAGAATTTCCCAGACAAAAAGTATTACATAAAATGTCAAAGGGGTGTCTTAAAAAAAAAAATATATATATATATATGTATAATATATATAATATATGTGTGTGTGTGTATACATATACACACATATACATATATATGTACATATATATGATTATTAAAATGACAATAACTATATATCTATCAACAATTAGTTTAAATGTAAGTGGATTAAATGCTCCAATAAAAAGACACATGATGGCTGAATGGATAAAAAAAAAAACAACAAACATTACATATACTTCCTACAAGAGATTTAAAGATTGAAAGATGCACAGAGGCTGAACATAAAGGGAAGGAAAAAGATATTCATGAAAATGGAAACAAACAAAAAAAGCTAGGCTAATATTACTAATATCAGACAAACATTTTTTTGTTTAAAACAAAGTCTATAACAAGAGACAAAGAAGAATTCAGTAATCCTACTTCTCGGTATTTACCAAAGAAACCCAAAACACTACTTCAGAGAGACATGTGATTCCATGTGTTCATTGCAGCATTATTTGCAATAACCTGGGTGGCCATTCATAAATAAATAGGTAAAGAAGTGATTAATATATATAATGGAATATTACTCAGCCATAAAAAAGAATGAAATCTTGCCATCTGCAACAACATGGATGGACCCAGAGAAAAACAAAGGTCATTTGATGTCACTTATATGTGGAATCTAGAGAACAAGATAAACAACCAACAGAAACAATGTTCATAGATACAGAAAACATTTTCATGATTGCTGGATTGAGATTAGGGGGACAGTGCAGGGGAAAGGGATCAAGAGGTATATTGGTAGTTACCAAATAATCATGAGGATGTAGAGTATAACATGGGGAATATAGTCAATAGTATCATAATAACTACCATATGGTGTCAAATGGATACTGGATTTATTGGGGTGATTACGTCATAAGTTATAAAAATGTCTAAACACTATGTTATACATCTGAAACTAATATAATATTATTTTAACTATAAAAATAAAAATATGAAACTAAAAGAAATAAAATAGTATTACTATACGATTCTGCAGTTCTATTTCTAGGTATTTATCTCAAGAAAATGAAAACACTAATTTCATAAGATATATGCACCCCCATGTTTATTGCAGTAATGTATATAATAGCAAAATAGAGAAACAACCTAGGTGTTCATCAATGAACAAATGGATAAAGAATATAGTGTGTGTATGTGTAAATATACATAAATATACATACACACAATGGAATGTTATTCAGCCATATACAAAAAAAGAAATCTTTCCATAAACAACAGGGGTGCAACTTAAAGGCATTATGCAAAGTGAAATAAGTTAGAAAGAGAAGGACAATTACCATGTGATCTCACTTATATGTGTAGTTTAACAAAACAAAACAAAACAAAATGAGCTCAGAGATACAGAGAACAGATTGGTGGTTGCCAGAGGCAAGGAGCGGGGATGGGAGAAATGAGTGAAGGGGTCAAAAGGCACAAACTTCCAATAATAAAATCAGAAGGTCATGGGGATATAATGTACAGCATGGTGTCTATAGTTAATAATATTGTATTGTTGTATATCTGAAAGTTTTTAGGAGAGTACATCTTAAAAGTTCTTATCACAAGAAAAAAATTATAACTGTATTTTGAGGGGTGTTAACTGGACTTGTTGTGGTGATCATTATGCAATATATATAAATATGGAATCATTATGTTATACATCTGAAGCTAATATAATATGTCAATTATACCTCAATTTAAGAGTAGCTTTTGATATGATTGCTAAAAAGTCAAGAGTGATTTGAATATGTAGTCATATTTATAGATTGCATTTCAAATGCCAGAACCAAGCCAGGAAATCCTTCTAGATTTTCCATGGAAGTTTTCTTCATTCTTAGGATTCGGTAATTTAATAATCACATTTTTAACCTGATAATGATTAATGCTGGTGACTAAAAATCAGAAAGAGAAAGTAAACTTTTTACTTCTCTCTTAGATCTCTACTGAATAACTCCAAAGACAGAAAATATCTGTTTCCCTTGCTTAAGCTGCTAGAACCCTAAATCATACCTGTTATCTTTTTTCTAGGTTTCACTCTGTCCTAGCTGGTAATATTCAGGTTGAGAAGGTCTTCCAATATGAAATTATCAGTTATATAAATGTTTTAATAAATGTAAGTTGTTTATTCTTTATTGAACCAAATATAAAACAAACTAAAGAGAAAATCTTAATGACTCTATTAAGGTTTCAATTATATACTTTTTTCACTCCATATATTCAGAGGTTGGTGAATTTGGAATTTTCTCTGTCAGTTCTGTCATTACTAAGGAAGAAGCTAAGAGAAGTGAGTAGCTTACCTGAGGTCACAAAGCTAATTAATTGTGGAACCTAAATTAAACCCCAGGTCCTCTGGACACAAGTCAGTAAAATTTCAGGCTGAGGTGAATGAGAGGCAGTGTTAAGAAAACCTCCAATCTGAAATCATTCATTTTTCTTTTTATGTTTTGAATTAAAATTTTCAGGTATCAATTACTTACAATAAATTGGACAATCAATATCTAATTCAACGAGAATATCTTTGTATATCCTTAGATTCAGAACAGTTCCATTTCTAAAAATATCCCCTTGTGCCCCTTTGAAGTCAATTCATGTTCAACATTCTTGAAAACAGGCAATCATTTGTCAATTTCATTGTCATTATAGATTAAATTTGTTCATCATAGAGTTTCACATGATAGGTTTATCCAATGGATACTTTGTGTCTGGATTTATTAATTCGGCATAATGTAGTTTTAATTCATGCATGTTTTTGGCTGAGTAGGATTCCATTGAATGAATATTCCATCATATATTTATTCATTCATCTCTTAGAATTGGAGGTGTTTCTACCTTTTGCCTACAAATAAAGCTTCTATAAATATGGATATACAAGTTCTGTGCGGAAATATATCTTTATATCTCTTGTGTAAATAAATTGGAGTAGAATTGTTGAGTCATATAAAAATAAACTTACATTTAATTTTATCAAAAACTGCTAAGCAGTTCTCGAAAGTTATCAATTTATTTCCATGTCATTGATATAGACGGTTACCATTGTTCCTTGCCAACTTCTGGCTTGATGACGTTTCAATTTTAGTCTTTCTGATGGGTGTGAACTTTTGTTTTTCTTTTTCAAAATTGTTTTGGGTATTCTATATTCTTTGCATTTCCTTATAAACTTTAGAATTAGATTGCCAACGTGCATAAAAATCTGGGGATTTTTACCGAGTTTGTGTGGAATCTCTAGTTGATTTTGTTATCCTTATAAACAAATGTTACTTTTTATGTTTTTTATTTTCATTTTTTCTTTCTAATGATTTCTGGCTCATAAATACAATTGATTTATGTAAATTGGCCTTGTATCATGTCACCTTACTAACTCTCTTATTAGTTCCAATAATTTTAGTGCAAATTTTTACACACATGATTGTCTTCTGTGAATAAAGAATGATTAATTCTTCCTTTAAAATTTATATTTATTTTATTTTCCTTCCTTATTTTGCTGGCTAGAACCTGCAGTAGATTATTTAATGCAAGTGCTTGGAGCAGTAACTTTACTTTGTTCAGGAAAAGTGTTTAGTTGATCAATTTATCACAATTAATTTTAATATTAGCCATGGTTCTTTTTTAGTTGTCCTTCAAATTTGAGAATATTTTTGTTTATTCCTGGTTTGCTGAGAGATTTATTGTCAATGGGTGCTGTGTGTTGTCATTTTTTTATGAATCTTGTGAGATAATCATATGGATTCTTTTTTTCAGTATGAAAAAGGCATTTTTTTGCTTTTCAAATGCTAAACCTATCATGAATTCCTAGTATCCCATTTGCTCATGATGCAATTTTTTTTTATTTTGGATATAATTTTGGATACAATTTTCTTGACGACTTTGTTGAGAATTTGGCTGAGAACTTATGTGTTTTGTCTATGTTCATGATTATTGTTTTCGATGGTGTTTTCCTGTAATTTCTTTGTTATTATTTTGATATCAGAGTAATAACTGGCCTCAAAAACTGAATTGGGAAGTGTTTCCTTTACCTCTACTTTCTAAAATAGTTTATGTGAGATTTATATTAGTTATTCTTCATATTTTTTTAAATAAAATTCACCAGTGAACCCGTGTTGGTCTAGACATTACATTTTGAAATATTGATTTAATCACAACTTTATCTTCTTTAACAGATGTAAGGTAATTCAGATTTTCTGAACTTGTATATTTTTCAGTTGATATTTTGTGTCTTTCGAGGGGTTTTTTCATTTCTTATAAGTTGTTAGCAATATTTCCTTTTGCCCTTTAAATTTCTGAAGACTGTAATTATTCTTAATATTGGTAATTTGTGTGCAGTTATTCCTTTAATATTATTTTAGCTAAACATTTATCAATATTATTAATTCTTTTAACTAACAATTCTGGATTGCGTTGTTTTTTTTTGTTTTTTTTGTTTTTTTGTTTTTTTTTTTTGCTTTAATGATTGCTTTTTTTTTTTTTTCATTGACTCTGCTTATTCTTTCTTTTACTCATTTGATTTTAATTTGCTTCTTTTCTCCGGGTTTCCAACAGTGGAAGCTAAGGGTTTAATTTGAGATCTCTCTTCATTTCTAATATAAGCATTTAAAGCCATGAAGTTACCTTTGTACACTGCCTTATCTGAATCCTACAAATATTGATTTGTGATGTTTCATTTTCATTTAATTAAAAATATTTTCTAATTGCCCTTATGATTCTCCCTTTGATCCATGAGCTATTTAAAAGCATGTAACTTATATTTCCAAGTTTTTAAGATTTTTTTAGACTTGTTTTATTTGTTTCTAATTCGATTCCATTCTGGTCAGAGAACATCTCTTTATAATGCAATCATCTTATAGAACCATTAGGTATTTGACCTATTTTGGTGAATCAACGAGATACACTTGAAAGGATGTGCATTTTGGCATTGTTCAATGGAGTTTTCTTTAAATGTCAATTACTTCAATTTGGTTTATAGTGTTTGTTAAATTTCCTATATCCTTTCTAATTTTCTTTCTATTTTTTCTATTGTTTAATGATCAAATAGTGTTGAAGAAGTCGGTCTAATTGTGGATTTGTTTGTGTCTTTTTTCGGTTCTGTCAGTTTTTGCCTTATGGATTTTGAAGATTGATTATGAGGTATGTGCTTATTTTGTGTTATTGTATTCTGTCAATGAAATGACACCTTAACCATATGCAAGATCTCTTTTACTTTCCTATAATATACTGTGAAGTCTAAATCGCTAATATTTAAAAAGTCACTCTAGTATTCTTATGAAGTATTTGTATAGAATATGTTATTTATCTTTTTACTTTTAATTTCCCTGTGTCTTTATATTTAACATGTATCTTTGTATATGACATATTGCTTTGCTTTATTCAGTATGACAATTTCTTCTCTTTGATGGGAATATTTGTACCATATATGTGCATTTAATCTCATTTCCTTTTTCGTGCCATTTAGTTCTCCTATCTGGCTATTTTCTATTTGTCTTGCCTATGTTTCATTTTTCCCTTTTTCTGTTTTCCGCTGGATCAAGTATTTTTTTAATAATCCATTCTATTTCTTCAATTAGCTTATTGGCTTTATTCCTTTATTTTTGTTGTTTTTGTTGTTGTTGTAGTTGTTCTAAAATATTAATATTTATCTTTACTTTATCATAGTCTACTTCCAAATAACATTATACCATTTATATGTGGCATAAAAGTCTTAGGATGGTATACTCTAAATATCCATTTACTCTACTCCTGTCATTTACACTTTTGTTACCAACTTTTTATATCTACATATGTATTATACTTTCAAAAATGAATTATTTTATAAGAAACGTAGAAATAATCCAACATATATTAAATTTATACACATGTTTAAATTTGTGTGTGTGCGTGTGTATGCGCACGCACGCGTGCTCTTACAATAATAAACATTCGAATTTCCATTTAGTAGAATTTTCCTTTAGCCTGAAGAACTTTCTCTACTATGTTTTGTAGCACTGCTTTATTAGTTATATATTTCCTTCATTTTCTATTTATGAAATTTTTTCATTTTACTTTCATTTTTGATTTTCCCTGACATAGAACTTTAGTTTCACGGGGGTTTGTGGTGCTGTTGTTGTTGTTCAACACTCTAAAGATGTCAATACACTACATTTTGTTTTGCATTGTTTCTGATGAGAAACCAGCTGAGTTTTTTGTTTTGTTTTGTTTTGTTTTGTTTTGTTTTGTTTTTTGTTCCTCTTTAAGTATTACGTGTTTTCCTTTGGTTCTTAAAAAATTTTTGTTTATACCTTTACTTTTCAGAAACTTGGTTAAGATTTGCCTTTTTATGATTTTCACTATGTATTTCCATCTAGGGAATCAGTGGGATTTGTGGGATTTTAGTATTCATCAAATTTGGAAATCGTTGACCATTCTTTATTGTTTTTTTCAGAAAAATTTTGACAGACCATTTCTTTTGCAATTTTAGGTTTACAGAAAAATTGAGGGGGGAAATACATAGATTTCTCATATATAGCCTGTACTCACTCATGCATAGCCTCTCTCATTATCAATATGTATACATTTCAATAATATGTTATTTGTATATTACATTGTGTGTTCCCCACCCAAAGTCAAATTTCCTTCTTTCACCAAATATTTGACCCCCTTTACCGTATCTACCTCTTCTCCTCCCCACTTCCCTTCTGGTAACTGCTAAACTTTTGTCGGTGTCCACGAGTCTCTGTTTGTCTTTTTTGTTTGTTGCTTTCAGTTTTACTTTGCATATAAGTGAAATCATGTTTCTCAACTTTTTCTGTCTGACTTATTTGGTTTAGCATGATAATCTCAAGATCCATATTATCACAAATGGTAGTATTTCATCTTTTCTTATGGCTGAATAACATTCCATTGTATATATATACCACATTTTTTTATCCAATCATCTATCAAAGTATGATTGGCATTTTCCATTCTTCTAAGTGTCATTTGTATATGTTTAAACAAGCAGATGAATGTGAGAGTAAGGCCACATTTAATTAGAAAAGTAAAAACTGACGTATATATAACGGACTTGGGTTTCCTGTTCAAGTGAATAGTTTCAAAAGAATAAATTTTACTTACTATCCTTTAATTATTTGATGTGAAAATGAAATCTACATAATTTTTTAGTTTGTTCAAATAAGTCAATGATTTAAAGCAAATAATCAGCTACCTAAACACGCTCACACACACACACACACACACACACACACACACACACACACACACACCTTTTTCTTTTTAAATTATCATACTTTTTTCCTTCAAGACCCAGCTCAGCTATATGTTAGGTGAAACTGAATGCCAACACCTTTTAAAACATGATATTTTAAGACAAAAAGTTAAGCTATGGGAGTTTGGGAAAACTTGCTTTAGAAATATAATTGCTTTCAAAAACAGTTCCAAAACTTGAATGTCACTAAAAGAATAAAAAATGAGGAGAAAAGGCAGATTATGAGCCTGGAAGCGTTTGGGGAAGAACACTTTTTTTTTTTTTTTAATATTTTCATAATATTGTATATACTTTTTTTCTTAGGCCTTGGGATGTTTTTCATTTTGTTTATGAGCTACCATTAGATAAAAACTAGCATTTTCACCATTGGTATGAATCCTGTTCAGTGATTGCTTTATTGATTTTATTCCTGTCCTGTAGGATACAATGGAATGGCAGGTAAATTTAACCTGTTAAATGCTGATGTGGTGTCAGGGGATTCTTGATCCAATTTCTCACTAGAATATAATCTCTCATCTGAGTCTGACATTCTATTTTACTCTCCACTGTCAGTGTCAAAGGAAGTATCATTATTTGAACAATAGCATCTTCCAGAAGAAAAGACACCATGTTTACTTTTAAGAATGTCAGTCATTGTGCATTTTAAAAGTGTTTTCTGGAGTTAGCAGAAACATACTTGACTGGACTAAGACCAAAACTCCTTGTCCATGCTGAGGATCACTGACTCAAGACTAGAAGGGACTTTCAGAGGCCAGCTAGCCTAGTGCCCTGTCTTTAGATTAAAAAGTAAAGATATTTCTGCTAGATTTTTAATAGCTCCATGAAACACATGCTGTAGTTACTTTTCTCTTGGTGAATCAATAATTTCAATTCTGTTTCTTATGCTTTTAGTTGTTTTCTTATAATATGCTTTACATAAAAAGATTTGGGGACAAGCATACATTAACTGCTTTCATCTCTAATCAGCAAAACTATGTGCACAAATCATTCTTACATGGTGTTCTACTACAGAAGTCAGTAAACCTTTTCTGTAAAGGGCTAGATGGTCTCTGTTGCGACTGCATACCTTTACATTGTACTTGAAAGGAATTATAGATAATATCGAAATGAATAGGCATCACTGTGTTCCAATAAATGTTTATTTACAAATGCTGGCTGAGGGATGCAGCAATAGTTTGCTGACCCCTGTTCCACTGTTTTGTCAAACCTACTGTTGGGAAAGGCAGTAACATGTATGTATACAGGCTTTTACTCCTGTACATTCACATAAGAATGTGCCTTGGGCCCAGAAATTTCCCTTACAAAACGATAAAGAGCCCTTACAGACTGTAATGGGTATATTACTTTGTTTGGAAAAAACTTCCACCAATCCAGACTTTATGTGTACTTCTCTGTTCTGGTTAATCACGTCCGTCGTGTGACACCTGGTCAACCCTACCGCTATATTTGTCCCCAGAGAGGAGGGAATAGAGCCCTTTGTCTATAAGGTAAGATGGTTGTGTGCAGGCTATCACCCTACTTCATGGTTAGGGAGTAAGAACAACTGGCTGTGGGGAACCAATACCCGTATTGAGGCTGATTTTGTTCTTTCTCCTCTCTTTGTGAGTAAAACGTTATTACCCAATGCCTGTGTGAGTTATGTCTTTCCTGGTAATTTCAATACTTGGAAATCATGAAATAGGTTGACATGCTGGGACCACTGCTCCTGATAACAGACGTTGTTATGTTACTTGCTATCCTCCATGTGGTGGGACACCTTCCCTGGGGGTGGTAACAGGTGTCACTCAACACTTACATTTTGCTGTTTTATTACTATTTGAAAAATACGATGTTTCTATAAAATGCATCTTCAAAGTGTGGAATTAAGTTATGTAATTGCTTTTTAGCTAAACCTAATACAAACTGACCTACAACAAAAGCTAAGATTTGTCAACATCTATATTAGGCTAATTGAGAGTGCTGTCAATATTCAAAAAATCAATTACATGTTGGTAATGGAATAATTTTGGGATATTGTATTATGTTCAGTACAGTATCATATTATTATTGCTTCTATTAAAACAAATGTATGTAAAATTAAATGAAGATAAATATACATATGTATCTAAAGTTGTTAAATAACAATATGACATTCACAACAGATGATATTTACTGAAACATTTTTAGAAAGAAACTTATTCTGTTCTACTGCAAATTATATTTTTAAATTCCTGAAATCATGAGAATATTTTAGCCAAGAAAATTTTTGCATGAAAATGTTAGTGAAAACTTTCACATATATAAGTAATAGTTTAGCAGGGAAATGTATAAAATAGTTTAAGTTTAGCTATTTTTTCATCTGTTTTCTCTGAGAAATAATCAAGTTAGATTTTACTTATTTATTTATTTTATTAGTTTCAAATATATGGTACATTGGTTAGACATTTATACAAGTTCTAAAACAATCCCCGTAACTGCTCTTTCTCTTTTCTGGCTCTCCACCTAGCCATTGCATTAATGTAATTGCATTCTCTATATCATGCACCTCATCCTGGTGACCATCTATCAACTACTAATTTGTACTTCTTTAACCCTTTACCTCATTCTCCTAGCCCTTCGACTCCTTCCCCTTTGGCTGTCACCAGATTGTCCTCTATATTTGTGGGTCTGTTTTTGATTAGTTTGTTCTTTTTGTTCCTCAGATGCCACATGTAAAATCATATGGTATTTATCTTTCTCTGCCTGACTTATTTCACTCCACATAATAACCTCTAGGTCCATTCATATCATTGCAAATAGTAAGATTTTATTTTTTTAATGACTGAATAATATTCCGTTGTCTATATGAACCATAACTTTTTTATGCAATCATCTGTAGGTGGGCATTTAGGTTGCTTCCATAACTTGGCTATTGTAAATTATGCTTCCATGAACCTAGGGGTGCACAGATCTTTATAAATTATTGTTCTGGTTTTCTTTGGATAAATACCCAGAAGTGCAATTGCTAGGTCAAAAAGCATATCCATTTTTAATTTTTTGAGAAATCTCAGGACTGTTTTCCATACTGAAGTTAGATTTTAAAGTAAGCACTATATAATTTAGGTATTGCAATTTAAAAATTTTCACTAATATTTAAAACATTTTGGTGAGTTTTCACATGATTATTTTAATGTATATTTTCTTCTGAATTAACCTATGAATTGATGGATGATTTTGAAAAAAATAAAATAGAGTATTTATTTGTGATATTGAATAATAAAGGAAATATTTTGTAAATATGTTTAGAAATACAACTAGATATCATTAAAAATGAACACGCAATTTTTCATTTCATTTAAGGTCTTATGCCTGAAATTACATTAAGTTCTTCTTCATCTCGTGACATGTAGGATGAGCACAATTCTGACAATATCTGCATTTTTATCTGCATAGTGAAAAATAGCCAGTTAAATGTCTTTTTACTGAATCAAACAACAGTAATGAGTATTTTTGAAACAAATAAATATTCTTAGTTGATAGGATTGAATTCACTGTGTATGGTTCCCAATTCATGATTCTGGGAAAACATTTAATAAGTCAGATAGTTAAAACTTTTGTGAGTAAGGTGAAGTAGAAGATCTGGATCATAAAAAATTAAGGATATATTGGCATTACAGACTCTATAAAGATTGTTACTTCCCATAGAAACTGGATGAGACTAGGATAAAAGCAGAGACAGAAATCACGTTTCTTTTTAGCTTTAGTGCCCTCTATCATGTTTTTTACAATTATACTCTTTATTTCTGTATAGTCTACTCATAGCTTACCAATGTTACACGTACAATAAGGTCATCTGAATAGTAACGTCCACATCAACAAATCTATTGGAACAGTTTGACTGAAGAATAGTCAAATCAGTCCCCAATCCAGACACCAATCAAAAATATTATCAATCAAAATAAAAGTTGTCCAGTATTTTTTAAATGTAAAATTTATATTTGACTTAAGATTCTTATTTAATTATCTTGTTTTTTCCCTTTAAAATCATTTTTAAATAGGTATACTTTAAATACAATGATATTCACTAGTTGTAAATCTACAGTCAATCTGTGAGTATTGGTTAACCACCATCAAAATTGTGACCAAAATATTTCCATTATCCTAAAATTCTCCTTACATTTCTTTGCGGTCATCCTCCTTCCAATGTCTACTTCTGGGCACCACTGATCTGTTTTCTTCACTCTTCCTTTTACATTTTCTAGTATTTAATATAAATAGAATCATACAATATGTAATCTGTTGTTTCTGGCTCTGTAATATAGCATGATTCTTTTGAGATTTATCCATATTGTTAACAAACGTTATAAAAACCATGATATATTATAACTTTTGCTTTTAATAGTTTTTTAATTTTTAACAAAATTATTTTTTATGAGATTTTTTTTTTTTTTTTTTTTTTTTAGTAACGTATTTACCATTTCTGGCGTCTTCATTTTTTTGTAAATTAGAATTTCCTTTTGGACCATCTTCTTCTTCTCCAAAGAATTGTCAAAACTTTGTTATAGTGCACATCTGCGTGTGATAAATTCAGTTTGTCATCCTGCAAAAGATTTTATTTTCCTTTACTTAAATGATAATTTTTACTGGTCTATGAATTCTTAATTAACAGCTGTTTTGTTTTTTCACCGGATTTTTAAAATAAATTCCTTTATTGTCTTCTGTATGGCAAAAAGTCTGCAGTAATATTTATTGTTTTCTTCTAAATGTAGGTGTCTTTTTTTCTCTGTTTGCTTTAAATTTTTTTCACCTTATAATTGGTGTTTAGCAATTTGATTATAATGTGTTTTGTAATGGTTTTATTCATAATTATTATGTTTTATTTGTTGAGTTTTTGGATCTGTGTAGTTATAGTTTTCATAAAATTTGGAAAAAATTAGTTATTATCAGTTAAAATATCTTTGTACTTTTATTGTTCCACCTTCAGGAACTTAAAATACAACTATGAATCATGCTTAATTTTTTAGTACAGAAGATTGATGCTCTGGTCATTTTTTCCCATTAATTTTTGTCCTTTATTTTTGATAGTTTGCATTGCTATGTCTGAAATTTTTATCTTCTTTTTTGTAGCATCTTGTATATTATTTAAAAATACAGTGTTTTTCATTTCAAATATTGTACACTTTTTATCTAAGGTGTTCTATTTTTGTCTTTTTTATATATTTCATATTTTTTTATATATTTAATTTATCTCTTCATTGTACTCATTTTCCTCTATCTGGTTAAACAAATGAGTCGTTCTTAGAGTAGCTCATCTAATGTCCTTTTTGCTATTTCCACTATCTTTCTCATTTCTGCACTAGTTTTTAGTAAGTTTTTACCTGGTTTTGATTGATTTTTCTTGTTTCTTTGTATGCCTAGTAATTTGTGTTTTTTGTTGAATATTGTGAACTTTACCATGTTACATTCCCTTAAATAAAACTGGATTTTGTTCTGGCATGGAACTAAATTTCTTAAAATCAGATGAATGCTTTCAAGGCTTGCTTTTAAATTTCATTAAGGCAAGTATAAAGCCTACTACAAAAGTAATAGCCTCCTGAGGATTTTGTCTGATACTCCATATTTTATAATGTCTTTCCAATCAAGCTGTTAGGAATATAAACTATTCCCATTGCTGTGGTAGCCCCTGGGATTTTTCTGCAAGGTTCTTTTCATTGGTCATTTCCTGAGCTTCAGATAGTTTCTCTCACACATATGCATTTCAGCATGAAGCCAAAAACTGGACAGTATCCCTATGGAGAATTCAGATCTCTATGTGTATCTACCTCTTCTGCTACCATTCTTGTCTCTCTACAGTAATTTATTCACATTGCTACCAGGGTGATCTTAATAAAATGTAAATCAGATTGTGTTACTGACTGCATTCTAAACCTTTAATTTATTTTCCTTATACTTAGAACAAAAAGTTCTTATTCTGGCTTATTCTGAGACCATTTATACTTCGACCTTTATAGCTATGTATTCTGCCTAGTTCCCTATAATACTGTTTTGTTTTGTTTTTTTTAATTGTATTTCTCTATACATATAGATAACCTCGCTGTTCATTGAACAAGGCAAGATAACTTCTATCTCGGGGCCTTTGCACTTGCTATTTCCTCAGCTTTATATGTTCTTTCTTCAAATAATCACAGAATGTTCCTGCACTTCATCAGACATATGTGATGTGTCACTTACTTAGAGAGGTTAATTCTGAGAACAATGTCTGATATACAACTACCATTGGAATTCATTAATCTGATTCCAATTATCCTGCTTTAGTTTCTTCTTTATAGCATGGCTCACTGCATGACATTATATTAGGTATTTATTCTTTTCTTTTTTATACTTCTCCACTATAATATAGGTTTAATAGGAATGAAATTCTTATTTTCACAGCCTGGAACATATTACAGAATTTAAAAAATTATTTTAATGAATGATCAATAATTTCATAATGAGCTAAAAAGCAAATTATTCCTGAATATTTGAAATTAAATAGAGTTATAAGAAAATCTAATACAGAAACACAGAAATTTTCCTTCAGTCTCCATAGACGATGAATTCTCCAGACACAAAGGTGAATGGAAGCTTCTCCTTATTTGGTTTTCTGAATACCAATCTGAGTTTATGTCTGGTTGGGTGGATATTATTTTGAAACTCACATTTCACACTATTAGTGCCTTTGGCATATTTGCATATATCTTTGAGAATTTAAATGACATAACATAGTAAAATGTCAGTGTTTGCACTTTTGAAATTGTAGTACCGTAAAAAAATATTTTATAAGAAATATTCCTTTTAAAAGTCATAGTATATTATTTACTAGAAGATCATTTAACTCAGGTGTTTTTCTTTCTTCTTCCTTCCTTCTTTCCTGTCTCCCTTTCTTCTTCTTTCCCTCTCTCACCCTCTCCTTCCCTCCCTTCCCTTCTTCCTTTCTTTCTTTCTTCACAACAGACCTTTTGAAATCTTCAAGATATTTGGAGATAATTAGCTTGAAAAACTTAATGTTAATATTCATAATCTAGATCACAATTCAGAAGTTTTCCAGTGAGACATAGTGGAACTATGCTACTTACATCCCCACCCCTCAGTTAATAAAGGGAACTGTTCTCTAAATGTTCACTTTACTTTCATTTGAGAGCTTTACATATTCTTCCCAAACACATAAATACATGTTTATAGTATATTTCTGAAAACCTAGTCTGTGAAATTTTCATTAGACAAAATTCCTGAAAGATTCTCACCCTATTCTGAGGTCTTCTGAAACAAATCTTAAAATGTTTGGCCTCTTAAAAATATTCAAAGTAGCAGCAAGCACTGGCTTAAATATAAAAGTCAATAATATGTTGAATTTTAGATAAAAATATAGACAGTATGCCAAGCTAAAATATTTATCATTTTTACTGTTGCTTTAATAATCATGTCTGATTATAAATATTCCAACTGTTGGCTATGTCTTCCTGCTTCTGGACATCTGGAAATATTGTTCCAAGTTCTATTTCTAAAGATATGACAGTTCATATCCCTCCCAACAATTTTTGTGTTACTCATATATTTTTCCAATGTTTTTCTCTGGTCACATGTTTCTGCATCCAAGGATGCTGTCTGGTTTTCACCTTGGAGCAAACATAAAAATATGCAATTCAGCCTCTTCTCCATTTTTTTAAATGAGAAATTCAATGGCAGACAGTATTTCATGGTCCTAGTAAGTTTATTGAAGTTTTAAGAGGTTACAAGGAGTCATTATATTGAAAACATTGTCTTCTGAATCCATATTACTGTCAAATGAGCCTTCTCATACAGTAGTCTTTGGGGAAGTAGCCCAGCTTATATAAAACATTCTCTATAGACTGACCAAATACACCCTAAATTCAATAAAGAGTTTATTCTTAATGTTATTGTTTAACTGGAGACTTTCATTATTTGTATATATAATAATTTTCCTGGAAGAATGAGTAAGAAATAAAAATAATGCTAACTTTTTGTTTACTACAGAAGATGCTCCACAAGCACACTCTTTCTTCCTGATCACCATCATCCTCCAACTTTTACTCTACTTGTAAATGGCCACAGACTTCTCTTGGCTGTGTCTATTTATAATTTGACTAATTTATTTAATAAGTTTATTTATTGGCCAGTTCAGTCAAATTCAGTCCTACATTCCCCTTTCTGCATAGTCATTTTCTCTGAGAGACCTGGTAGTTTACTTCATTGTAAATAAAAAGTACTCAGAGTACCATTTGTGCGTTCAATCCTTTCTTCTTCAATATTAGTCATTTAGTAATTAAAGATAGGGAGATATAGTGTTTATATTGAAACAATAAGTTCACTCTTCCTGGAGTGCTCTTTACTTCTGCCATGCACCTGGGGAAAAAAGATGCCTGTTCTTTACTATTCAGTTATTGGGTAAATACTTCTATAAATATTTCTATGACGCCCTGAAGTAGAATTGGGTCTATTGTTATTTTGTTCATTTGTTTGTTTAAAATCTCTTTTTATCAAAGAGATGGTTAGCTCCTTGATAATCATAATTATATCTTTGATTATAAAGACTTAGAATCTTGTAAAATATTCTCAGTAAATATCCATGGAATAATTGAATAATGTCATCATTCTATATGTGTCAGATTAATTGAATGGGCTGTATAAAGAAAAGAATGAATATTGGACATAATAATTTTTAAAAGTTTCATTAGAAAAGAGACTTTAGAATCGAACATTAAAGGGTAAATATATTTAAAAAGAAAAAAAAATGCCAGCAAATTCTGGGAAAAGAAATATGAATGAATACTAAGATAAAAATTGTAATATGTGGAAAACCAAGGTGACTGACTTCATTTGGTAGAAGGTACATCTTAGAAAGTTTCAATAAACAGATTTGGATATGTTAGATGAACTAGATTATCCAAAGCCATAATTTGATAGCAAAATGTCTAGACTTAATATAGGAAGCAATAGAGAACTACCAACATTGTGTTTTAATTTTTCCATCTCTGTCCTTTTCTCAACGAGGAAAAGGATTGCCTTGAAAAATCTAATCTTTTGCAGGGAGAGGCTATAATTAGTAGCTAGGAATGGATATAACCACCAGATGATAAAAAAATTAGGTACACTGAAAATGATCTTACAATGTGATAATTAAAGTGTGCACCCTAGTACTTTTATCATGGTTTGACTCTGAATGCCAGGCCTCTGAATCTGCATGCCTGCCTTCTTGAATCGACAGCATTATCTGTCTCTTCCACTTTGTCTATATTGACTCAGAGCAGTGGGGACTTGTTATCAAGTAGGAAAACTGTAAGAATACTCCAAAGGAGAGAGAGAAAGCTTAAGCTACAGTTCTGTTAGTGGAAAGGAAAAAGAACTAGATAAAAGAGACAATTCAGTAGAAGAACTGACCAGATTTAATTATATTACTTATAACAGTGTGGTGCTAAGAAAAATGATGGTATAATTGATAGGAGTAGTAGAGCAAGAACTGATTTGAAGTGGGTAGGAAAGATAGGTCATGAATTAGGTTTTATAGATGTTCAGTTTAATGTGGTGGCATATCATCCAAGAAGAGTCAAGAATGATACAGTAAACTGGAGAAATTTTTCTGGAGAGAAAACAAGTTCAGGAGAGAGAATTATAGTTCAGGAGAAAAGACAGATAGTTTTGTAAAGGTGATCATTAAGGTGATGAAAGTAGATGAGTTCTGTTTGAGAAAATGTAGATGGAAGAAAACAGAGAACTCATTTTGGTACTTTATAATCAAACAATTGGTTCTAAATAGTAGTAATTGATTCCATGCTAATTTTCTTAATTGAAAACTTTTCTGTGAAAGATGACTATAAACAAGAACACTTAGGTAGAGGCCTGGACACCATAAGAGAGAAAGAAGAAAATTAGTCCCTAGTGCTAGAGATCATATGGAAATGGTAAGCACCAATCACTTTGAGTCCCCTTGACATTGAAATCTACCATCAATCTGAATGCATTTGAGAATTTCTAAAAGAGAATATGTAGAAGATTACATTTCCAAAAATGCCCCATTTTATTGTCAAGGCCCTAACACTTGCACAGAAGTGGGACATGAATAAACAGCCAGGAGACAATCTGTATGCTTTTGTAAGACCAAGAAATCTGCAGGCTAAACTACAGAGAATTTGTTTTCCCAATAACCCATGATAAAGGTCTCATTGCTAATACTGGTAACAATAGACTTCAGCAGACTTTTTGTGAGACTGTAATAAAAAGGTATACTATATTACTATTGCCTGAGGAAAAGGAACACGGACCTCTACAAGTGTTTCTGGGTTTCAAAAAACTCTTTCATGTAGTCTACAGAAGCCATCTTGTTCACAGCATAGAAAGTGTGCCAATCCACACAATTCAAATTATTTGTAAGTGAAGAATACTTGTAGGCTATTCATAGGGAGCTGGAAGAGGAATTTGATAGAATGTCTTCTAATACAGAAATCAATTGATCAAAGCTCTAGAAATATTTGAATGTTGGAAACTTCACCTAGTTAGATAAATGCAATATTTATTTCATTTCATAAGCATGAAATTCTCTAAGATGAATACCAAGATTTGCTTTATAGAAATTGTATTGTAGAAACATACAAATTCCCATACAAGTCAGGGTTTTTTTAAAAAACAAGAGATAAAGTAGACTTTGTTCCCAGTCACAACTTATAGGAAGTAGCAGATCAGATTTCTCAAAGAAGAAACATTATAAACAGAATTTGAGAGATGGAGTGAAACAATTATTCTTCAATATGGTGAGATTATTTGGGGATTTGACTATAAAAAAAGGAGTAATGAAGAAAAGGAAATTGTTCTGAAAGCACTTAATTTGTATATGCTTTTAATCACCATGGCCAGATGACTGATTTTCAAGTTCAAAAAATAAATTTTATTTCCCAAGTTTTATAGAATCCTGAAAGGCATGAGAATTATCAAGTAGGAGACCTCTAGACTCATGCTTTTTACTACTGAAGAACTGAATTAGAATGTTAAGAGAACAAATGACACAGGTAATCTAAGTGAGGCCCATTTTTCACTATGAAGTCATGTCAGATACAAAGTTGCTGAAAGGTTGAAGATTAATACAATGGGAAGATGTTAATTTTAATCCATTTAAAATACTCTAATGGCTTCAATTTTTATCAACAAAGATTTTACTAATAAGCTTCTGAAGTTGATAAAATATTATAAAATATACAATATATATTTAGAGTTCATATAACATGTAAGTAAAATCTATAAAACAATAATACAATAAACTCTTTGTGTAACTACCATGTGGTTTTAAAAAATGAAACATGGACTTCCAGTTTCCATTTTGGAAGCTTTTATTCCAAGTAAAAAGCCAAAGTAAAAAATCAGCAACTCTTCTCTTCTTAGATCCATAAGAGAATTGAGATCACAGAGCAAACCATGACCTACAAAATTAGAGACAGACAGGTAGATAAAGAGAATCACTACTTACCAAAGCAGAAATTCACAAGCTGAAAACTCTGTGAAAACCAGTGTGGAGGTAGAAAAGCCAGAACTGTAACAAATTGCTGGAGCTTCATAGAGTTAAAGACTCTAGGGGGACCCCATCATAAAGGGTTCCCCATCCTTTTGTGAGTTTCACATCCATGATCTCAACCAAGTTTTATGTTAAATATTGGAGAAAAAAATTCCCTCATGCTTTTAGCAAGGGAGGGGAAAAGGAACCATCTTGAAATATGCCAGAGCACTCTGTTCTTAAAAAAAGTCTGCCCTTAGGAGAAATCATTTAACCAAAGCCTAACCAACTGGGGTTTTATCAGAGCCTAACTCACTTGGGAGAAGGAATATATTTATGAAGGGAAAGGAAATACCTAACTACAGCTACTCTAGCCATATTTTTTACACAAAGGGAGAGGGAAATCTGAGAAACACTTGTTTAGTTCATGTACAAAGGCACAGACTCACTAAAAGTCCCAGAATAGCTGACATAGTATTGAAGAAGAATAAATTTGAAGGGTTGACACTATCAGACTTTAAGATTTACTACAAAGCTATAGTAATCAAGACAGTACAGTATTGGCAAAAGAATAGACAAATAGATCAGTTGAACAGAATAGAGAGCCCAAAATAGAACCACATAAATATAGTCAACTGATCTTTGACAAAGGAGAAAAGGCAATATAATGGAGTAAAGATAGTCTCTTTAGTAAATGGGGCTAGAATAAGTGGACATCCACACACAGAGAAAAAGATAAATCTAGACACAGACATTATACACTTCACAAAAATTAACTCAGAATGGATCATAGACTTGTGTAAAACTCAAAAGTATCAAACTCTAGAATATAACATATAAAAAAAACCTAGGTGACCTTGAGTTTGGTGATAATTTTTTAGACACAAGTCTAAAGGCACATTCCATGAAAGAAATAATTGAAATGCTGGACTTCATTAAAATGAAAAACTACTGCTATGCAAAACACAATGTGAAGAGAGTGAGAAGACAAGCCACAGACTGGGAGTAAATATTTGCTAAAGACACATCTGATCAATAAATGTTACACAAAATATGTAAAGCACTCTTAAAATGCAACAATGAGAAAACAAACTACCCATTTTAAAAATGTGCAAATGACCTCAGCAGAGTCCTCACCAAGGAGGATATAGAAATGACAAATAAGCATATGAAAAGATGGATTATATCATATGTCATCAGGAAAATGCAAGTTAAAACAATAAGATACCACTACACATCTATTACAATGCCCCAAATCCAGAACACTATGCCAAATGCTGAAGGAACACTTCATTCACTTCTGGTGGAAATGCAAAAGGCACAGCCACTTTAGGAAACACCAGGCAGTTTCTTATAAAACCAAATACAACCTTACTATATAATCCAGAAGTCAGCTCTTTGGTATTTACCCAAAGAAGTTGAAAACATGTCTACACAAAAACTTTCACATGGATGTGTATAGCAGCTTTATTCTTAACTGCCAAAACTTGGTAGTACCCAAAATGTTCTTTAGTAGGTGATGGATAAACTGTTACATCCAAATCATGATTATTATTTAGTGCTAAAAGGAAATAAGCTATCAAACTATGAAAAGACATGAAATATTATTAAATGCATATTACTAATGATAAGAAATCAATATGAAAAGGCTACATACTATATGGTTCCAACTATATAACATTCTGAAAAAAAAAAAAAAAAAAAACTATGGAGGCCGTAAAAAGACCAGTGGTTGACAAGTGTCATGAAGGGAGAGATAATAGGTAGAACATAGGAATTTTAGTGCAGTGAAACTACTCTATATGATACTATTATAATGGTGGATACATATCATTATATATCTGTAAAACACCAAGAGTGAACCTTATATAAACTATGGATTTAAGTATAGTGGTGTGTCAATGCAGGGTCATCAGTTGTAATAAATACTCCTCTATTTGGGGGTATAGTGATAATGGAGAGGCTATGTATATGTGAAGACAGATAATATGGGAAATCTCTGTAGTTTCCTCTTAATTTTGCTGTGAGTCTAAAACTGATCTAAAACAATAACATTAAAGTCTTAAAAAAACATGACCAGAACCTTAGAACCCCACTTTTAGCTCTTCCCAGATCATATCACCTTTCTCTCTCACCACAGAAGCAACTACTAGCTTAAATTTTATTAGTATATTTCTCTTACTTCTTAATTTTTGCCACCAATGTATGTATACCTAAATAATGTATTGTTTTTGTTTGCCAGGCTTTGAACTTTGTGTAAGTAGAATCATTGTGTAAGAATACTTTTGCAACAGTGCCATTTAAAACAATCTTTTTGAGACTAATTTTTTTTATATACTAGTAAAGAACTCTTTTAGACCCAAATTCTATTATATAAATGTATAAGTATTTATTCATTATAATCTTGGACATTTGGGTGTTTCCAGTTTTTAGATATTATAAAAACTGCTGTCACAACCATACTTGTACTTATATTCTAGTATGTAGGATCATAGTTTTCTCTAGAGTATATGCCTAGACATGAAAATGAATTTTAGAGCATGTATATGGTAGATTAGTTAATGTCAAACTATCATGCCAAATGCTGAAGGAACACTTCATTCACATAAAGTGATCATAATTTATATTTTAGTTAACAGTAGATGAAAATTTCTTGTTTCTCATCCTCACTATCACTGGTACTGAGAGACACTTGAATAATTTGCCAATCTGGTGAAAGTAAAAATGGTCTCTCATTGTGGTTTTTATTTGTATTTTCCTGATTACTGATGTTATCATGTATTTGTAGAATATTTATTTAGCATTTTATCAACACTAATTGTCCTTTGCTCATTTTCCATTACTTACTTTTTTTACTAATGTGTAGTTTTTAACATATGGTGGATATTCTTATTGGATGTACATTTTCTAGTATCTTTTTTTCTTTTTAACTCTTTCTCATGTCTTTTGTTGAATAGCATCCTTCACCTTATTGTGTTCTTTTCTCTCCCGAAATTGCTCACAGTTTTTTTTTTTTATTCGTTTGTTTTAGAAACATATGTGACGCTCATATGTTAAATATGTAAGCACCATTTTCTGTATTGGCCATGTTTTAATATCAATGTTACTTTACTTCTTAGAATGAGTTGGGAATTGGTCCTTTTTGTTGGTGGTGGTTTTTGTTTTTGTTTTTGTTTTTTTGTTTTGTTTTGTTATATTTTTATAGAAGAATTATTAGATTACTAAAGTTAACTATTCTTTGAAAGTTTGATCAAACTTCAACCTACATATGTATGGACTTGCCTCTCAAAATTGGTGAGAGTGCAAAATGGAATGACCTTATTGAAAGAGACTTTAAAGTATCTGACAAATCTATACTACATATGTATTGACACTTTGAGTCAGTAATCCCCTACTAGGAATTTATTCTCAACATATGCTTCTATAAATCACAATGTCATTTGCACAAGATTAGGTATATACCAAAATATCAGAAACAATATAAACCCCCTACAGGAGACTTATTGGATAAATTACTCTACATCACCCATCTGTGTTGCTTTGTGATCATAATCCGTTGTTTCTAACTGCTACATGATGCTCCACCATTTTATCTATTTCCACTTTCAATTATAGGTATCCAGATTACATTAAATTCTCCACCGCCACTAATAATGCTATAACTAGCCATGGTGTTAAAATAATTACAACCCGTACATCACAGTCTTTGTTCAATCAGAACAGTCACCAATCTTAGCACTGGGGTAGGTTTCTAGAAACCCCTGCTGGCTAGGTTGACAAAATAAAGTTAATATATACCAATATTTTAACAATTAGTGTGCAATACTGGTGCATAATAGCTAATATGTGTCTTTACAATGAAGAACATCCTTGTATACATTCCCCATGTGAGAATTTTTTTAAACCTGGAGTAGAATCCTGTGTCATTGTTTATGGTGCACCCTCTAGAATTTTTGCACTAGTTAACACCTCCACTAGTGGTGGATTGTGTTATGTTCCCACATTCCTTTCAGTACTTGGAAATTTAGAATGAATCATGTTATTTCCTGGTTTTAGTTTACGTGTCTCTGATTTCTAATAATCTTGAGCATCCTTTAAGTTATGCCCTTCAGTGATAAATGTAATGCCCTGGATTGGAAATCCACGAGCCAAGAAGGAAACTGACACCAATGCAAGCGCAAGAGGGAGTTTATTGACAAACTCGAGTTTGGACCCCACTCGTTCACTGACGCAGCAGTGGTTGAGAGGAGCCCCGACCGAGGGGCTGGGACCTAATTTAAAGGGCAAAACCGCAAGCCTTGGGGAGATGCCTTGGCGTTACCTGATTGGGGGGTTAGGTTGACCTTTAAAGGGATTGGGTGGTAGGTTGTTAGGTCTGCGTGCAAAAGGGGGTCGTGTGCAGTTGGGGCTGCGTATAGAGGGGGCCGTGCGCAGAAAGGGCCGAGTGCAGAAGGTAGGGCAGAGTGCAGAAGGTGCTGGGTGCAGTAATTAAACTATGTGCAGGAGGAAATAAGGGTGGGGTGTCTTAAGGGCCCACCGATTAGCTGGCTTGGCTGGTTTGGCCAGGTGGTAAGGCATTGTTCTTGACCACTGGCCTTTGGGGAACTTTTTGTACAATTCATCTTGGGATCACTCAGAAAAATGGAATCATTCCAGTCTTTCAATAATCACTTTAAGAATATTAATACTTACTTAAAACAAATAAAAATGTATTGTTTTAAAAAAAATTTATCAAGTTCATATATTTGTTGTGGATATTCACTTCTGTAGATCATTGTAGTTTACATTTATTTATCTGTCACATATAAATAAAAAATGCATGAAAAGTTTAGGCATTTTGATTAAAAGTAGATTATGCATTCTGGAAAAACCTTACATTCAGCAAAATTGTACTTATGGAAAAAAAAAAGGGGGTAGAAGTGAGCCATTCAAAATCTAGGCAACTCTGTTTCCAGATTGTGAGCAAACACAATAAAAATCCTGATAAGATGATAATACAAATTAAAGAATATATTAATTTCCAATACACTGCAGAAATAATTTTTAAAAACATTAAAATATGCATATTATGATTAAACATTTAGGAATCTATCTGGGAAGGTCTAGTTTAATAAATAAAACTTTTTTCTTTATCTTTTTTAATATATTTTTTATTTTTCAATTACAGTTGGCATACAATACTACATACTATTTTCAGGTGTACAACACAGTGATTAGACATTCATATAATTTATAAAGTAATCACCCTGATACATACAGTACTCATCTTATACCATACATAGTTAGTACAATATTCTTGATTACATTCCTTATGCTATAATTTACATCCTGGTAACTATTTTGTGACTATCAATCCCTTCCTCTTTTTCACTGACCCTCCCTCAAACCCCCTTCCATCTGGCAAACATCAAAATGTTCTTTGTATCTATGAGTTTGCTTCTTTTTTATTTGTTTGTTTATTTTATTCCTTAGATATCATATGTAATTGAAATGATATGACATTTGTCTTTTTCTGTTTGACTTATTCCACTGAATACAACACCATCTAGGTTCATCCGTGTTATTACAGATGACAAGTTTTCGTTATTTTTTTATAGCTGACTAATACACACGTGTGCTCACACACACACACACACACACACACACACACACACATTCTGCCACTTATTCTCTATCCATTCATCCATCGAAGGACACTCAGGTAGCCTCCATATCTTGACTATTATAAATAATGCTGCAATGAACATATGGATTTACATGTCCCTTCAAGGTAGTGTTTTGGGTTTCTTCAGAAAAATACCTACAAGTGGGATTACTGAGACTTTCTTTGCCTCTTCTTATAGCCTTTGTTTTAAAGTCTATTTTGTCTGACATCTACCTCATCTGTTTTTATTGTTTCCCCCCATCCCGCCTTTTCATGAAATATCTTCTTCCATCCCTTTACTTTTAGTCTATGTATGTCTTTTGATCTGAAGTGAGTCTCTTATAAGCAACATATGTAATGGTTTTATTTTAACTATTTAGTCATCCTATGTCTTTTTATTGGATCATTTAATCAATTTACATTTAAAGTAATTGATGATAGATATGTAGTTATTACCATTATATTATTCATATTATTGATTTTTTAATTTTTTTTTATTTTTGAAAAAAAAAAATCCCTCTAATGTTTCTTTTAATACTGGTTTGGTGATAGTGAACTCATCTTTTTCTTGTTTGGGAAGCTTTTTATCTGTTCTTTGATTCTAAAGGAAAACTTTATTTGGTAAAGTAATCTTGGTTTTAGGACCTTAATTTTCTGTCACATTGAATAGTTCATACCAATCCCTTTTGGCCTGAAAGGCTTCTGTTGAGAAGTCAGCAGACATTTTTAGGGGAGTTCCCTTGTAGGTAACTAATTGCTTTTCTTTTGCTGCTTTTAAGATTCTCTTTGTCTTTAACCTTTGGCATTTTATTTTTTATGTATCTTGGTGTAGGCCTATTTGGGTTCACCTTGTTTGTTACTCTGAGCTTCCTAGGCTTGTATGTCTATTTCCTTCACCATGTTAGAGAAGCTTTCAGTCATTATTTCTTCAAATAGGTTTTCAATTTCTTATTCTCTGTCTTCTCCTTCTGTAACCCCTATGATGTGAACGTTGGTATGCTTGATGTTGCTCCCAAGGCCCCTTAAAATATCCTCTTTTTTTTTTTTTTTTTTTGGATTTCTTTTCTTTTTGCTATTCTGACTGGTGGCATCTGCTACTATACCTTCTAAATCACTGATTTGATTCTCTTCTTTATCTAATCTATTGTTGATTCTCTCTGATGTATTCCTCATTTCAGTTAATGTAGTATTCATTTCTGATTGGTTCTTTTTGACATTTTCTATATCCGTTTTTATGTATTCTAGCAGTTTGTTAAAGTTCTCACATCTACTCCTCTCCTAAGTTTTTCGAGCATCCTCATAATCAGTGTTTTGAACTCCACATCTGGTAGATTGCTTGTCTCTATTTTATTTAGTTCTTTTCCTGGAGCTTGTTTGTTTGTTTGTTTGTTTCATTTGGGACATGTTTCTTTGTCTCCCCATTTGGATTGCCTTCCTGTGTTTCTACGTTTTAGGTAGGGCTGCTATATCTCTCAGTCTTAGTAAAATAATCTTGTATTACAGGGGTTCTGCGGGGCCTAGTGGCACAGTCTCTCTGGTCACCTGAGCCAGGTGCTCCAAGTGTGTCCTTTTATGAGTTGTGTGTGCCTTTCTGTTATAATGAACTTTCATTGCTATTTGCCTATCAATGGGAAGGATTGACCTTTGGGCTGATTTGTTGTGAGGACTGACCAGTGACTATAGTGGAATATCTGTTTTTCAGAGACTGACTCTATGGAGCAGGATTCACTTTAGTAGGGCTTCAGTACCTTCCCAGACTGCCCTTTTGGTGTGTCAGCCTTAGATGGGCCCTGGGTGGTATTTTAGCTAAGTCTGAAGCTGATCACCAGATGTGTTGGCCCAGGGCCTCCTATGAGGGGTTCTGCTACAGGCCAAGTTTAGTCACGGCCTGTGCCCTGCCTTGGGACACCTATTTTAAACCACCGAGCAATCTACAGATGGCTGCCACCTGCTCTGGGCTGGAGGTGTCTCGAGAGACCAAACTGCAAACCAAGGACACATGCTGCTAGTGCCAGTCTCAGCGCTGCTCAGCAAGAGGTATGGGGCATGCCAAAGCCAGATGCTGCTTCTCTGGGCTTTGTGTACCATTGAGAGATTTTAGGAAAGTCCACAACATGAGCCAATATGGTTTGTTTGTATGAAAAAGCCACTAAAAGAGATTTAGGTGAGTCTGCAATTGGGTAGAGTGGAGTCTCATGTAATCACCACAGTAGGGAGACCAGTGTTAGCCAGACTGATGGAGACTCAGATATGGTAGCTGCCAGCATCTGAACATTGGGTTCAGGTAGAGCTCAACAAAGAAACAGTGGATTCTGCCAGCACTTCTATCTGGGATAAAGCTGCTCCTCCAGCCCTCTCTCTAAAGCAAGACAATTCTGTTTCTCCCTTGAGCTTTTCGAGCTGCTGTCCCAGCACTGAAGCTAGGAGCAAGTGAGACTATCAGTGACTAAGTCTAGTTGTGGGCCCTTTAAGAGGATCGCCTCGGACTCTAGCAGCTCTCTGTTTCACTGAATGACAATATCTGTTGGTTTTCACAGCCAGAATTATGGAGACTTCTTTTCCTGGCACTGAAACACTGGGTTGAGTGGCCCAGTTTTGAGCTGGGACCCCTCAGTCTTCAGAAGGGACTTCCATATCTGAGATTTCGCTTCCAGTTTTTAACCACCACATGAGAATTGGAACAACTGATTCCACGTCTTTACCCCTCCTACCAGTCTTTAGATGGCTTCTGTATGTCCTTGGTTGCAAGCCTTTTGTTCAGCTATAGTTTAGTTGATTCTAAATAACCAATGATGGTTGTTCAGTAATTTAGTAATAATTTTAATGCAATCATAAGAAGAGGCAAGCACAGTGTTTTCTATTCTACCATCTTGACCAGAAATTACAAAAAAAGAAAAAAAGCTTTAAAAGAAATATATGAATCATTAAATTTAATTCCATCAAAATTTCAAATTTCCAAATGTTTTGTGTAGTAATATATATAAACATAGTTTCTATCTTTATGCAATATATCTAAATCATGCTAGAAAAATAATTAAGTATATTTAGTAAGTTTAGCTTTCTTAAACACAATTCAATATGTGCCTAGTTATGTTAACTCAAGTTAAATTATAAACTGTGTTTCACCTAAAAAAAAAGTACATGTAACAAATATCTTTATAAAAAATGAAAGAATATTACTTTTCCTTTGGGAGCTTATGGTCTAGAATGAAAGGTAAAATTTCTATACTGTGTGAGGAGTGCTATGATAGAAATACTATAAAGTGTCATGAGAATAGAGGTGGTGAGATTATAAGCCTGCATGAATGGTACAGAGCAGACTTGTTAGTTAGAAAAGATGGTAAATAAAAAGATGGAGAATGATGGGGGTGGAGGAGAACATTCTAGGCATAAAAAGATGAGTAAGAACCTGGCATGATTAGCTGGACAATGTCTCGACAAGGTTGCAACATGAAATAAAAGGAGAGAGGATTAATTAGAGATGAAGTCATGGATGTACTATTGGATCACAAAAGACCTGTATACTTAGAAATTTTGAATTTATTATAATGAATTTTAGGCAATGTGCCTGTGCCAATTAGACCCCTGTGCCCTGTTTCAGGTAGATAGAAAACTGATTACAAGTGACAGACATTGAAAATTTGTAGTATTTTCTTTATATTGCTATTATGTAGTTGTAAGTGAATGATAATCTGTGTAAACTAATTGTAATATTATGTTGTTTTTATTAAGGATATCGGCAGTGAATGCATCCATCTCTTTCTAGAGTTACCTCCTAAAGGGAGATGTTTTACTCATTTTTATGAGTAGTAATGACTACCATTTAATAACTGCATTCTATTTTCTGGACAATGTGTTAATGAACTTTAAAAATGTCATCTCAATGAATTCTTGCAATAACATTAAGAGATTAGTAGATACATTTTTGTTCCTTTTTTTTTTCAGTGAGAAAACTGAGTTTTAGAAAAATTTTAAAAATAAAGTTTTGTATCAGTGAGACTCCTGGCAGGAAATAGTTGGCACATTAAAATGAGGTAACTGAGGAGAGTTTAATAAAGAAATTATTTACAAAGGAGTGAGCAGGGTTAAAGGAGGCATGGCAGGGATGCTAATACACATTGAAGTAGGAAACAGCCGATATTTCAGTCCTCAAGCTGCAAAAGGCCAGGGTATTAACAGAAACTGGAAGTGAGGAGCTGTAGTTGTAGGAGTCTACCACTTGACAGGAGTTGAGGCTTTCAGTAGAGAAATGCAGGTGACCATCAAGAATAAATACTCTGAACTCATTCTTTTTTCTTTATTAGCCTTCAGCCAGGGCCATCCATTTTTTTTTTTTTCAAATTAACTGGAAGCCACAGGAGAGGGCAAATGAGTTTACTGACTGCCATGGCAAGGGAGTCTCATATGAGAGTTCTTTATATTTATGCTCCCAGAGCACAGAGCAGAGTAGAGAATATGGAGAGTGGGTCTGTAGGAGCAAAGGGAGGGTATGCAGCACAAACTAAGATCAAATACAGGACTCTTTCCCCCAAGCCCCTGCACTTCTATGGTTTCTCAATACCTAGACAAGTGTCTTACGAGTGTTTGCTATTAAACAATGAGTAGAAATCAGCATGACTGGTTTGTTCCCTCACCTCTTCCAGTTCTGTATTCAAATGTCACCTTGTCATTGAAATCTTTTCCTGACCAATGTAATAAATATTGCAACCTCACCCACATTTCCTGTAGCTAATGACATTAAGTTTGTTTGCTATTTGGATATTTTTCTTTAAAAAATGCCTGCTCATGCCTTTGTATATTAAAAAAAAAATGAGTTGACTGCCATTCCATTAACGATTTGTAAGAGTTCTGTATTTATCCTTAATATAAATTCTTTGTTCACACAAATATACATACACACAAGGATGTATGCACATATATATACACATATGTGCTTATACACACATACACACATATATTTGCATACAATACAAAAACATACACATGTATTTTCACCATGCAAGGATTTTACAAACTAACTCCATTTATAGCAGCTACTCTATATAGCTAGACTTACATGCAGCTGTACAGAAGAAGAATTCCTTCTCCATTTTTTGACTTAGCTGTTCTGCATAATTCCTTTTTTTTTTGCTTTCACTATCTATGATTATCCTAGGTTTAATGTATGTATTATCCTCCATTTAATGATCTTATTACAGATTATATTTTCCAAAGATAGCTATTACAATATCTCACATTTCAACATGTAATAACATGATTTTACATCTTTGACCCCAAGAAACATGATCTTCGGTTCCTCCCTTGTACCTAGAGGACTTGTCACTATGATAGAGGTGATGCTATGTAACTTACAAGGCTAAGTCATGAAAAACAACATAGTTTTCAGTTGTTTCTCTTGCGACATTTGCTCTTGAACTCCAGCCACCATTCTGTGAAGAAGTCCATACAAGTCAAGCTGAGAAACCACATGAAGAGTCCACATGAAGGTGTTCTGACTGACAGTCCAATTGAAGTCTCAGCTGACAGCCAGCATGACCACCAAATGAGAGTGAAAATGGCTCTAACCCCTAGCTGTCAAATCACTCTTAGCCTTTATATCTTCCTGTCTGGAACCATAGGTATCATGGAGGAGAGAAAATTCATTCCTCTTTGGATTGCTTCAGATTCCAGACCTACATAATTCATGAGCATAATAACACAAAAAGGTTTTGTTGTTGTTGTTTTTGGAAAATGCAGTTTTTATTAAAACTGAACATACTTATGTTCATGACTTAATAATTTTATTTCTGAGTATATACCCCCCCCCGTGCACAAAATACACTAACAAATATATAGAAGAATAGTATAGGAACATTATTTATCAAACTCAAAACCACCAAAAGTCAAAGAGGTGGTAGAATATGTAATGTGTTGTGATACATTTACACACAACAAAGATATTGCAAAGAAAAAAACTCCACTACATGCAATAACATACTACTACTTTGTTAATGTTAAACAAACAAACAAACAAATAAATGAAGCCATTCTGAAAAATAGTGTTAAGCAAAAGAAGCCATTCTGAAAAACAAAACTTTTGTATAATTCCATTTATGTAAACTTCAGAATCAGGAAGGCCCAATCTCTAAATCTAAATATGGATAACCATTTGTCAGGAACAGCTTACGAATCAACACTAAGAGGTTTCTAAGCTACTAAAAATTTCTGTTTTTTTTTTTTTTTAATTAAATTTATTGGGAGTGACATTAGTTAAGAAAATGATATAGATTTCAAGTGTACAATTCAATTATACATCATCTGTGTATTACATTGTGTGTTACTACCAAAAATCAAATCTTTCATCACCATATATTTGACCCCTTTATCCTTATCTACCTCCCCCAACTCCCCTTTCCCTCTAGTAACCACTAAACTGTTGTCTGTGTCTAAGAGTTTTTGTTCATTTATTTGCCTTGTTTGTTTGTTGCTTTCAGTTTTATATCCAACAATAAGGGAAATCACGTGGTTCTCAACTTTTTCTGTCTGACTTATTTCATTTAGTATGACAATCTCAAGATCCATCTATCTTGTCATAGATGGCAGCATTTCGTTTATTTTTATGGCTGAGTAATATTCCATTGTATATATGTACCACATGTTTTTTAATGGATTTTTTTTAAATAGAAGAAAAAAAACAATCAGATTTTATGGAATCACAAAAGACCCCAAATAGCCAAATAATTCTGAGAAAAAAAGAATAAACCTAGAGGTTGTCACACTGCATGACTTCAAATTATACTACAGAAGCAACAATAATCAAAACAGCATGGTATTGGCAGAAAAACAGACACACGTACCAAAGGAACAGAATTAGGAGCCAAGAAATAAACCCACATGTGGATGGGTAATTTATGACAAAGAAGCCAATAATGGAGAAAAGAAAGCTTCTTCAATAAATGGTGCTGAGAAAATTGGAAAGCTGCATGCAAAGAATGAAATTAGACTGCTATCTGTCACCATACACCAAAAACTCAGAATGGATGTTTTGTGATACTATTTTTGGGGTGGTTTGTTACACAGCAGTAGTAACCTAAAAGAACTTTCTCTGATGCTTGGACTTAAAAGTATTCAGAGAGAATATATCTGTATAGACTGGTTACCATATTTGCCTAATTTTTAGATATATGTTAATTTTCTTCCTATATTTCCACTTATTCTCTCTCATTCATTTAAGTGGCAAGTTCCAGAGAAGGCGTTCACTAACAGTGTTGATTCTCTATCTAGTCAGTTTATGGCCAGTAGTGTGTTATCTTTCTCAGAGGTCATTTTTTCTCAGCCTTTTATAGAAACAGTCTAGTACAAAACACATACCTTTATTTTTAAAAAATATGTTTTAAAAATAATTTAAAAATAAAATTTAGTACTGTAGGTTATAGGTAGGCTAACTCCTGTCACTAGTAAATCCAAACATGTGTGTTGATGATAGACTACCTTTGTAATAAGTAGAACACAAAATGCATAATGGTGCAAATGGAAAGTCTATTTCAGGCTCGTGTCACTATTCTGGTGGTAAATAAGTTCAAGGTGTAGTTCTCTTCCATGCAGTCATGCAGGACCCAAACTATCAGATGCTCTATAATTTTAACATGTCTCTCAAGCTCAAAGCAGAGAAGATTGTGCAAAGTAACCCCAAGTGAAATTATTACAGTCAGGTGTGGATCTGAAAGCACCATACATTACTCTGGCAACACTCCATCGGCTAGAACTCATAATATAAAGACACTTAAACTGAAAGGGAAACTATAGTACGGTTGTGTACCCAGAAAGGAGCAAATAACTTGGATTTGGTGAGTAGCAAACAATCTGTCACACATTAACTATATTTATTGACTATGCTGTTTAGAGAATTAAGATAGAATTTGTGTCATACATCAACTTTCTGATGTTTTTCTTCATATATGTGATAGATGATAGATAGATAGATAGATAGATAGATAGATAGATAGATAGATAGATAGATAATAGATATAGATATAGATACATAATAGCTTTGTTTAGAGTCTGAACTGATTTCTACCCTTAACCAAACCCTTCGGGAGGTGAAACTGAGACTATTTCTCTCTTCAGTTTCATAGAATAAATTCAAAATGTGATTGCAATAAAAAAGACATAGGTACTCTGAACTTGAGTGGCCTCTCTCTGGTTTAACTAGTTAGCTAAGAGGATTATACTGACATTATATTTTAACTCTATCTGTCTTCATTACATTTTTTGTGTGTGTGGATTAGAAATATCTTCACATATTTCTCTTCTGTCTTTGTGCTATATTCAAACTTTTTACCACTCAGACAAATTTAGACTGAATGATATGTGCCACAGACCAGCACAGGATATATCTGGTTGGATTTAAAAAAAAAAAAGAAGAAAGAAAAAAACAACAATTTCTAAATACTGATCATGACAATAAATCAATCTGGTGACCACTTTTAAAAGTTATGTTATTTCAGTTTTTTTTTTTGTAGTAATATATAAAGTGTAATGCATTTAAACTATATGCATTTGAAAATATATTCAAATATGGCAAACAAAAATTTAGAGCTGTTATATCTTACCAAAGTTTTCAATATTGTTGTCCTATGAAAGTCAAACTTTGAAAAACTGGTAACATATAAAAAGCAAATTTACCAAAAACGAACTGTCCCAGGGCTAGTCAGTTCTTTGTCTTATTTTTGCATCATTTATTTAGCCTTCTGTTGAGCTATTTACTAGGTAATTTTGAGTTCAAATTTTAAAGCTTTCATCCAGAACATCATAGACATAATATTATAATTTTAATGTTCACATATCTTTAATAACATTGTTCTTATCAATGAAGAGAAACACTGATGTTTAAGAGTAATACCAAATTGCATTGCTTAGTAAAAATTCAAAAATATTGCTGTTTTGCTTTCCAAGAAAAAAAAAAAGGTAGATATAGTACTCTATGTACTAACTCTGACATTTAAGTAGAGTTTTTTTTTAATAAAAATTTATGGTTTTCAAATAGTCTCTATTTATTTTGAATGGGATTATCTCTTAACTTGGTGTCAAGGACATCTATTAAAGTTGGAAATATTAGAAGATTCTGTTTTGGTTTGAGACTGTTTAAAGTGTTTTACCCTTTGAGCAAAATTACCTTGAGCAAAAAAATGGACTGAATAAAAATCACATTTTAAATGTGTGAATGATGTTTAATTCTTTGCAGCTAAATTAAAAAATAAAGTAACTACACAAATTACCTTGAGTCTAAAGGTTAGCTAAATTCAGAGCTCCTGGTGCATATTTTAATAATACAAAATTGCAGCCTAATGAGGACTGCATTTGTCTTTAAGTCCACATGATAGTGAAAGCTTAATATTAAAAAAAAGAAAGAAAGAAGAAAAAAGAAAAAACTTTTGTCTAGCAAAAGTGATTTGAAGATGTTTTGCTCCATGCATGTGAACTCAGCAGGTGATTCTTGCCTATCTTTGATGTCAAACAGCACAAAACTTCAAGTGAGTAGTAGCTTCAGAAATGCAATAGACATAGCTGAGTCTTCATATGAAGCTCATGCTTGAACTACATCAGAAAGAGCTGACATCTATTATGGTGAGCAAAGACAAGTGTTTGAAAAGAGATTCAAACAGGAGTGTCAGAATTTACAGTGCATAGTTTTATATAAGTTGATTTTTCCAAGCATATCTCTATGAACTCCACAGGATAGAAAGGAAATTTCAAAAGGCAGAGAAATTGTTGTCATCTAAGGGCATGGAATGTTTTAATAGCTTAAGGAAGAACATTTCTGAAAGGTTATGTAGTGATCCATTTACTTTGACTGAGTAATAAGGCTTGTCATTGTGATAGTGCAGTTTTAACCCTTAGAACAATGGAAATGTATGTGAACCAGAGAGCATAAAAGAACACTTAAAACTCGGAAGAAACTTGCATGCCATTTTAAAGTTTCAGTCTCTATTCACAGACTATTAATTTTCTGAATATCATCTAGCCACTAAGGAGAAAGCAAACAAAAAGCAACAAATAAACAAAAATCCCTTTTTGAGGTTGTGAGCATATTGACCTTAACTAAAATAAAGAAGAAGAAATTCAGAGGTGTTTCTAAATTGGTGCTTTTCAAAAGAAAACAAATATTAGCACAGTTTATGTTCTTCGCATGTGCTTACTTTTATTCCCAACAATGCATAGGCTTTGTGCACATCATTAAAAACAGTCTGTGTTTGTATGAATATATGTGTGTAGGGTGTTGCAGAGCTGGGAGGGGATAAAGTATTAGAGATCTCAACTGGAGAAAGGTTTGTTTGATATTGTACCCTAAGGGCTTAATCACAGCAGCCTTCTGAAGCTCTCCCTAAGGGGTCTAGTGTCACAAACTAACTTAATTGTTTTTCTAGCAATACTTCTCCAGCCCACACCCAAACAGATTTAAACAAAAGCAAAACTCCTGGCTAAAGCACAGAAATGCAGTTCCTAGTCAGCAATTTCTGGCTCGTAATCAACATTTAGCAGTGTGAGATCTACCTCTTCTTAACCTACAATTAGCACAATTAATGCACCGCATGCCAAACCACTTGTTTAGTTATTATATTCTAATGTTTGCTTTAACAACAAATTTCCTCCCCAGATTAGCTGTTGAAGCCTCCTCCAAGGACAATCTGGCTACTTAAATTCAAATTTGTCGCTCCCTTGAGCACCACATCTCAGTTCTTTCAGATTTAATTACTGAACTTATTACATTGCATTTAAACAAATCCTTTCTCCTTTTAACATGGTCTAGACCTTCTGAGGGGAAAGAGTAGCATATGGCATATGCTGTGGGCTAGGCTAGCTTCTTGTAGACATAGCATAAAGCCCACAGCTCTTTCTTTCACATTATTAGAAACATACGTAATGCAAATTAAGCCACAAGAAAATAAATTTAACAGTTGTTCATTAAGAATATACTTTCTACATAGCATGAATCTAAGTCTATGAGAATCAAAGAAAAATGATATAATAATAGCAAATAATCATCATTCATTGAATTTATAATGAATAAGCTCCTTCTATGTAGGTCCTATCTGTTTATTTCCTTACAGAAGCTACTGTAATTTTGCTTATTTCTTTGTTTGTTTAATGTCTTTCTGCCCTCTTTCACTTATAAATTCTAAGAAGGTAGGGATCTTACAAATTCTCTTGCTGTTTTATCTCTAATATCTAGCGGAATGTCTGATGCACAGTAAGTGGTCAATATCATTTTAGAATAAATTAATAAATTTGCTAATTACTTTATATGCATTATCTCATTTAATTTTCACAATAAATCCGTTTATAGTGGTTTTGAAGATGTGGAAATTGAAACTTAGATGGGTTAAGATTTTTTTGAAGGTATAATTCTAACACAGATCTACCTGACTTTAGTCCCAAAGATGGTAATAATTTCATAATGGTGTCAATTCAGAGAATTCACACTAGGTTTTTACTTCTGGAAGATAGACTTTAATAGAAGATGTCATGAATTTACAATCAGAGAGATTGAGATGTACAATAATAAATCATGAAAGTGAGACCACAAATTGTTATAACAGAAGTATGAGTATCAATCTATGAATGTAGAGAAGATTTATTTTAACTAAAAGATGGGAATCTAGGTATGTTTTCTGAAACTTTCTATGTGACGTTTTTAAAATAATTTCTGTTACAGAGCTTCTTTATATTTGTTATAGACTTTTTTTTTTTTTACGTTCTTGTTTGAAGCAGCAGAATAAATAATTTAGGGCAACCAAAGCTACTCAAAAGTGAGGAGAAATCCAGAAAAAAAGGAGTCAGAGAAGAGGAGCCCCCAAAATCTTATGTTATGACAGTTGATTTAAAATCCTGTCTGATAATTCCAACATATGAGTTACTTCAGGTTCAGTCTACATGGAATGCCTTCTTTTAAGAATGGGTCCTATTTTCTTATTCTTACTATTCAAGTCATTTTGAGTTATATCCTGGATGATGAGGGATTATGTTTTGAAGATACTAGATTTGATTATACTCCCTGAAGAATATTGATTTTTTTTTTTTTGGTCTATTTCTGCAGATAATTAACTTGATTGGGCTATAACTACACACTCAGTCTCTTGGGCAGCAGTTCAAATCTCAGTTCTGTTTCTTCAGACAGAGCTGGGCTGCTTAATTCTGCCTAGAAAATAAATTGTTGGGGTTTAACATAAGTCTGAGCAGAGTCTAATAGAGATTTGGGGGCTCCTCCTCTCTGTCTTTTTTTCTGGATTTCTCCTCACTTTTGAGTGGCTATGGTTGCCCTAAATTCTTTATTTTGCTGCTTCAAATAATAACAATTGCATTTTCTATTACAGTTTAACACCTACATGGTACATAATATAGCCTATCCTCTGGGTAGAAGCTGTATGTATATGTGACTGTTAGCTGTTATATATGTATTTGTGTATATATATTTGTCAAAGTAAGTAGTTGTCATCTGCAAGAGGATTGGTTTGAGAGCTTGCTTAGCCTTCAATGGATACAAAACCTCACAGAGAAGATTTAAGTGACCTTGATATGTTTGTCATAAAGAGAAAAGAGATCATGGAAGAAATGAAAAAGGGGATAAAAGCAACTGTTTATGTAATAGTAGTGAAAAATAATGTTTAAAGCATATTGAATTTGCAGCACTGTGAATAGATCCATATAGGCATTTGGTTATATATGTGCCTGTGTGAGAGAATATGAGTATAGATGATAGGTCGTCAGTTAGATAGGAAAGAAAGCTGAAAAAAAATCACTTATTAGGATGCTGCATGAATGGTTTGGATTCTAAGGGTAGTGGGGAACCACAGAAGATTTGACGGTATAAAGAGGAAAAACCATATGGAGAAAACATAAAATGACCATATGTATATTGGACAATCATTGCAGAGAACAGCTATTGTGCAGAAGATGAAAATGATAGCATTGGTTCTGTAGGCAAAGAACACTTCCAGGAGGTTATTGCAGTAATACAGAGAAAAGACCAAATGCAGGCAGCTGCAACATAAATCCATCTGAAATGAGTTAATGTAATTAAAGTTTGAAATATTTTTTCCATACACATGCTCTCTAATAGTTAAACAGATGTAGAAAATAAAATCTTGTCAACATGAGAATCTAATTGTTAGAATATTTTGATTGATAGTAAATTGGATATAGAAATTTATGAATCATGATTTCTACTTATAACAGAAAAACATTAAAATCCTTTGCCATTTTAAACATTAATGTACCTAATTGTTACCAGTGAATTAGTACTGACTTAAAGGGGTGAGAGTGGAAATAAAGTGAAATTTATAAATTGCTTACTACATACTAGGTACATTATCATCTTCACTGACTATTAGAACCCCTGAGAAATAATTTTATTTACATTTTACAGATGTAGAAATTCAAAAGTACAGAAGTTAAAAGCAACTTTTCTAAGATTATACAGTTAATAAATAGAAATACGTTATTTTTTGTTCATTCTAATGTTTATTCTATTTTCTACTTGTAATGTTTGTGCTATTCTAGTTCTAATATTTATTTTATTTTCTGCATAATTCTAATGTTTATTCTATTTTCAGCATAACTCTACTTTTAAAAGTGAGATAATGGATATAGCAGACAAGCTATAACTGTTTTCAGAAGCAACTTTCATATCACTTCTTCAGTATCCTCTGATAAATTACAGAGATATTATTTCAAGGACAGATACGCATTTCTTGGAGGTACAAAAAAGAGATGTTTTTAGGAAATAGTTGTTCGACTTTTTTTCTGTGAAGAGGTAAACATCTTGATCAGTAGTAAAAATTCATGACAAAATAAGTAATCTTTATTCAGGTAACCTCATTGTTTTGCTTCTTTTTGTGAGTTGACAGGGATAGGGCTCCCCTGGATAAAAGATAGCTTTTTTTTTTTTTTTTTTTTTTTTTTTTTTTAGGATGAGTGTTTTTAAAGTTGCATTTCCATATGAAGAAAACATAAAGTGAAAAATCATTTACTCTTTCATAATGTCTCCTAATATTACATATATCTAAATGATCCCTGAAACATACCCAAAATTTAACCTTATGACTCGTTGTCATGATTTCAATGTTTGGCTGCTCATTCTTTTTCCAGACCACTGGATGTATTTAAGGTGGGTGGGAGGTAGGAGAAATAGATAGCCTATGATTCTTCCATAAAAGAAGATACTGGGGCCCTGTGGGAAAAGTGTTAACTGTCTCTTGTTAAAGACTTGACTGTATCTAGTGGATGGTGGCTTGCTAAATTAAAAATTTCTCAAAATTTTGAATTACTCTAAATTATTTTTCCAATGAATTTTTAATGGAGACAAAAACTGGAAACACTGGCTGTGTTCTTATGAAGATTCATTACAATTAGCTGCATTATGTGGTAAAGGAATCACATAGACAAGCTCAGATTTTAGTTGCTTAGTAGCAAACACAATTTTTAAAGAAATTACAATAGATAATTGGATAAAGAAGATATGATATATATATATACACATATGTGTGTGTATACACACACACACACACACACACACACACACCACAATGAAATATTACTCAGCTATAAGAAGAGTTGAAATACTGTCATGGATGGAAGGACTTCGAGACAATCATGCTAAGTGAATAATCCAGACAGAAAAAGTTAAAAAACACATGATATTACTTATATGTGGGATATAAACCTAAAAGCAACAAACAGAACAAACAAACAGAGACTCATGGACGTGGACAATAGACTAGTGTTCACCAGAAGATGGTGAGACCGGAAGAGGTAGATGGGGTAAAAGAGGTCAAATAAGTGGGAACAGAAAGAAATCTAACTTTGGGAGGTGAACACACGACATAATATATATGTTCTTTACTGTTGAATAAAAACAGAGAGAGAGAGAGGAAGGAAGGAAGGAAGGAAGGAAGGAAGGAAGGAAGGAAGGAAGGAAGGAAGGAAGGAAAGAAAGAAAGAAGAAAGAAAGAAAGAAAGAAAGAAAGAAAGAAAGAAGAAAGAAGAAAGAAAAGAAAGAGAAAGAAAGAAAGAATAAAGAAAGAAGAAAGAATTATTTTCAAGAGAATTAGATATTGAATAAATACAGCATATTGAATAGAGCTAATTGAGAAAATATCTGAAGGTCACTTTCATGTGGGACCTGGACATCTGCAAAAAGAATCATTGAAATTGAAAATATTTGTCAAGAACTGAGTACAGTTTCCAGCTGATGGCTAGCATTTCTACTTTTATTCTGTAATGTTCTTGCTTATCAGTAAGCATTTCTGTGAGCAATGTTGTTTTAAAAAATAAGTTTTACAGATCAACTAGTTCACTAAGCTCAAATTTAAAAAAAAAACATACTGAAGCTTTCATACTCATCATTATAAGCATAAATGTGCTATCTTCACAGTTTTATAAAGGTCCATTTAAGCTCCTGGAAGTAAGACCATGTCAGTGTTCCAGTTTTAACAAGACTTAGAGAAATTAAATAACTTTGTGAAAGTCGTTCTCTTAATTTATAGAAATCATAATATATATTGAATCAAACATACCAATTAGTTTTTACTTGGCCTTTTCTTTTGGGAAAACCTAGCAAAAATGTATTTATAACCACATTTTAGATACATTTTAAATAAATAAATACATACATACATAATTTGAACATCCGATATTTAGAAAGAAGTGTTGGGGACATTATGGTACTAAATTCATCCTGAAACTATATAGTTTTCTCCTTTTTGCTTAATAGTGTGCTTAATGCCTGGATCCAAAATGCAAACATCTATATGCTCTCCTCTAGCCATGCTCCAGTGAGACAACATCTGCATTATAATGAAGCACCACAACAACTACCTCCCTCCACAATGGCTTCACCAACTGAATGAGCACATGATTCATGCCTGGACCATAAGATAGTCATAAAATATATTAGTCAACTTAATGCTTACAATAGTGCTTATATCGTACTTCTCCTGGATTAGGAAACTAACACTTAGGTAAGTTATATGAACTGTCCAAAGTCACATAGCAGGAGGAAGACATATGTATGTAATCATATGTAGGTCTGTCAACTCGAGCATCCCTACTCTTTCTACCATGAACCACTTCCCTAGGTTTAGGTAAACAGATCTCTTGAAAATTGGAATAAGCATATTTTTTAATTGTATAATCCATATATAGATGATAATAGGTAGAAAGATAGACAAATCATATATATAATTATACATATAATGTTTTCTAATTTTAAGATGCAATAACATCAACTAAGACACTCAGACTGATTGGTCACTAGAGCATTGAATGCTTCTAGACAGGAGAAAGTAAGCTAAGGGATGACTCCCATGATTTCAGGATGATTTGTCAAAAGTTATCTATACTCTTTTCATAGCAACATCACGTCAGTTAATGTGAACCTGTCCTTGTGGGATTTATATACAAGAAATAAATAAAATCTTTGTCCTTTGATGCAAATTTACTTTCATAGAAACAGAATTTACTAAAAATTTAATGTATTTTTTTCTAAAATTGGAAGTTGGATGTAATCAATAATTGTGATTTATTCTTATTCTCCAAGAACATTCATTACACCAAAATCTACTTATCTCGCAATTAAAAAAAAAAAATGGTTAGAGAACTTGCTTTTCCCAAAGAAAGGAATTTGAACTCTAACAAGCACTGAATTTATTTGTATTCCATAATATTTATTATTACATTTACTAAATAGGCTAAAATGAAAGATAAACACATTTTTATCAAATGAAAGATGACTTTATTATATAAACTGTATATTCATAACAAGTAATATATTCCTTTTAAATTTTTATGAATGATGATTAAAAACATTCTTAACCTGTATACTACTGGCTTGAAAACTTCATTTAATTGCATAATCCCCCTTTTTCCTCAAAGAAACCTTAAACAGATACCTGATATATAAAACAGACAGGAAAAAATTGAATATGTAGATGTCAAGTTATAATGTACATCTGAAAATTGTATAATTGTAGTAAATAATGTTACCTCAATAAACTTAAAAAAAAAAAAAAAAGACAGCAATGGAGCTTCTGTGGCTGACATGTGAAAAACCTCCATGGGATCTTAGGCAAATTTGAGACATCAATGGGCAATCTTCAGATATTACCTATGAAAAAATTTTAAATGGCAAATAAGTCTTTTTAATGATAGCAAGATAAAAATTTTTCAAGGACAAAAGAAAATCAACAAAAGTCAAATTAGAAATGAAATTGATGACAAGAGATTAAAATTTATTTTTAATTATTACTTTAAATTTTCTAACAGAAGTTTAACATAATTTTAAAAAGCTATGCCTGGGTAATAACTACAGACTTTCTCTAGTTAGGCTGACCTTAGCACCACAGTTAAATCTGCCCAAGAAAATAGATAATATTCTACATGTAAAGAGAATCTGTGCAATGCATTTGGTACTCAACCAACTGGAAAGTGCCTTTATTTAAAAACTTGAGCCAAATGTATTCTCTATCAAAATTACAAACTACTGTTCTAATATATCACTGGGTCATTTCACCAGCAGTGGACCACAGATATAAGCTTTATGGAAAAGTGGTGGTATGTTTTAAAAGTCCATTAATGTATGTTTAATTATAATGGAATGTCTATAAAAGTCCATGTGACATCTACACAAAGATCAAAATAATTTATTATAATCAGCATTAACTAAATAGATACAGAATGAATTAGAAAGGGATATGCAAAAGAAAAAAAGTAATTCATATGGAAATCTTGAATATAAGTAATAATAGTGGGTTTATTTTTAAAGAAACAGAAAATTCTGATTTTATATACATTTTGTTCAATTAGTAATGCTTTAAAAATGTCTGTTTTTATCAGTTGCCAAAATTTTAAACTCACTAAAATACATGAAAAGAGAAATACCATATAATGTCACATGTATGTGGAATAGAAAGCAAAAGTCTTTAAAGCCAAGCTGAGTAACTTGGAATTCCAGACTCTGGGAAGAAAAGAGTTCAAAGCAGGTAAGTATACAATCTGTTTAACATTTTTAAAAGACCATTATGTTTGTAGATGGAGTAAAAATCAGTAAATATCAAAGAGGTTCACATATAAAGACAAAGAGATGGTTAACAAAGAGCTATAATAGTCCAGAAGATGAGGTCCTCAGCTAAGACAGCACAAGAGGAGGACGAGAGAAGGGTAGAAACTTCAGAGTAAACAATGACTTGAGGACGCGGTTAAGGAGGCAATGGAAGGGGTGGATTATAGGGATGCTTCCCTTGTTTTTGACTTAGTGATTTGTTAAATTGTGGTATCTTTTACTAAAATGAGGAATATGATATGATCCAGCAATCCCTCTACTGGGTATTTACCCCAAAGACTTGAAAAATCGTATCTATAAAGATATTTGTATGCCAATATTCATAGCAGCATTATTCACGATGGCCAGGACATGGAAGCAACCAAAATGTCTTATGATAGATGATTAGATAAAGAAGCTGTGGTACATATATACAATGGAATATTAGCCATAAAAAGAGATGAAACACTGCCACTTGCAACAACGTGGACAGACCTCAAGATAATCATGGTAAGCAAAATAACTGACACAGAAAATGTTGATAGTCACATGATATCACTTATAGGTGGGATAGAAACCTAAAAGCAACAAATTAACAGGATGAACAGAGACTCATGGACATAGACTACAGATTAGTGGTTATCAGAGAGTAGGGGGTAGGGGGAGGGGGGAGGTAGATAGCATAAAGGAGAGCATAAAGGAGATCAAATATGTGGTGACAGAAAGAAATCTAACTATGGGAGGTGAACACACAATGTAAATAAATAAATAAATATTTAAAAAGAATGCTCAATAAAAATTTAAAAAAATAAAAAGAGCATTAGGAAGTTCAGGGCAAAAAATTTTTTTAAAGAAAATTAAAATTAGGACTATGAAGAAAATGAAGGTCTGGGAGAAAATAATGAGTTCATTTTGGAATTGATGTGCCTCTAATATAAATATGAAAAGATCTCAGACTTCCGTTGCATATACAATTGTGAGACTCAGAAGAAAAGAGCAGAATCAGAATTTTTCATTAATCATGTTTTCTATTTATATATACATACACATACAGATATGTAAGACTGTAGTATTTGAAATGTGTAAAGTTGGAAGAAGCAACTGTGGCAAATTTCCTAGGTATAGGAGAAAACTAGAAATGTGGCAATCAAAAATTTGAGATGACATATACTAGTGGTTATGGGTATGGGCAAATAATTCCTTAGGTAAGTGTTCATATATAAACTAACTAACATGTCTGAAAAATAGAAATATATCAAATCAGAGATCTGCATTCATTGACATATTCATTCCTGTCCAGCTACTGTCTTAGAGGCTAGAAAAATTATAACAAAGAAAGAAAATCCCAGACTTCGAGGAACTTATAGTGGTCTAAATTCACCATAAACACATACACAAATACACAACTTAATTTCAGATAGTAATAACGGCAATGAAGAAAAAGAAAGCTGGATGAAGAAACAGAGTACAAGAGTGGCATCTCTAAAAAAGGGTGGTCAGAGAAGAATTCTTTATTGTTGAAGAGGAAGAAAGAAGTCATGAAAAAATATGGGGGAGGTGATCCCACAGACTGACAGTGATAGGTATGGCTGACACCCTAGCTTTCACAGGGACCCTCAGAAGAAATTCATGCCCTGAACATGAGGAAAGGGGTTTAGGGAAACTGATAGGCTTTTTGATCTTGAAATCTGTTATTACAAATATGATACTTCCTACCATATTTGAAGAAATCCGTAAGACTTTTAAAGTAGTGTTGAAACATAAAGTCTAGAGAGGAAAAAAGTGGTGTAGATGATAGACGCTCTGTTCATCCCTCTGGTGACCAAAGTAATATTGTGACAGAAACAAGGAGCAAGCAGCAAGGAAAAATTGCCTGGGATCTAGATGAACAAACCATACAACTAGGGAGAAACCCAAGAAATCACTGTACAAGGGCAGAAGGTAAGATGGGGCGAGGACATGGGGCTGCCTGGTCTCAAAGGGCTGAGTGAGACAGTGGCAATGGCAGCAATAGCTGCCTCTTAAAGGAGCCACGTCTGCAAAACGGGTTTCCCCAGTGATGGATCTGCACACTCTGGACACCAGTGCCAGTTCAGCTGCGTCACCAGGGACTAACAGGGAAAGACTGAGTTGTTGGAGTAAGGGTCGAGGCAAGATTCACTCTGTACAGAAGTGCCTGCTGTATCCATTTTTCCCAGTTGAGCCCTCTTCCCCCCAGTGTATGGACACAGTGCCACCATAGCCATGATGTCATCAAACTGGATAATAGAGGTCGCTCTGCCCAGAGAATTCCCTGAAAGCTCGCCTCCCCCAACTCGTGGCCCCACCCAAGCCACATCCAGGTATATCCTTAGTGAATCCGGTGCTCCTTGCTGAGCAGTGCCTAGACTCACACTGGAGCCAGATTTCTTGTGTGGCTTGTTGGGGCAACTATAAGCATAGCAACTGTGGATTGTTTGCTGAATCTTAACAGGTGGCCCTGGAGGGGCAGAGGCTTGGGCTAAATTTGGCTTGCAGCTGAACCCCTCTCAGGACTATGCCACTGGATACCTACTTCTCAAATCCACACTAATAAGTCTGGGAGACATCAAAACAGACATGGAAAGGCAGCCAAAATGGGAACATAAAGAAGCAGAAACCATACGAGAGAACAGAACAGAGATCCAGATAGAATGGAGTCAAATAACCTAACAGATGCAGAGTTCAAAACACTGGTTATAAAAATGCTCAATAAACTTTTGAAAAGTGTAAATAAATTCTGTGAGAACATCAACAAAGAGATAAAAAAAACATAAAAATGGAAATGGAAATTATAAAAGGGAACCAATCTGAAAAGAAGAACACATTATCTGAAATGAGAAGTATATTAAATGGAATAAACAAAGGAATAAACAAAGTGAATAAAGAAAAGGATCTAATGACCTAACTAGAGGATGGGAAAACCAAGGACACTCATTCAGAATGTTCAAGAAAGAATGTTGCCAAGACTATATAAAGATAATTGTAAGGAGTATATGGGAACACTATTTTAAAAGTCAAATATAATCCATCTGATCGGGTTTACCTAAGGAAAAAAAATGTTGAACAGCTGTTTGAAGAAATGCTGATGGAAAATTTCCCTAACCTGGAGAAGGAAATAGACATAAAATCCCAGGAAGCTAGGAGAATCTCAAAAACCAGGGATCCAAAGAGGCCCACACCAAGGCGCATCATAAGTAAAATGCCAAAGGTTAAATACAAAGAAAGAATATTAAAAGCAGCAAGAGAAAAGCAGATAGTTACCTACAAGGGAACGCCCATAAGATTGGCAACTGATTCCTCAGAAGAAACTATGCAGGAGAGAAGGGCTTGGCATGAAATATTTGATGCAATAAAGACCCAGGAGATGCAACCAAGAATAATTTATCCAGCAAAGCTATCATTTAGAGTTGAAGGACAGATAAAGAGCTTCCCAGACAAAAATATGCTAAAGTAATTTATCACCACCAAGCCAGTATTACAGAAAATGTTGAGGGACTTCTTTAAGAAGAAAAACATGTATTAAAAATGTGAATAAAGAATGGTAACGACTACATTCCTATCAATAAGTACACAAATAGAAAAGAATTAAGTGCTCCAACTAAAAGATAGAGTGGATGAATGGATAGGAAAACAAAACTCCTACATATTTTCTACAAGAGATTCACTTCAGATTAAAAGACACACACAGAAGGGGACGGTAAAAGAAGATATTTAGACAGAGAAAAACACTATGGGATTTCACTTACATGTGGAATCTAAGGAATAAAAAGAACAAACTAATAAAAATCATACTCATAAATATAATGGATAATTTAGTGACAAACAGCAGGGAGGGGTTGGGGGGCTGGGAGCATGGGGTGAAGGGTTAAAGAAGTACAAATTAGTAGCTGATGGATGGTCACAGGGATGGGAAGCATGACGTAAAGAATGCAGTTAGCATTAATATGTTGGCTAGGTGGAGTGTCAGGGGAGGGAGGGAGCAATTGGGGGGATCATTTTATGAACTCTATAGATGGCTAACCAATGTACTGTATACTTAAAACTAATTATAATAAATAAATTTTAAAAATATGAGGGGAAAATATTCGATTCAGAAGGATCAGCAAGTTCAAAGACCCTGAGTCAAGAATTAGTTTTCCTCATTGAAGGAAATAAACACAGCACGGATTAGAGCAGAGTAAGGGAAGGAGAGATGTAAGCCATGAAGTAGGAAGGGTAGAAGTTATTGAGGTTTAGTGGCTGCAGAGTCCAGTGTGGGTATTCGTTTAGTCTAAATATAATCTGGATCCATTGGAAAGTTCAAATTAGAGAGTGAAAATATCTTGTCTATATTTTTTAAAGAATAATTCTTGCCGTTATGCAGAATTATGACTACAGTGTTATTAAGATTAGAAGCAGGGCAGCCTTTAGGAGCTTACGACAATAGTCCAGGTGATAGATGGTCAAGGCTGAACAAGGATGATAGTGATGAAGTTGATGAGCAACAGTCAGATTTAAGAAACATGTTGAAAGTAGAGCAATGAAACTGCTGATGGATTGGAAAGTATCAACCCTAATAAGCTATAAATCAAAAATAACACCTGAAAAAGTCACACCTAATACAGTTTGGCTATAAAAAAAATGTCAATATTTTTTTCTGATTTTTTTCCCCTTATTTTGGTTGATTTTACCAAATATTTTGATGAGCTGACATATCCTGAATCTGGATACATTCTTAATACAGAATGGTCCTTTCCAAAAGGCTACTATGTTATAATTGTGGTTATATTTAAATAAACAATGTATTTTTTAAAAGAATTCCAATAAATAAGACACAATGCTGGTGACTGATTCTTGCCTTATTTTCATCATGTTTCTAAATATGTGAAAAATTGCATAATGATACCTTTGGAGTTTGGTAGAGAACTGTGATACCATATATAGACATGAGCCTAACCAATATTTTGGTTTTTAAATATCAACATATAAGTGTCATTTATAATATACAATACTATGAAACATGATGGAAGACTCTGGAGAGGATTTTTATACATCTGAATAAACTAGATTTTATTAGACTTGTTCATTTTTAGAATAAAGAAACAATTTGTTCACTTAGAAAGAAACATATACATAAAACATTCATTTGAAGGCCAGTGAGTTCTTTTCCGTAGCTTAGACCTGATGAATCTTACAGAAAGAAATTTTAAACTCATGGAAATTGGAGTTTACTCAAGAAATACCACTAGCGTCTTTAATGAAAGTGCCATGCATGCCCTTTCTGAAATTTAACACATGGAATAAACCTTCCCACATCTATGGCAAATTCAGTCTGCTGCCTTAAGGGCTTGGCATTTTCAGATAAAAAAAATCAATGTCATTATACAGTATTTCTCTAGAGCATCGTAATTATTCTGCATGCATACAATATTTATTTAAAACTTAGAATTAAACTTCAAGAGGTGGTCATTTGAAAGCTGGCAGTCAGTGAACAAATTTTGTATTCATGAAAAAGAGAATATTTCTTCTAAAAGTTGAGAAATAGATCAAAACGGTCTTTCCAGTAACTGGCACTTTAGTCATATAGATGCTTTTTATGTGTCAGATTTATTAATCAAGAAGGTCCATGGGAACGAGAGAAGGAAGTCTTGAGGATGTGACTGCTGGTTTTTGATATGTCAGGTATAATTTTGTGCTGTGATTTTTGGATTGCAGTACACACAGAATTGTACTGATGTTTGTGTATCTCTTTATACTCATCATTTGTGATGACTGGAAAAGAAGATAAGGAGGAGATGTTTTGATACAGGATTGAAACTTGAAACTACAGTCCTTCAATTTGAACAGTATTTCTGTTTCATCTTTCTTTTCATGTTACCTTTTTAACTTTTGTCACTGATGTAAAGGAAATAAAAAGGAAATTTGAAAAGATGCCAGGTGTTGGTTCTTATCTGAGTGAAGGATCACAGAAGTAAAGGATAAAATATAGTTTGTAGTTTGTCACAGCGACAGACTTATGAAGATCAAACACTTGTCAACAACTGTTTGTCCTTCTATGACCATTACAGGATTATTAAGACGGTGACATTTTTTCATAGTTAGTACATTTTGCCAAGATTGTAGTGTATAATGTTCCAATTAGTTTAACAGGGTGTATTCTGCTGTGACGAACATAGTATTGCTTAATTGCTTTTGGCTGCTTCTGGAAATAAAAGGGTATCATCATGTTACACATACATTGGTCACTGTGAAATTCGGAATCCCATGCTTCCTTTCAAGTGATCAAAAATAACACAAAAACAGGTATTTCCAAAAACTGATGTAAAGCAGTTTATTTTTATGATGTTTGAACTGAAAATGCAGCAAAACTGTTTGAAATGTAAAAGAACTGAGCCAGGCTTTTTGTAGGATATTATTTTACTCTATCTGCCAAATAACCAGTTTGATGTTTTTCTTTATTGGTTTTCCTGAATAGACTAGCTGCTTATGTGTTACACAGATATTGCAATTCTTGGTGAAAATTCTCATCTTTGACCAAAGTTAAGTGACTGTTTATTTTCCACAAACTTACTTTTTTTTTTTTTTTCTTTTTGACTCCCGCAGACATCAGTCCATAGCAAATGACTAACAGTCTTGGTCCACATTCAACTCAGATTATTTCTGGAAAATTTATCTAGAACCAACAGTGCCTTTCACAGTTTGCAGTGGCTGGTGCTTTGCAGTATTCCTTGAAGCTCTTTTCAGGTTAACATCTCTTACAGTAATTGCCCTCAGTAGCTACATGAGGTCCTAAAGAGCCTGAAAGGCTGGGAAATTGGTCACTATGTGGGTGAAAAGGAATAGGAATCAAAAACAGGAAGAAACTTGGAAGAAAGTCTTGGTAGAGATGTGAAACCATAAAATGTAAAGATATAAAGTTTTAGATGAAAAATATACTCCTCTAACATTTTTAGAGATTTTGTGTGGTTTTACTTTTTAAGTGAGATGTGTATTTCTATATATACCAAACAAAATCACTTGAGAACACCACGTTACACATAATACAATTTTATGTATACAAACTAATAAGATGACATCACATTTATAAAGGCATTTTACAAATTGTGACCTAATCTATGTTTCCACTGTAACTGCAAATAAGTCTGAAGTTGTCCAGAGAGTTCTGCTTAATGGCCAGTCCCCCGAAAACAAAACAAAACAAAACAAAACAAAACAAACAAACAAAATATTAACTAGTCAAAAGGTAAAGGTCACTACCTTTTAGTTGGTTGGACTAATTTGGAAAAAACTCAATATAATCTTCTCAACTTACTTCTTCCTGTTAGTATTTATGAGTTTAATTATGCTTGAATTTGTAAAAATAATATATGCATGTAGTTCTAAAAGGTTTATACCACAATCCAACAGTTCTCATGACCCCTAATTATTCTTCTCTGTAAAGACAACCACTTTCAATGCCTTTAAGGTGTTTCTTCTGGTATTTTTATATCTACATAGATACAGATACATATAAATGTATCTATTGAATATGTATTCTGGCATACATATATATATGTATATATATATATATATTACATATATGCATGTTCTGGGTATTGCTATCTATCTCTCTATATATCTATATATCTGTATCTATCATCTATGTCATCTGTACTATATTATCATCTGTATCATCATCTATATCTATATATCTATCTATACCAATTGATATATAACTAGTACTTTCCTAAGAAAAAGTACACAGGAAACCCATTTGTTTATTTTAGTCAATATCTGAGGATGTCTTTATTCCTCACTCATATATGATTGATATCTTTGAAATCACTTTATAGTGAAATTTTGTTGGCTTTGAGCCACAGTCTTCTGAAAATCATGGTTGCTGCTTAGAATCTAATCTAATTTCTTATTCCTAAGCATTTCTCCATGAGTTGCTTCTACTCTTCAAGAAGTTTTTAGAAACTTTTTTAAAAAATTCTGTTTTCTGAAAATTGATAACAGCCTGCTTTGGTTGGGAATCTTTCTTCATTGTGCTTGGTCCTTAGTAAGCCCTTTTTGTTTGGAGACATATGACATTCAATTCTGCAAAACGCTTCTGAACTGATTTTTGATAATTTTGTCTCCTCTATTTTCTTTCTTTTATTTCTGGATAGTGTTATTAATCTCTTCTTTATTTTTTGTCTTCCTCTCAACCCTCAACATTTCCTTGACAATACCTTCCATAACTTTTGAGAATTTTTCCAATAAACATATTTTAAATTTCAATAGTTATTTTTTATTCTTTGATTATTACTTTTATAATTACACACTCTTTCTTTTAGGTACAATGCTCCTCTCATCAATCAGGATAATAGTTTATATATAATATATTTTATAGTTCTTTGTACCTCATAATGTCTCTATTTTATCCCATTTTAATATCTTTATTGTGTCATTCTGTATTTCATATAAGAGACTTTCCTCATATATTTGATGTCCCTTGGTTCATTCAAACTGAAGAGCGAGGCATGTTTAAAATTTAAAACAGAAGAACTGGATGACATTTCTTGGTATAGGGTAAAGATTTTCTTTTGGGGATGGTATATTTTTTTAAGTTATTAAATAAGTTGCTGTAAAATATTATGTTAGTTTCAGAGGCAAAAATAGTGATTAGATATTTATATAACTAATGAAATAATCACTCCAAAAAAATCTAGTACTAATCTGACACCGTACATAGGTATTATAATATTATTGACTTTACAGCCATATGACTATTTTGTAACTGCCAATTTGTACTTCTTAATCTATTTTCCTTTCTCATTCCCCAGCACCCAACCTCCCTCCCATCTGGCTATCAATTGATCTCTGTATCTATGAGTTTGTTTCTGTTTTGTATGTTTATTTATTTTGTTCTTTAGAATTCCACATGTAAGTGAAACCATATGGCATTTGTCTTTGTCTGACTTACTCCACTCAGCAAAATATCCTCTAGGTCCATGTTGTACATGCAAGATTTCATTCTTTTTATGGCTGAGTGAAATTCCATTGTGTATGTGTACCACTTCTTTATCCATTCATTCATTTTTGGACACACAGATTGCCTCCATAGCTTGGCTTTCTTAAATAATGCTACAATGAACATATGGATGCACATGTCCCTTCAAAGTAGTGTTTTGGGTTTTTTCAAATAAATATCCTGAAATGGAATTACTGAGACTTTCTTTGTCTCTTGTTACAGCCATTGTTTTAAAATCTACTTTGTCTGGCATAAGTATTGCTACCCCATTTTTTGTTTGTTTGTTTTTTATTTTCATAAAATAGCTTTTCCCATCCCTTTACTTTCAGTCTCTGTGTGTCTTTTGATCTGAAGTGACTCTCTTGTAAGCAGCATATGTAAGGGTCTTGTTTTCCTACCCATTTAGCCACCTTATCTTTTGATTGGAGCATTTAATCACTTCACATTTAAAGTAATTGTTAATAGATATATAGTTATTGCCATTTTATTATTCATATTTTTTATCTTTATTTTTTCTTCTTAAAGAAGTCCTTCTAACATTTCTTGTAATACTGGTTTGGTGAAGTCCTTTAGCTTTTTCTTCTCTGAGAAGCTTTTTATATGTCCTTGATTCTAAATGATAGCTCTTCTGGGTAAAATAATCTTGGTTGTAGGTACTTGCTTTTCATCACTTTGAATATTTCCTGCCAATCCCTCTGCCCTGCAAAGTTTCTGTTACACTCAGCAACAAAAAAGAAACAAACAATCCAATGAAAAACAGGCCGAAGACCTGAACAGATATTTCAAAGAGGAAATACAGAGAGCTAACAGACATATGAAAATATGCTCAAGGGTCACTAATCATCAGAGAAATGCAAAATTAAAACCCACAAATATGATATCCTCACACCTGTCAGATAGATTATCATCAATAAATCAAAAAACAGCAAGTGTTGCCAAAGATGAGGACAAAAGGGAAACCTCATACATTGTTGGTGGGGTTGCAAATTGGTACAGCCACTATGGAAAACAGTATGGAGGTTCCTCAAAAATTAAAAATGGATATACCTTTGACCCAGCAATTGCACTTCTGGATATTTATCCAAAGAAAACAAACAAACAAAATAATTCGTAAAGATCTATGCACTCCAATTTCATGGCAGCACAATTTACAATAGCCAAGATGTGGAAGCAACCTAAATGCCCATCAACAGATGATTAGATAAAGAAATTATGGTTCATATATACAATGGAAATCAACTGACAGTTTGAAGGGAGCTCTCTTGTAGGTAACTAACTACTTATCTCTTGCTGCTTTTAAGATTCTCTTTGTCTTTAACGTTCGGCATTTTAATTATGATGTGGTTTGGTGTGAGCCTCTTTGGGTTCCTCTTGTTTGGGACTCTCTGCACTTCTTGAGCTTGTATGTCTACTTCCTTCACCAGGTTAGGGAAGTTTTATATCCTTATTTCTTCAAATAGATTTTTGATTTCTTGCTTTCTCTCTTCTCTTGGTACTCTATGATGTGAATGTTGGTACACTTGACATTGTCCCAGAGGACTGTTTAAAACTATACTCATTTCTTGGATCCTTTTTATCTTTTTGCTGTTCTGATTGTTTTCTGCTGCTTTATCTTCTAAATCACTGATTCAATCTTGTGTATCATTTAATCTACTATGGATACCCTCTAGTGTATTCTTTATTTCAGTTATAATCTTCATTTCTTTTGTTTGTTTATTTTTATCTCCATTTGTGTGTTTTCTATCTCTTTATTAAAGTTCTCACTGAATTCATCTACTCTTTCTCTAAGTTCATTGAGCATCCTTACAACTACTGTTTTAAACTCTGCACCTGGTAGATTGCTTGTCTCTATTTTCTTTAGTTTTTTTTCTGGAGCCTGGTTTTGTTCTATCATCTGGGACATGTTTCTTTGTCTCTCCATTTTGGCTGTATCCCTGTGTTTGCTTCTATGTATTAGGCAGGGCTGCTATACTCCCGGTCTTAGTAGAGTGGTGTTATATAGTATATGTTCTGTGGCATCCAGTAGCACAGTCTCCATGGTTACCTGAGCAGGTGCTCCAGGTGTGTCCCTTGTTTAAGTTGTATGTGCCCTCCTATTGTAGTTGACCTTTGGTGCTGTTTGCACATCAGTGGGAGGGATTGACCCTCAGACTGATTGGTTGTGAAGACTAGCTGTGACTATAGTGGAGAAGCTGTTTCAGAGGGGGTGACCTTACAGAGCAGGATTCACTTTAGCTAGACTTTCTTGCCTGTCCAGTCTGCTCTTTATGTTTCCTATTTGTGCTGTTCTGGCTCAGTCAGAAGCCAGCCACCAGGCATGCAGGCCCCAAGGCCTTTTGGAGGAGTCCCACAGCAGGCTAAGTTTAGTGGCAGCCTGTGCCCTGCCCAAGACTACTCGAGTTAGCAAATGAGTTAGCAAATAATCTGTAGGTGGCTGCTACCTGCACTGGGCGTGGAGAAGCTTCGGAAGACCAACCCATGAACTAAGGCCAGCTGTCACTATTTCCCAGCTAGGGGCTACTCTGCAAGATGGACAGGGCACACCGAGTCCAGACGCTGCTTGTTTACATTTTGTGACCCTTTTAGAGATTTTAGAAAAGTCCACAGCACAGGCCAAGACAGGCCATTTGTATGTAAAACAAAAACAAAAACAACAAAACAAAACAAAACAAAAAAAACAAAAAAACACTGGAAGCTGCTTTATTTGGTCCACAAATTGGATGGGGTGGGGTCTCAGGGATTCTCTAGGGCAAGGCAAATGGTATTAGCCATGTTGATGGAGACTCAGATTTGGTAACTGCTTATGTCTTCATGGAAGAAGTGGGAAGGGCTCAACAAAGAAACAATAGATTTTGTCAGCACTTCTGCCTTGGAAAAAAGTGGCCCCTCCAGCCCTTTCTCTGAAGCTAGACAATTCAGCTTCTCTTCATTTGTTTCTGGTGCCTTTCAAGCAGCTACCGCAGTGCTGGAGCTCAGAACGAGTGAGTCTGTCTCCAAATACGTTCATGCAGGGCCCTTTAAGAGGAGCTCCTGGGACTCCCCCAGCCCTCCATCTCGCTCAGCCACAAACTTCACTGGTTTTCAAAGCCAGAAGTTATGGGGACTTCCTTCCACAGCAGTGGAACTTAAGATGTGGAGCTTGGGTGTAAGGCTGGCATCTCTTGTTCCTCAGGAGAAACTCTGCAAAGAGAATTCTCACTTGATTTTTAACTGCCACATGTCATGGGTGTGGGACCAGCCTGTTTGCCTCTCCTACCAGTTTCAAAGTGGCTTCTTCCTAATGGTAAGACTTCTGCTCAGCTAGACTTCAGGTGATCCTCAGTGATGGTTGTTCTGTAGTTGCAATTTTCATGTGATCATAAGAGACCAGCACAGTCTTTACCTACTCTTCCATCTTGACCAGAAGTTCCTGGGAACAATTTTCAACATGACTATCTATGTGAGGGGATCTTCAAGTGTCATAGTCTTTAGGTGTTTCACTAGAGTTCTTTATTTTCTCTAGGGAAGAATTCTTTATATCTCTTGTGAGTGTGTGAGTGGGGTGTGTGGGCGTAAGACTGGCTGCAAGCATGGTGCTCTTGAGATGCAGGGTAGGGAACTGGGGTGTTTACCAGGCATCATGTACACTCCTGCATTATTTTTACCCTCCAAACTCTGTAACATTTCTTGCAACTTTGTTCCCCTCAGAGACTAAAGCTCTGGTCTTTGACGGGAAAGTCAGTAAGGGAGAAGCAGCCTAGAGATATATGACAATTATCCCCTTGTTCTTCAAACATTGAAGCAAGCCCACTTTTCATATTTTATTGCCTGATATTAGGCTTCAAAAGCTTTGATAGACACTTTATTAGGTAAAAAGATTTCAATTGTCTCTAAAGTTATATTTCTTTTTTTATAAGATAATTTAAATTATATTTTGAGGTAAAACTTTACTGAAAGCTTTACAGCTGACCAGGTGCGTTAAATTAAATACTTTTTCTTCATTTACTAATTTGGCAATTTTATTAAAGAAAAGAAGTCTTTAGTTTTTTGAGTGACTTTTTCTTCCTATGTAATCCCATGCTGCTTATTGCTCTTATTTCTTTTATTCTATATAGGCTGTAGATTATTGTCCCCACACTTGGAGCATCACAATGGACTTGCCAAATTGTAATTATGTCAGCAAATCTTTTTGTTACAACCAATATAACCTATGTGTTTTGTTTCCCCCCATTATCTGGAGCTACATAGTTTAGCCTAAGTTTCAAAAGTAATTGCCATTCTTTATGAATCTTGAGATGGCATTTCTTTAGACCCTGTAATGTAACATAGTGTAAAACCATTTAAATTTATGTTATTTTTTTCTTAGAACCTCTATTTCAAATAATCACGTACAGAAAAAAAAGTGAAAATGACTATATTAACTAGGGAACTCAGTGAGAGTTGTTAAAGGGTTGAAAATCATAGTTATAAAATTTAAGAAAAGTAACTTGGATATTTTAGCCAACAGAATGGTCTAACAGTATGCATAGTTCAAGAACAACATAGAAAAATGATGACCTGCTGTTCTCTACAACTAAATAAGACCTAAGAAGAGGAATTAGGCTTAAAATAAAATGTGAAATTATGAAACTTTATAAGGTACTCTGACTCTGAATTTAACCAATACTGTGTGGAACTTTAAAAGTAATGAATATATAGGTTAAGGCAAAATGGATACTTAGATTAAAAAGACATAAATTTCAACAATACCTACAACCAATTTATTGTTTAGGACCCTGAGAATCCCTACCAAAGATATAAAAACTTTAATTTTTCAGAGATATTAAATCTAGCATTAAGTGCAGAAGAGACCAATAATTCAATTGTTTTGGGAAAAGTATTGAATTAATATTCATCTTCATTTTTTAATAATACCAGAAAAAACTTCTAGGAAAACAAATAGTGTGTGTGTGTGTATGTTGTGCCAACCCTCTGAAGGCAGAACATAGATTATATTCAGAGATCCCCTTCTCCAAGTGACTCTTTTCTTTGGCTGTTTAACATAGTGATCTCTGACAGGAAAACATTGGGCTCATGTCTCTGGCTTTCACTCCAGCTCCCACGCATGCCAGAGGCTCCTTCAGTAGCCTCTCTTCCAAATACAGAGTTGACGTCTCCACCAGGATAACTATTCACCAGAGCAAAGTTGCCTTGGCTTTCTCAGTGTTCCTCAAATATATTTATCCCTGAAATTATAAGGCTGTAGAGTTAATCACTTAGCTTTTCCCTCATTCAAGCTCTTTTTTTTTTTTTTTAATTTTTCCAATCCAGTTATTTGTTTTGAATTTCAGGTATCTTATGGAACATAGGAGAAACTAGACATAGCCTAAAGCTTTAAAAATATTAAAAGCATAGATATATATGTAAGGGCTTACTAATATATCTCCGTGTTTGCACGTGTGTTCTGAGCTGTCCACTTATATATTAGAACCTGCCTCATGGGAATCTGCATTTGCATTGTTGCGCTTGATGATCACCTCTCATCATTACTTAATCTAATAATAAGTAGGTAGATTTATTCCTGAGGGACAGTTGCCAGGCTTTGGTTCAGGGCAAATATCTTTTAGCTTACAGTCTTTAAGGAGAAATGTTGGACCTAATGCTGAAGGGACCACATCACATGAGAATCAAGTTGGATGCAGTTACTGTATGTGACCTGGGAAGTGTATCCTGTAGGAAGGAGTAAGTACATTTTATAAAAGCTGGGGTAGGGAGAGGGGTGGAAGAAAAATGTATATAAATATAAATACACATAAACATATGTTGAATTGTCAGAGTGGTGGACTTGCAAATGCTGAATTGGAAAGCCAAAAACTATTAACAATCTCTTTCTCCCTTTTTTTCTAGAGTACAGCCTGGAAAACTTAAATTCTAGGTTCGCCAGTCTCTTTGCAATTAGAAGAGGCCACATACAGATTTCTGCACAAGAAAAGGTAAGTGGAAACTTCTACAAAGTGCCCGCCTCCTCTTATTCTCATGCTTAAAGAACAAAGCAAGGGCAAGTTACTTGAATCATCAAACCAGTGACAAAGGCCTACACACTAAGAACATGGATTAGAAGATAGAAAGAGTCTCACTGTTGGCTTTGCTGAGCTGCTGTGGCTCCCCTTTGGATTTCTTTGTTGTGTGAAACATTTATACCTCTTTCTAGTTAAACCAAGAGAGTAAGAGTTCAGAGTATCCTCTTATTTACAGCTTGAGTACACACCTCTGCTACAATAGGTTAAGTGATAAAATAATTCAAGGTTAAATATTTTCAAGAAGAACTTAGATAAACAAAGTTACCTAGATTTTTTTTTTTTTTTCTAAAGCAGATATCTTCCAGCCCTTATAAATTCTTCACGGCTGTATATAGTAGAAAGATTTATCAGTGTGCATGCCCATATTCCCACTTCCTTGTTTAGCAGCTTGATTGAGGTATAACTCATATGCTACATGATTCACCCATTTAACGTGTATAGTTCAGTGGTTTTTAGTATATTCACAGGGATGCACAACCATCGCCATGACCTACTTTTAGAACATTCTATTATCCCCAAAGGAAACCTAATAACTCCCCTGTTTTCTAAGTATTCTAAAGTACGAGTTTTCATGAAGTGCTTTTGTTTCATGTCAAATAGTTTTTATTTTAATGGAGTTATCTATTTTTAAAAAGTGAGCACTGTCTTTCAAGTTGGCAACGAACTTGGAAAGAAATATAATTAAGCCAATATCTAAATTCTTACCTTTCATATCCTCACATTTATCAAAAATTAGGAACAAAACTAATTCAACTGCCATAGATTAGATACAGTGTTGTTATAAGAAATATGAGCTTTGATTCCTAAGCATTTGCCTATTTGGATATAATTAGATTAGTATTAAATTGAATCAAAGCACATTAAAACAGAGATTCAGATAAGAGGATGAATGATGTGGTCTATTTTTTCTCTTATAAGTACTTCCCCAAGAAGGTTATGAAGTAAAAGAAAGTTCCTTTTGGCTTTCCTCTTTCACATCTTATTAGCATACAGCTGCTGTAACAAAAGCATCCAAAAACCCAGCAGCTAAAATAGAATAGTCCGGAGAAGGGCGGGTAGTCCAAGGACTAGATTGGGTCATCCGAGGCTCCAACTGACTTCCATCATGGTGCTCTACCATTGCCTAGGAGATATTATCAAAGCTCACTATTATGGACTGAATCGTTTCTCTCCCAAAGTTCATATGCTTAAGTCTTAACCCCTGAAGTGACTATATTTGGTGGTAGGGCCTATAAGTAGGTAATAAAGTTTAAATGAGGTCATAAGAATGGAACCTAATCCCATAGGATTGGTGTTCTTATAAAAACAGAAAGAGACACCAGAGATCTCTTTCTCTCCATTAGGGCACAGAGGAAGGACCAACTATGTGAGGACACATTGAGAAGGCAGCCATCTAGAAGCCAAGAAAAGATATCTCACTAAAAACCAAACCTGATGACACCTTGATTTTAAACTTCTAGCCTCCAGAACTGTGAGAAAATAAATTTCTGTTGTTTAAGCCACCCAGTCTGTGTTATTCTGTCATGGAAGCCTGAGCAGACTGATACCCTGGATTTCTGGCACTATGTTTTCACGCTTGCACACAGGAAGGAAAACAGAAATGTAGAGGAGAATAATAATCTCCTTTTAAGAATATGATACACAATTTGCGAATATTATCTCTGTTCACTTTTCATTGTCCAGAATTTAGATATGTGAGCATGCCTAAATGCGACAAAGATGGGAAAATATCTAGTGGGTTGACGTGTTCTCTGCTAAAAGTCATGTGTGTGTGGTGTGTGTGTGTGTGTGTGTGTGTGTGTGTGTGTGTGTGTGTGTGTGTGTGTGACTATAACAGAATATTAACTAAAAGTCAGAGGAGTAAATGTATACTAGGGATTTAGCAGTCTCTAAAGCAAGCGATCTTCCAATTTTCACTCTCCTTCTAAGTGCCTCTTTCTGAATCAACAGCTTCCTAACGATGACTGCAGATTTGGCTTCTTGACTTTGATATTTGATGCAACTTTTCAAATTCTTTTTCCAATCCTGTTTCTTTCCTCAGCTCTGTTCCTAGAAATCACCAATCTTACTAATTTTATGCTAAAATATTAATGGCTGGTAAATTAGTGATAATACTCTCAAATAACTTATTTTCTTTTAAATAGAAACCTTTATAAATTAATATACCTTAACCTAAATTGGTAAAATTCTAAATACAAAATTTGCAGATAATAAGGAAGCAATTGGGGCCAGTTCTCTTTTCAATCTCACTGAGATATTTCATAAGTAATCGCCTGTGTTTAGGATTTACTCTTGAAGTCTTACTGTTTTTAACCCTCTGCCTTCCATTTATTCATTTGGCAGGAAGATTTTTCTTGTACACTTGTATCTATATCACATTCAGAAAAACACTATACTATCAAAAATTGTCTAGAGATAGCAAAGAATTACATGCTGTCAAGAGAGATCTAAAGGAACCCAGCTATATTATTGCTTGCTTGGGATACCTTCCTTTATTCAAGAAAAATGTGTTAGCTATATACTACACAGAGGTCCTGGGGATATGTAGAGCCATGAATAAGACACACCTGGACCCTATCTTCAGAGAGTTTAGAGATTTGTTACCCTATAATAGTAGTATAGTCTGTGTCTCTTTGCATACAGAAGAACTAGCTCCTTTCTCTAGTAGGCTGTGCTGCTGAGAGGAGAAAGGGGGAAGAGAACTCAAAGGATTATGAAGAATACATATGCTTTCTCTTTCCATGCCTTTAAAGGCTGCTTTCTACATACTCTCAGTGACTGTACCAGGATCCAAGGGACCCACATTTGGACAGCTGATTCACTTGCAACATTACCCTGGTCTCAGATGCACTGTGACCTTGTTGGCTCCTTGCCTGTCTGTCTATACTTTGTGATTCTTTTGTAGTCACTGTACTCCTAGTAGACAAGTAAAAACATCTCACACATAGCAAATGTGAATGAAAAGGGGACTTTCAGAACCAACAATCTTTAATTAAAATCATAACACCCTCCAGTTTTATGTCTCAGGACCACATGACATAAAGTGTTTGGATAATGAAATAATGAAATTCAGCTGGTACTTTCTTTCTATAATGGGTCTTCTTGGATAGAAGCCAAATGGATTAAATTTGTACCAAATTTGATCATGTACCACGGGGTATTATCATTAAGCTTTATATATAATTCAGCTTATGTATTTCTACCAGGAGAGTCAAAATTAATTTAATTTTATTAGGGTCAAAGGACAATTGTAGCATGTGTGTGTGAGAGGGGGCTCAGAATGTGGTTTGGCTTCTCTGTCATCAAGTATGTCATCAGAGATGACACTCAAACTTCCATGGGAAGGAGTCAGTGAGTGCACAAAGTGACTGGGGTATATTAAGCTTCTCAAAGCCTATCTCTGTAACAACAGCCAGAGAACTTTAGGGGTCAGCTCACTTTTTTTGTAAATGACTAGATAGTAAATATTTTAAGCTTTGTGGCTCATAAGGTCTCTGTTATGACCACTCAGCTCTGCCTTTGTAGTGAGAAAACACAGACAAAACTTAAATGAATGAAAAAAAATGAATGAATTAATATGGATGTGTGCAGATAAAACTTTATTGATAGACAGGAATTGGAATTTTATGTAATTTTAATATGTCATGAAATATTATTCTTCCTTTGATTTTTCTTTTTGACTATTTACAAATGTAAAAACTATCTTTGCCAATCCCTGGTCTGGTTTCTTCTTCATTCAACAAGTAATTATTGAGTGACTACCATGTGCCAAGCACTCTTCTCCATGTTGGGAATCTTGCAGTGAACAAAAACAACTCTATCTGCACGCAGAGCTTACATTCTAGATTTGTCTGTTATCTTTGCTTATCATCCAGAAAAGTCACTAGAGTGGTGATGGGTATAATTGCAAAGTTTAATGTTCACATACTAATTTAACCATGACTAAATGAAGTTAGCATTCATCAAGTTCAATCACAAGCATGCTTTTGTACATACTTTTACTATAATCCATCTTGTACTATATTACATCTCATCTATTCCTTATATCTAGCATAGTGCCTGGCACAGAAAAGGCATTCAGTACCACATTTAATTGAAAATAAGATGCTATTAGCATTAATGTACTAAGAGTTAAAAATGTTACTAATTAACTCAGTGGTCAACATTTGAGAAGCATCCAATTTCAGAAACTTTAAAATGTGAAAAAAGAAAAGTGAGACTTAGACTCTGAAATACCATGAATGTTTCCTAAATAAATTGTCTATGTCCCATTGGTTCTGAATATATATATTATACTAATTTATAATGAGGCATAGGAAGAATCAAAGTCATAACTAATGGCTGTGTGAATAATGCCATGTGACAGGCTGCATCTCTGTGACTGCTGCATGTGTGTGCTGGAGATGCTCCCTCCTTCCTCAAAGGCCTTGTTTGCTTTCCTGAAGGTTCCAGGGCTGCCTGGCATGCAGCCTGGCCTCCTTCTTGCCAGTCTGGTGGTGAGTGGTGCAGAAACATTTTAATTAATGGTGAACTTCTCAAAGTTGAATTCCAAACAATTACAGCTTAATTTCACTTTTGGCCTCATTTTCATCATTTTCATTCTCTCCTCCCTTCCCATTAGATGACACTGTTTCACAGTCTGTAAAGCTGGCTAATGGCTCTGCCTGCGAAAGAGAGCATTGTTTCTCTCTCCTGCAATTAAAAGCTGCAAGAGACAAAGACAGAACTCTCACACGAAACATCTTTAGAGGCGTCCTTCCAAAATGTGGGCACCTCATTCTTCTCTAGCTGGGGAATGCTTTTTCTTTTTCCCCGAAAGGATCATATCTTTCCTATAACAACTGTTTGCACACAAGACTCAAAGAAAGTTCATAGCACAGATCACAAGTACATCTGATATGTAAGTGAAATGATCTGTAGCACTGCTAATTAAACCTAAATTCTTGATTTACTATTTATAAAACAAAATTGATTATTACTTCATCAACAACATTTAAAGCATCATTAAGAGAGGTCTGCTCCAGCAGCCTCAGGTTAAATTTTTTAACAAGCACTTTAGTTGCTAATCTGTGTTATTGCCAACATATGTAAACTTCCTAATGCTAATTGCATTCAGCTGTGAATCAAACAATGTCTAATTCTCTTCAGGATTAATTATGCACATGTGCCGCCTGCATTCCTAAACATGGTTCTCATAAATAATAAGAGATATATCTAAGCAGATGGGATTTTTCCAACTAAGTGATCTGTTTATCATGAATAAAACAAATGACACATACTAGGCTTCAAATTCAGAGTCCTTACGATTTCACATATTTTTAACATTAATGACTATCCCAACAATTGTTTGTTTGAATATATTTTTCAACAATTGAGCAGCAAATCACGTTTGCTCAGATGCTATGTTTATCTCTTATAATATTAAAAGAAATTTGAACGAGAACCAGAAACAATGTGGTTTATTTTATGCACCAACTGGGTAAAGATAACTCTAGGCTGTAAAGATTCAAATTCTGCAATCCCCAGCATGTTTAAATGGACTTCATAATTAAGCTGATAAAAGTTGTACGGTCTTCTCACTTTATAGAACAGAACATGTTTTGGGCATCTTTCCTAACATTGTTAGTCTAGAATCATTTTAATAATTCCATTCCATTTTTTGTTCCTACAACAAAGATAATTTCGAAAGAAAATATACTTGTACAACGCAAAATAAAAGGAATTTGGAAAAATGTATAGAATTGTTAGTAATGTATTCTATTTCTATGAGATTTTGTTCATTTGTGTAGTGTATCCATAGTACATGCATAGCATTATACATCACAGTTGAATTAGAATACCTTGGTATCCCACATAAAATTAAAAACAAAATATATATATATATATATATATATATATATATATGCACCCACACATATGTGTATATATACATACATATACATACATACACATACATATACATATATATGTATATACATATACATATATATTTTATGGAGGGAGATTCATAATAGCTTCTTCTAAGAGTGGTCGAAATGACAGAGATTTGGCATAAGGTGTATTACTTCTACTGGACTAGGGTCAAAACCAGTAGTCTCTTCCCCAAAATAGTTCCAGACCAGAAGAGATCTAGAATTGCGCTGTCCAAAAATGAGAACCACTGGCCATTTGTGGTCACTGAACACTTCAGATGTGACTTTTCTGGACTGAGATGGATTTCAAAGAATGAATCCAAAAAAAAATGTAAAATATCTCATTAATAACTTTCATATTGAAAAAATGTTTGTACATATTAGATTAAATAAAATTTTATTAAAATTAATTTCACATATTTTATCTATATGGTAGTAGCAAATTCTAAACATATGTAGCTCACATCCTTATATTGGACAGAACTGATCTAGAAGGTTTTGAAAGAATCACTGGTAGATCTTTAAAGAGGAGCACAGGCAAAAGTCTTTTTTTGAAGTTCCTTGGGAATGTAATGCATATCAGGTTGAATACACTGCTAAACTTGAGAAGGGGTGATGTGCAGAAAAGTCATGACTTTACAGTTGAAGAGCTAGGCCATATAGGAGGAAGGTAATATTTGAGCACAATTTATATACAGGCTTGGTGCCAGATGCTTTCACATTTATTATCTTTATTCCACTTTCACTTAGCTCACACCAATATACAATTTTGTTATGAAAAGTCATAGACAAAATTCTTAAGACTATTTATCACAAATTTTATTCATTTGACTCTTATTCCTTCTTCCTCCCTAAATTTAATACCAACTTCACTGCTTTCTGCCTTCCTCTTTATCCTTTTTATCCTATAGTGACCAACATTTATGTCCTGTCCATGACCATTTTTACTGGATTCTGCTAGGTTGCTAAGCTACTTGATAAATTGTTTAAATTGTCTCTAAAAATAATGTAACTGTATATAAACTTAGAATACAAAAGACCTAGTTTGTATCCTGTCTTGACTAGGTAACAGAAGTCTAAATTTACAAGTTCTTTAACCTCACTGTAAAATTTATTTTCTTCACATCTGAAATAGAAAAAAAAAAAAAAAAAAACAATACCTCCTTTAGAGTTCATCGTGAGGATATATACAGATCTTCACAGTTCCTAAACTTAGCTGGTAAAAAAAAAAAAATGCTCAGCTAATTTTAATTCTTTTCACTTCTTCCCCCACTCCCACCACATATCATTTACCATCTATGCAGAGCCTTTACAAAAAGGGGCTACATGGAACTTTCAGTGGAACACAGAATGAGCAGGGGAAACTTTTCTGGTACCTCTCAGCCTTACCAAAGTTAATTGTTTCCTACTTGGCCTGCACAAAACCTTCCTTATCCTGAACTATACAATTGTAAGCTTAATCAGAACATGCACTGTACATGTACTTTAATCAGTACATGCACTGTTAAAAAGCACTAACTCTGTGATTATACCAGTGAAATAACATAACCCTGCTATGGTTTTCACAAGAAACTTAACAACATTACCTATGTGATGCAGTAATAAATTAAAACATTAAATCAAATATTAAATTTATCTGACAAACCTGTTAATTTATTTGACCTCGTGACAATAATTATTTTAAGCTCTTGTAATTATATTTTTTGACTAAGCAATCAGCCACAGCCCTTCCTTATGGTTTTATGAAGACATCCTAGGGTCTGAAGATCAGTGTCTCATATGCTGGTGTGAAAGTGGCTAATGATAGAAATAGAAGAGAAAAAGAATTATTTGGCTCAAATCCCTTTGTCTCAAGCCTTTCACTGGGAAATACTTGCACCTCTTCAATTTACATCCCTCACACAGCTCCGGGTCTCCTATCTCTCACCTCTGTCTTCCAGGAGATGTACTACGTTCCAACCTTCATCTAGATTACCTAAAAACTGACTATTCTGAGACTTTAAGTATCTGAAATTTTTTTATCCTTTAATAAAATTTTTAGGTTGAGTTTAATCAGTATCCACTAAAAGAAAATCAAAACTAAAACAAAGTAAAAATAAAACAAAATAACGAAAAATCAAGATTTAGTCCTGTGAATAACTTCCTTTGACTGCTGATGCTTTAAGTATAATTATCATTTATGTTTAAAAAATTGAAGTATTTATGATATTGAGGCATACAAAAGTGCAATTATATTCAATGGCTGCATTTCCCAAGACAAGAGAGTAAATACTTCAGACAGTTTTCCCTCAGGTTAAAACTAAAATGGTTATTGAACTTCACCTTGCCTCAGTCTTCTCATTTGTAAAGTGGAAACAAAACTAGTGAATATCTCATAAGATGATGTGGAGGTTTAAATAAAATAAAATTATAAAATACTTAAAACAGTATCTGGCAATATGAGCTTAATAATTATTTTCTTCTCTTATTATCATTAATAACTTACAATTTCAACCAGCCCAAACTCTCCCCACACACCTTGACCTTATAATTTTTTTTTTTTAATTCATGGATTTGAGTTAATGGGAAGTATATAATGCATATAGATCTTTAAAAATCTAGCTATCCTTAAAATTGAAAAGCACCCAAAAATACAAAAGGAAAAAAGGGCTAAAACACTAGGTAAATGAAAGAAATGGTGCTATTGTAGACTCTAGTGACTGCACAATTAATATACCTGCTCTGGGCATTGAGCCTGAGGGCATTTTTATGGTTTTTTTTTCCCCCTTCACTTTTCTCTGGGCTCATGCCCACATGTAAATGCAAGCCTCAGTCCATTCTCTTCCCCATTAGTGTCTTTCCAGACTGATAAGGATATTCGTGCGGATCCCTAGGGTTTAATAATTGCCAAAAGATGCATTAAATGATAACATTGATTGTGAAGTACTTTAAGTTATTAACAATTAATTTCATATCCTTCCAAAAACAATTTTAACTGCTTGGCACAGAACATATGGTACTTAATATTTCACTGACATTTAAACAAGTCTAAATTTGTGAGTTTCATTAAATAGCTTTACACTAAAAATCATTTAATTTCTAAAACACTTGTTTGGCAATGAACACTCTATCGTTTAATGTGAAAGGTACATGAGCGGTAGGCTGCAGTCCAAATATAGCTTGCTAATGGATTCTAGAGAAATTTCCCCTCTTAATTATACATCTGGGAACTTGAAAGTAAAAATAAACTTTGATAAATAAACAAACTAATTTTATATGGTCTATTTTATATAAAGGGGAAAAGCAAAATGATCTCTACCCCTTTAGCTTTAACTATTAAAAAATTCTCCAATTTCTTATGTATATTACTAAATTCTTATGTGTGAGATCCCAGCATAAAAATAACAAGGCTAAAATGAAACACACAAAAACAATCTTAACATACATAAAACATATTGACCAATTTTGAGTTATCAGATAAATATATAATGGATTATATTACATGATTTCTAAGGTTTCTTCTAGTTTAGAATTCTATTGAATTTTGGATTTACATTTATTTTGATCAGTATTTAGTATAATATAATAATATAATATAAAATTGGCTTTCTAAATGAGTGAGAAAATAGAAATAGACATTACATTTTGTGAAAATATAGGTTAGATATCAAAATATGTTTCCTAATGCTTAAAAGTAAATGTTAGAAAAGTAACAAAATAATTAGATGAAAATTTAGAATGATATTCAGATAATATTAAAGAGGAAATATTTGCCAAACCCAATTTCAAAGACAAAAATAATTAAAAGAAAACTGATTATACATCACTACATAAAAATGAAAAGTTTCTACTTATCAAGCACCATAAACAATCTAGGGGAAAATATCCATTGGCAAAATTAGTTTCTCTGCTATATAAAAATAAATATTTATAAATTATTAAGAGAGACAAATAAGACAAAGACCATGATAGGATAAGCAAAAGACATGAGCAAGAAATAAAGGAGAAATGAGAAGAAAAATGGTTACCTATATATGAAAAAATATTCAAATTCAATTGTCATCTAAGAAATAAATATTTTCAAAAAACAGAAATGAAGAACATGTTATTTGAGATGAAGAGTATATTAGAGGGAATAAAAACAGTGGACAGAGGATTGAAGTACCAATACAGAGGATAGGAAGCCAAGGACAATCAATCAGAATGACAAGAAAAAAAGCTAAGACTATAATAAATAATTTAAAGAGGACAGTATGAAATGTAAAAATGTCCATGTCATAGGGATACCTGAAGGAAAACAAGAAGTTAAAGAAGCTATTTGAAGAAATAAAAATGGAAAACTCTCTTCACCTGGTGAAGGAAACAGACATAATACTCCAGGAAGCTCAGTTACTAGAAAGAGGAACCCAAAGAGGCCCACAACAGGACACATTATAATTTAAACTCCAAAGGTTAAATACAAAGAGAAAATATTAAAAGTGGCAAGAGAAAAGAAGTTAGTTACCTACAAGAGAACACACATAAGATAGGCAGCAGATTTCTCAAAAGAAACTATGCAGGACAGAAGGGCTTGGCAAAAAATATTCAATGTAATAAAAACCTAGAATCTACAACCAAGAATACTTTATCCAGCAAAGCTATCACTTAGAGTTGAAGGATAAATTAAAAGCTTCTCAAACAAGAATAAGCTAAAGGAAATTATCAACACCAAGACAGTATTACAGAAAATGTTGGAGGGATTTCTTTAAGAAGAAAAAACATGTATCAAAAGCATGAATCAAGAACATTAGTAACTAGATTCCTATCAACAAGTACCTCAAATGGAAAAGAATTAAGTGTTCCAATGAACAGATAAAGTGACCAAATGGATAAGAAAACAAGTACGCTACATATGCTGCCTACAAGAGACTCACTTTAGATTAAAAGTCATACACAAAATAAAAAAGAGGGGATGGAAAAAGATATTGCCTTGATGGACCTAGAGGGTATTGTGCTGAATGAAATGG